>OX101797.1:41524220-41917220 GCA_944452935.1 Rhogogaster chlorosoma | reverse complement strand
AGTCTCGCACGCGATCCTCCCAGAGGCTCGAACTCTGTCGCGCAGGGCGATTCGGAGCGAAACCGTAGCGACTATGCTCGTGGAGGCGATGAACATGACGGCGAATGAAGCCGCCACAGTGCTACCTTCCATGGGGGTGGCCACGGCGTTACTCTGCGACGTTGGTCCAGCTCAATCCATCCCAGCCGTTGAAGATTGCCGTGGGGTTGGCGCCGATCTGAACTTGAAGTACAGAAAACAATCGGGCCGGTGCAACAACCCCTCGCATACCGCGTGGGGTTCAGCTCTTGGAGCGTACAGCCGGCTATTGCCGGCCGAATACGCGGACGGCGTATCGCTTCCCCGATGGTCGAATCTCCCTAGCGCCCGGGATGTCTCGCTGGGAGTTCATGCCGGTGGACCTGATCAGCCGCATCCGTACCTGATGGCCTTGGCGGCGCTGTTCGGACAGTTTGTTGCTCACGACCTATCCTATACACCCAAGGTCGAGC
Source organism: Rhogogaster chlorosoma (assembly GCA_944452935.1). Taxonomy (NCBI): domain Eukaryota; kingdom Metazoa; phylum Arthropoda; class Insecta; order Hymenoptera; family Tenthredinidae; genus Rhogogaster; species Rhogogaster chlorosoma. The sequence goes on along the minus strand of OX101797.1, from coordinate 41,916,729 downwards.
TGCCAGACGGCGCCAGACTCAAGTGTTGCAACGTTGATTACGACCACTTTCATCCCGAGTGCTTTCCTATAAAGGTCAGCGAGCAATCTACCGCCCGCTGTATGGAGTATGCGAGATCTGCCCCTCACCCCGGTGACACCCACGAGGTACGAACGCATATATACAACGGGAACCGTTGCCCAATATCTATTACACATATTACACGTGCATGTGAGTCAGTCCACGTCAAGCGGGACGGATTTGGCCAAAAATTTCCCTCGATGTTTCTGATTCTTTTGTAATTCTTTTTACGCATTCTCTGGGTAAAATAAATGCATGAAAAAATGCATGAATTTCTACTAATAGTTGATTTACATGGAAACCAATGCTTCTACTGACTCCTGTGCATTCGAATATCTTTTGGCAACAATTTTTTATTTTTTTTTTTTTTTTTTGAAATAGGTTTTATACAATGGAATATCAATGTTCCACGTACCTACTAACTTCGCTTTCTCAAATCGAGCTTGTAATGCAACAGCTTCTTTTTTATAATCCTCACAGAATGATCCCCACAGAAGTCAGTAGAAGCATTGGTTTCCAAGTAAATCAATTATTAGTAGAAATTCAAATTTGCGGCTCACTTTAAGATTTTATTTATATTGTAACGAGCAATTTTCCTACCCGGAGGAACTAGATAGAAAAATAAATCCCGCACAAAGAGCACCAACGTGAATCTCACGCCAAAATCAAATAAATAGACAGAGAAGGTAATGTTGGGCGCCAGGTACACGAATGTACCAGATAAGAGAAAGCGAGACGGCACTAGAAGAAAGATCAAAATAAGCCACAAACAAAACGCAAAACTGAGCAGATAACCAGCTAGTTAGACGGAGAGGGGAACATGGGGGCGTAGAAATAACACACGTTAAAACGGCAAGATACGGTAACGGAACTGAATATAATCTCGATAAACCAGAAAAATAATACAAAAAAAAGTATCCATTCGGTAACTTAAGGTATGAGAAGCTACTAACAATACCAAAAAGGTCGAGATAAAATTACTTAACCGATAAATGCGCTAGCCGCGATCACGACTAGGTAGCTTACACACTATTTTTACTCGGTAAGATAAAGAAAAATAATAACGGAAGTAAACGGAACGGAATCGGTACGGTACTAAAGATCTCCCCAGAGCGTTACGAGTCCAGGATAAAGCAAACTTAATCTTAAGTAGCCTAAGATCATGAAATAAAGAGATGACCACGGCAATCCGTCAGACGCGGAGTTTGAAATCAGCCGTTAGGCGGCAACAAGGCAAGAAATGCGCTCGGGGACGGATGGTCGTGATCTGAACAGAAAAGAGCCTACCTTTTAATCGGGGCGTAGCCCAGCGAAGGCGGCACGGAACGAAAGAAAACTTAATATCACTAATAAAAAAAAGAACTTAAACGTAAGAAAAAGATAGCGGCAAAAATAAACTGAATATAAGAAACGGAACGGAATTAAATCTACGGCACTCGAAGGACTCGACAGTGCGGCGGTCAGCACCGGAGTGATTCGCTGGATCCACGAAGACGGGGGGGGGAAGCCTTTCCGCACACGGTAGGTTCGCCGCATCTATCGGCGGACGTATTCAAAATCTTCGGCCGGGAGGGAAATAGACGCGGAGCTGAACGTCAGGCTGGCGGCTACAGCCCTCTCCCGGCTTGCAGTTGGCGAGGCTGCGGAGGCTGGATGATGTCGTAGATGCGGCTACTAGTACCGAGGCCTCCAGGACATTCCCCCGGGTGCTCCAGCGGCGGCAGGTATATCCCACGATGTCCTTGTCTGCAGAGGTACCTGTCGTTCACAATAAAAAAACTTAAGGCAGACACTGTTCTTACAAAAATAAAATTGGACCTCGTTGCTCTGGCGAGAGATGGATCGGTACGGCAGCGGCATGGTCGTTCGCGTTTTCGGGTGGAGTCGATGTCCGTGGCGGATATTAAAATCTGCCACGTTACAATATGTAATATAGTTCGGAAATTTTTAATATAGGTTTTAGTTGATTAATTTAGTACGTAATTAATTGAATGATGATATTGTGACGTATTCCATTTGATGGAATCAAAAAGTACTTTATATTTACCACTTATTTTTGATGACTATAGGAGCTTTAGTTTGGAAATTGTGATGTGTTTTAAGATTTTAGTTAAGCGTTTTGGTTCTGTATTAATATTTTTATTGTTTTGAGTAGAATATTCAGTATGAAATGGAATAAATAATTCTGTGAATTAATGGATTTGATGAATTCAGACCTATAACAGTCCCCCTGTATTCCTTGCATGTGAAGAGAACAAGCTTAGGTCTCGGCGCGCCCGCGTAGACAGCCGCGCGCGACGTCCCGCACGATTCAATCGCTTTTTAAATATAGTTTCCATTGGAGTTCCATTTTGAAACTTACAGATTTCGTAGAGAATGAATCAAGGAACACGCTCGTATTTTTTTTAGAATTTTCGAAAGGTGTAATCATCTCGAAAATCACGTTTAAAAAATATAATTGTTTATAACAAATAGAAGATTATTTATTAGGTAAATTGAAAATTAATAGCGTGAAAGTGCGATTCAAGAGCTTTAAAATGAGTTTTTGCCGATGTCTGTACAAGGGAAACCGGAGATATTAACGTTTAAAGAAGACAGCGATTCCGGTTTTTGGTGCTTTTTTCGAAAATTCGACCCCTTGTAACTTCTAAGCCCTTCGAGTTAAAAAAAAAAAAAAAAATGTTTCATGCATTTATTTTACCCAGAGAATGCGTAAAAAAAATTACGACGATTTCTAAGAACATGCGGTCAAAAAGGTGTCTCGCTTGACGTGGATTGACTCATGTGCATATAGTACACGGCAATTAACGCATATATACCCATAAACAAGGCGTATGAAGATGCGCCGGCGAAGTGGCTATTATAAATATATACAGTGAGTTTTCGTATCACCGGGTCACTCGTTGATGCATAACAATGAATTCACAATGAAATGAGCGCGAATTCATTCAACAAGTGACCCGCAGATACGAAAACTCACTGTATATGTATAATTATGCTACCTATACGTATATTATAGTATACGCGTTATCATACAGCATAGGTATAACCTACGTGTCGGTTTCGTACGATAATGTGATACAAAATTTGTAATTTTAATCCATTAGGGCTGTAGACTTGGACCACGGCAGCAGATAAACCAGGCGACGTCGTACCTAGATCTGTCTACGGTTTACGGGATTAACGAGGATACGACGAGGGCACTGCGTTCGGGTGTCAGAGGCCTCCTGAAAACGCAGAGAAAGGACCTGCCAATGCCTACGACGAGGCTGGAGAACTGCCGGAGCAGCACACCCGCGTTACCTTGCTTCCTTAGCGGTGATGCTCGCGTCAACGAACATCCGGGGCTCGCTCTCATCCACATCCTCTTCCTTCGGGAACATAACAAGGTCGCAGCACAGCTGGAGTCGCTCAATCCTCATTGGAATGATGAGACATTGTTTCAAGAGACCCGGCGTATCGTTATTGCCGAACTGCAGCACATCACCTACAATGAATTCCTACCGGTCATCCTGGGCGAATCCGCACTTGATAAGTTCGCACAATTATTTACTATAATACCTATGCCTCTGTATATACCTACTCACGTCTGTCCGCCCAGCAAAGGAATTAACAGTCTGCCTGGAGTTCCCCAAAAAATATCTTGCTTTTCTGTGTCATAACTAGATCAAAGACTGTCGAAAATAATTGAAACGAAAAGCATTCTGACGTTCAGAATCTGAACTTTGAGATGTCTTTTTCTTTTCTAATTTAGTTACAATTATTATTCGGGATCTACAACTATTAGCTGCACAGGCTGGAATAAATAATTGTAGAATATCCGGGATGACCCATTGTCCAAGCTTTGCTAAGGTGTAGGTACTAAAAATCAAACAATTACCAAAACTTTCGACAGTAATAGTCTTCAAGTTCGAATTTTCGACATTAAACTCACGTGTATGCGTATACGAGCCGAATTGCTCGGCTGCATTCGCTCGCCTTTTACTTAGTATAGTATACCTACACTGAGAGAAAAATCTGGTCAACTGCACTATTAATTATTGTTCACTGAGGGGACAGTCCGAATTTATAGTCACTGAAACTTATTAAATTATGTCGTTATGAACTATAAATGATTCGACAAATTTGACAAAATTTGTATGGTCAATGTTACAATGCAGAAAACTGACCATGTATTATAGTTCTCGAAACTATATCCATATAGTCTGCTCCATCAAAGTATCGTATTAACAGTTACTATTTCCAGAAAGTATACTGAGAGAAAAATCTGGTCAACTGCACTATAAATTATTGTTCGCTGAGGGGACAACCCGAATTAATGATATGAATTTTGACAATACTTTTCTGCACTGCTAACTGTGAAAGAGTGTGCAGGTCACCAACACAGTTTGTTACAGTTACTATAAACACTTGCTTATAGCTGAAATTTTGCTACGCAGAAAAAATAAATTGAGATGATTACAATGAATTTATTACAATGTGCGATGTGTTGAGCAACACCTACAATTGTAACCAACTGCATATTGATACATAGTAGGGATTTTTAGATTAGAAAAACATCGCATTATTTTGGCCGGGATTCGATCCGGGACCTACGCATTCGCTCGCATTACTAGTCGCACGCTCTACCGACTACGCTAAACTATTCGCTGAAACATTTCATCATTTTTTTCGTATTTATTTTGAACTTGGTGTCTGTCTTTATGATATCAGAGTTTTAATGCAGCTAATCGTAAGATGTCTTAACTGACCGTCCGAATCCCAAATGTCTTCTCAATGCAATTTTTCCCTAAAGTTCCGACAGTTCTGACTCTGTGATGTTTTTAGTTGGGCTTACGATCAGTGAATATGTAGTTAAGACAACCCCACGCATCGCTTTGGTAACAATGTCGCGTAGTTCGGAGAAACAGAGTGAAAGTTAATAACAAACAGAATCAGATTGTGCCAAAAATATTGTTGCGTTAAATATGAATCGAACAGTATACTACACTATAAATTATAGTAACGGCAATTTGATACACATCGTTGATATTTTTACCAAAAATATAGTTGCAGCAACTGTGTTCATTGTTGAATTTAGTATTGTTAACGATAACTACCTATATCCTTATAGTATGGGATACAATAATATCGTCACGTCTACTATAAATATCATTCTCATATTTGGTGAAGATTCTCACTATAAATATGGTTAGTTGTACAATTATTATTGTCGCTTTGACGTCTCCACGTTAACTATGAGGGTTCGGTCAAATCGACGTTGTCTTTATAGTGCAGTTGGCTCTGGAAGAAGTCAAAGGAATCATATGGTATGGTCAACACACTGATGCGTGAATAGTTGATTGTGGATCGGTAGATCTAACTATACGCATATTTTCGAAGGCTATAGTAGATGATACGCGATACGATACTGAATTAGTTACAATAAACATCCGTATTTGGTGAACATTCTCACCATAAATATGGTTGATTGTACAATTATTATTGTCTCTCTGACGTCCCCGCATTAACTATAAGGGTTCGGTCAAATTAACATTGCGTTTATAGTGTGCCAAACGATAAATAGAGTAAAGTTTACTATAAAAATTGTCCACGCGACTTTAATTTTTCAACTATACAAATTTTCAACTATCTGCAAGATTTTTTCTCTCAGTGTATATAGGTTCTCACATGTGGTATTACTCAAGATTGAGTAATCCTGTGAACGAAATTGGAGAATAAAAAGAACGATCATTTCTTCAATGTCTCTGTCCTACAAATTGCATATAGTTTTAGATTTATGTTACAAGTGATATACCTATATTTATATAAATTTACCCACAATTTGATCAAGTTCACACAACATAATCCCTTGACCCTGCCCTTTATTAGAAAAAATGTGCTCCATACATTCTGAAAGTAATCACCTCAAGCGCCACGAATTTGTTCCCTATTAATTATACTGCCGCATGTAAATGTAGAATTACTTGTTTAGTTATATCCATATAATTATAGGTGGAACCTGCGGTTAACGTCGAAAGGTTACTTCGAGGGATATGAACCGCGGGCGGACGCCACATTGTCGAACGCGGCAGCGTCGGCCGGTCTTCTTTTCATCGCGGCGATCACCCCCAAGACCCTGGACTTGATTGACACGCGCTCGATGAACCATGTCAAATCCGGCGAGAGAACTTTACTGTCCTCATTTTACGCGCCGCAGGAACTCTATGAAGCCGGGGCAATTGAACGGCTAATCACAGGGGCGATTGGTGAGATATGTTGGCATTGTGCAATTTGTAGTTCATAGGTGTAGAATTATTTTCTGTCGTAGCCTGTTTTGGTTCGGATATATTGAACATTAGGGTGATCCAAAAAAACTAACCTATAGAATCCATGGTCTTAAAAGGACCTATTTGGTGAGAAAAAAATTCCCTCGATAGGAAAAATTTTTATTTAAATTTTTAGAGGTGCGGTAGCCGTTTGAAATTTCCCATTTAAATAACACGTAAAAAGATTCTTTTTCATTTAAAACGCTGTAACTATTGAACCGTTTGAGATAAAAGAAATTTCCAGGCATATTCTTGTAGGGCATTAAATTCTCTAAAAAACGACCTCCGAGTTAATTGTCTAGACTCGAAAATTCATATACTTATGGGCTATGAATTGTGCAATAAAAAATAAATAAGTCGATTAAAACTCTCTTCTCTTTGACAAATCTAGTTTTTAATCAACATTTTCTACACATTTTATTTCATTTCAGTGTGTTTTTTTTATTTACCATGAATATTTCCAATTATAAAGCTCTAACCCATACAGCACGTTACGTTGCTGCAATGTTGCTGCAAAGTTGGAACTGCAATATTGCAACATTGCGCCGATATTGCAAAATATTGCTGCAATGTTGTAACATGCTTGCAGCAACATTGCTATGTCCGCTTTCATTGCATAACTTTCGCAATATTCCAGCAATATTGTAGCAATATTGTTAATATGTGATAATGAAATGTGTCATATGTCTTTTATACAAAATTATAGTTTTTTTGTATTCCTAGATCTATACGATGCTGCTACGCGGATCACAAAGTATTGAAAAACAAAAATATTGTTAACAATACAAACGTCTGTTTTCTTTTTACTGTCGTTTCGAAGAGGCACTCATTCAAATTATTAGAGGATTGAACAGACACGTTGATGTCATAGAACTTCTTTCTGTCTCCCGAATCTGTATTTTTTGCCAATGGGTCCTCTATCCCGTCCACCCATCCGAATACTGACTGCGGCTACGGTTGCTTAACTTTCGTGATCAGCTGCGGTCCGGCATCCACCTACTCCCAACGGTCTATAGTGAAATGTTATGCTTTTGAAACTTATAAAACTAACATCAAATGCTTTCACTGAGTTCGTGATACTAATATCAAATAAGCAGTAAAATTACCCGAGTGATCAAAGATTTACTTATTTTAATCGTATCCTATCGAAACCGAAACTATTGAAATATTGCAGCATTGTTGCTGCAATCTTGCAAGTGCAATGTAATGAAGCTGAGATATTGGAATATTGTAGCAATCTTGCAAGTGCAATGTAATGAAGCTGAGATATTGGAATATTGCAGCAATCTTGCTGCAATCTTGCAAGTGCAATGTAATGAGTCTGAGATATTGCAATCTTGCAGCAACATTCCACCAACGTAACGTGCTGTATGGGAAATAGGCAGGCTATTTCTACTTTTTTTTTTACTTTCGTAGCCCATAAGTATATGAATTTTCGAGTCTAGACAATTAACTCGGAGGTCATTTTTTAGAGAATTTAATGCCCTACAAGAATATGCCTGGAAATTTCTTTTATCTCAAACGGTTCAATAGTTACAGCATTTTTAATGAAAAAGAATTTTTTCACGTGTTATTTAAATGGGAAATTTCAAACGGCTATCGACACCTCTAAAAATTTAAATAAAAAATTTTCCTATTGAGGGAATTTTTTTCTCACTAAATAGGTCCTTTTAAGACCATGGATTCGATAGGTTAGTTCTTTTGGATCACCCTATTGAACATGCATTTTTTCGAATTGCACTCAGCCCCGCTAAACTTGGATTCGCTTATTTGAAGCGAGGGGGAAAAAAACATCGCGATGATATCTCTTTCAAACATAAGCGGATCCAACTATTTTCTGTTCGGTTCCGCATAACGTCTTCGAGTTGCAGAGGACGAGGTTATAAGAATCAACGTACATACATGTAACATAAATCTCCAATGTATAGCCCACGACAAGTGTAATACATATGTATACGCATTGGTATATATGTATAACTTGTGTAGTACGTAATATGAAATTGTCTTGCACGGTAGCTGGACACTCCAGGAAGCCGGCACCACCTAGTCTCAATGAGATCCTCCTTGGACGATACTTTCACGATGGTAAATCCGCTGAGGCTCCGATCGACCTCGCTGCTCAATTTATCCAACGGTGCAGAGATCACGGCCTACCGTCCTACACAAAGTGGCGGGTGTTTTGTGGCCTGCCCAATGCAACGACCTTCGAGGATCTCCGCGGCACGGTACCCAAGGAAGCTATTCGAAGGTTACGCCGCGTATACGGGCAAGTAATACAGCTGTATGACGACGAGTAAAAAATATTCTAGCCGACAAGCTGAAAAAGAAAGACTCCAGCCTTTCATACGAGTCCGTTTATCTATAGGTAGGTTTGAATTAGGTATAGTAGGTATATGGCTGAAAAGACGGATAGAGCACATGAATAAATTGCAGCGTTGCAGTTCACATGAACATACCCACAGATAATGTCTTTGTATGCAATAACGCACGTGTAATCGGGAACCGAAAAGGATCACGATTTATCATGTGAATCTGAACACATTTTGTTGCAGAAGCGTCACGGACATCGACCTTGTGACCGGGGCTTTCGCAGAGGCATCCATCGAGGGATCCGTGGTGGGGCCCACATTTTCATGCCTACTAGGACGCACATTCAGAAATATTCGAATCGGTAAATATATATAAATTTTCGCATCGGGAGGTAACGCAGCTACTAAAGTATGTCATTGATTTGGGCTGTGATAGGGGACAGATATTGGTATGAGAACAAGAGCACACCGGGTGCTTTCTCTTTGAGACAGCTGGAGGAAATTCGCAGGAGCTCTATGGTGAGGATACTCTGCGATAACGGGGACCGTCTGGAATGGGTGCAGCCAAGGCCGTTTATTCTAACCGATCCATTTTTGTGAGTATTTCGCTAATCGTTCTGATGATTCATTCATCATCTACCCTTCTATGGCTTTCAATATCTATCAGTACGTTTTTATATTTTACAGAAACCCGAAGTCCAATTGCTCAGCTTATAGAGCGCACCTCGATCTCACATCTTGGAAAGATAGGCCAACAAGTTCATGATTTCTACTGTTACGATATTAATCAGAATGATTGTACCTTAATAGGGATAAGAATAAATTTCGAATCACTTACAAAATAACTAATGGCGTGCAGAAGCTTGAAAGTATAGAACCAGAATAAGATCTGAGGTAATAGAGATGCATTGAACATAGTATCGTCATTATATGTTTTTGAATAGGAAGTCGCTGAAGACCGTTCAAACGGGCAGCATAAGTATGATGGAGTATATTGCAATCGCATATGTTGAAAGCCTATACATACGTATATATATGGCAGCAACAAATAAATGCGGGCATTAATTGCACAATTTGGAGATGCAATACCATGATCCATTGGTCCCGTTGGTCCTCAGGGATATGGCTTCTGGAAATTGTGATATTCTTACGAATGTAAAAAATAGAATTTTTCTGTTATAAATAAAGAATCGATTTCACAATTATTTCGTCTTTCATTTATGACTATACACAATTTTTGGTTCTTGGTCAGTTCAATTCTTTACATTCATAAGAATATCAACATTATACGGTTACTATGCTCCAGCTGAAAGAAAGAGAGTATGCGACAATCAAACACAAGATGTATAAGATCGGAGATAAGCTATCAACAAGTGCGAGTTGAACAAAATCCATGTACGGTGGCTCCTGAGGTGTATACTCTCATTTCAAAGGGCAAGGGCAACAGTCTAGGGGAAAAAGGTTACAAATGCTGCCGCCAAGTGAAAGTGAAAAGGATCGCGTGAAAAATAACGACGGAACACAAGAATTGAGGGGTAATGTCTGGATAGATGCACTGGAAAAATCGATTTTTAAGTTTTCGCATTTTCTTGAAGTACGAAATCTGCAGAATATGTTATATCCACAACTAATTGTAAGACTAGTGTGAATCCACTGTCACAATGTTCGGTTTAACGACCAATTTAGCTTAATCCGCGGCGTTCACTTACATCTCAGCGAAACAAAGAAATTCCCTTTAACGTACTTCATCTCTTACTGCGTATTTCAACGGCCTTGCAGGAACAGCTGTCATGTAATTGGACCAGCTATTGAGATGTTAGGGAAGTTAAAAGACCGCAACAAAAAGGTTGCAAAAATGAAATCAAAGTTTTTCTACAACGAATAAATTTCCTGGGCTTTGTCGTGGTCACAAAAGAGATCAAACTAGCCAGAAAGATAATAATGTAATTTGCGAATCCTCGCAAGCGACAAATTCTTGCCAGCTATGTGCATTTTCAGTCTTTCGCACGGAGTGTCAGCACTCATCAGAAAAGAAACCGTCGGATGTTGATCAGGAATCAGTGTTTCGGACGATGTGATTGACGCTTTCTTTGTACATTCCGCTCATCGAAATATCGGAAGATTCTTAATTTAAAAAATAAATTTCGAACCTGTTACCATAAATAAGGGGTGTTAGATGAACCATCTACATATTTATATATTACTTATAGTAGACAGAATGATTCTTTATTTCTTGTTGATTTCTCTTCGGCAACTCTATAGGTCATGCATGACAATATCATGATTCCACTAGTGCAATATAATTATATTTCATGCGACAATGTCCAAGATCAGGAGCGTATATCATCGGTATTATCCAATACCGCCCCGCTGTATGCTAGGTCCCAGTAATGTTCCACCTGATGTTTCTTGAAGTGTTCCCTGGCCATTTTTTCAATCGGGCACACCTTGAATTTCACCTCACTGAAATGGCGCTGTTTGCTTGTGCCTTCCCAAACCAGGACGCATCTGTTCGGCACTTCGTTCCCATCATTGTCCTTGACAATGTCCTCCTCCCATTTTATTCTACATAACATCAAACGTTTATACTTGCTCAGTTGCTTGGCACCGCCCTCGACCACGACCACGTTGCAGTCTCGAAACAACATCACGCACCCGGTCAAATACAATTGTTTAGCGTTTGTTTCAACTTTGAACTTTTTCGAGGCGTTGTTGACCAGATCTCGTATCCTGAAACAATTTATCCGAACATAAGGATGACGAATTATTACCACGTCCTATCCCGATACCTCGATAACAGAAACAAGGGAGTAGATAAGATAAATAGTCGAATATTTAGGAGTTTTTTTTAAGTTGCAGTTTTTTCCTGAGCTATTTTCAAATTTCTAGCGCAGGAAAAGGAAAAGGAAAAGTCTCTGAGCCATCTAACATCTGAGCATGAAAAATCTTGAAAATTGGCTTGATATCGAGATAACATTGTCATTGAGGCAGCAGTGGGAAGAATGATTACAAAGAAATGAAATATCTTATACTAGGGGCTCCGCGCGCCAACCCCAATCGTCGGCGCTTCGCGCTTCGCGCCTCGCGCCGTTGTGCGTTCTCATTTGTTTTGTGTTGAGGAAGTAAGATGTATACTTTCTGGATTATCCCACACTAGCCTTGTCACCCGATTGAATAGAGTATAGAGAATAGAGAGAATAGAGGACTTAAGAGATGCCGAGAAATTCGCAGAAAGACGTTTCGACCCTTTTCATCCCTAAGGAGTACAATTTCGAAAAATGCTGAAATTCATTTTCAGGTATTTGAATGACCAATCATTGGAAGCAGAAACCAAATCGATATCTCATCGGAATCAAGAGATACGGAGAAATCCGCGAAATCACCTATAAACAGCCACATGTACTCCGAGCGTTGTGTCCTCCTTGAGTTTGCGAGCTTTTTTCTCGCGTCTTTGTTCGGCGGTGAGCCTCCGTGCGGCGTTTGCCTCCTCGTGGGCCTTCAATCTCTTTGCCATCTGCTGGCGGACGTGGGCCTCGATCTTGGTAGGATCCTGTACAGCCTCTGTACCCAAAACTCGCATCAAGTTGGAAATCCTCAGCTTTGGCTCGGGCGGCGGTTCAAGACCCAGGCGAATCTTCTCCTGCTCCTCTTTCCAGGCTTCGCGCCTATTCTGACGGCGCAATTTTTTCCGCTCCTTTTTCGTCAAGAACACTGGCATATAGATTGGCTTGAGTGGATCCGCTGGAAATAAAATGATAAAACTATCAATGATCAGAGAGATTGTTTAACATTCGTGTGTTTTACGAATCGCGACAACCATTCGCGAGTAATGGATCGGGGAGCAAGTCTTTGACTACATCAAGGCAATCATATCACCGATCGCCAATGAGTTCAACCATAAGAGAATTCTCTCCTCTTCCTAATCTCAAACTCACTCGGTGGCCTCATTTGAGTCGGATGTTCGACCAAGTTTGTGATTGTCGATACTTTCACAGGCATCGGTTCGCCCGCTTCCGCGTAACATCCGGTAATAATAACGGAATCCCACCACTCCACGTTAGGCACATCCTCGTTCAAGGCCTCCGTTTTTGGAGCAATCAATGCGAGTTTTGTCGCTGAACTGATTCCTGTTTTCCTAGCAATTTGTGATATCTCATTCTGCAGTTTTTCCAACTGCGCCTTCATACGAATTCTGTCGGCCAATTGTTGGAATTTTCCAGGCTCATGAAACTTCAAGGCTCGCTTGTTTCTCTGAGCTGGCTTAACGCCGATTCTGTTGTCGAAAAAATGCGTATCCTGCATTTCCTCTGGCCCCTTGGAGTCCTGCAGTTGAGCCTTGAATTCCTCGCGCTTCTTTGCTCTGATGTTCGCTTTCAGAGTAGGGACTACCTGGGTAAGTTGGACTTCTTTTCCAGTTATGTCGACGGTTCGCCCTGATTCATCCAATATAAGGGGTGTGGGCTTATCGGGTACCGGGAGACTTCCCAGCAGACCTGAACTAAGTTTGTTTCTAATTTGTGCCTGAAGCGCGGCGATCTTTCGAGCCTTGTCGGAATCATTTTTACTGAGTAGTCCTTGATTGTACATACTGCCTACGGACGGGAGAGGCTCACGAGCTCTGAATAACGGTCTCACCGGCGGCATGTCGTCTTGTCTGATCGCTTTCAGTGCCCTTTTACGCTCCTCAATCTCTCTTTGAGCATTCATCATCATTTGTTTTATCTGGAATAGAGAGAAAATTATGGCAATGGCTCTGTGACTAAGAAAATCATGGATAAAAATGCAACAATTGAACCACAAATGCACACTTTGTCAGCGGATAGCTGCGCTTCGGTAGTCTTCTCATTTGTAGATTCCTGATCTTTAGTTTTTGGCTTCTTTGCCTCCTTGTCCTTCTCTTTGTCCTCGACATGAGAGCGTTTTTTGTTCTTCTGAGCAGCTCTGGTGTCGTCATAGATTAGAAATATCTTTTCCATCAACTTGGTCGCTTTCTTCTCTTCCAACAGGGCTGACAGCTTATCTGTAAAATAGTTTGTCTTATACTGTATGTATGCCATAATATGTGACATTGAAGAAGTCAAAGAATAGGAATCAATGGGTATTTTGATTGGGTCAAATTTAAAAAAAAAAAAAGCGGTTGGTTGACCAAATAGTAACATCGATGCCCACTAATTCCTCACAGTTACGGATTATTTGAGAACTAATCATAGATTAGAATATATGCTGAAAATGTAGTGAAATAGTTTGTATTTTAAATGGCAACATTCACTCTCTCCTCCAGAGAGGGGTTGGGGTTGAGAAAGCTGAAATCTACGAGGGATATTTACTTAGTCGTTTGAGGTCGATTTGCGGGGGCGACCGGAAGAAAAATACGACCATGCAGTAATTAAGGACCACCCTAATGTATACTATGTACTAATAGCCCCCACGATAGGACCCCCTAGGGAACCTTCGAGCTATGGTGCAAACTGGTAATTTGACCGGCTTGCCAATGAGGCTGGGGCATCTTGTAATTGTGGAAATTTCGTATCATATATTGGAATGAACGTGGACAATTGGAATGCCGCCAATCGCTGTTATGGAAATAAAACAAACCAGCAGTTTTCCGCTTGTCATAGCCAGAAGCGATGCAATTTACCACCGTGGTGACAATGGAAGGCTCGCCAAATCCCAGGAACTTATGTACCGCTTTTTCTATTTGAGGTTTCATGTCGTCCACCTCCTTCCGAGTGAGACACGCCATTTTTACGAATTACAGCCGGGACCGAGATATAGCTGGACGTCAATTTATAAACTAAAGGAAATGCTTCATTGTTGCGACTTAACCTCGAATAAAATGAAGGTTATGGTACGGCGCCGAAGTATGTAGTACATACATACATACGTATACATACGTCACCAACACTTGGCTTATGAATTATGAACTGTGAGGAGAGCACCGCAGCTACAAACGAACGGGAACACGAAAACGTCTCATATGTTTCGGGTGCAATTTATTACACTCTTTAAGTATATTTTCTTCGCGTATTAACCCTGTATTAACGTCACGACAACGCGAAGGTAGAGTAGACTTCGAATAGCCGCCAGAGCCGGCCACCTGCATACGCGAATTCACGCTGTGTTGCCAACTACCTGAAACAAAGTTTCCCCGAATTTAAAAAAATGTCACCGTAATTATAAACCACCAAGGACCAGCCTATAGTTTAATATCCTTGATATACTACTACTACTAGTTTCTGTATATGACTACGTTTACACGGCATTCTTATTCCGGTTTTGTTATACCGGGTGTAATAAAACCAGTTTAAACGCGACTGTTTACACGAACGGGAATAATCTACAACACCAGCATTGTTATTCCTGATCGAGGACACTATCTACGTAAAGTTGGCCGAGCAGCTTGAGCTTTTAATAGTTTCGACTTTACCAATCGTTTGGTGGTAGATTGGTAATGATTGGTAGCCTGATCAAATCGTTTGGTAGTTCATAGATTATCTGATATCGAATAAACAAATTTAGGTGTTAAGTTAGCCGATTTTTTTAAATTTTTACTCCAATTAAGCTCGTTAGGGGCTCAATGGACACGCAATCGTTTGGTGGTCACGATAAACTTAATTGGAACGATTGGTGGTACACCGTTTGGCTGTAAAGTCCAAAACAAACTCGAATAATAAACAGCAGGGTTTTTCCGTTCGATCTCAGAAATTTCCCAGATCTAGGGAATTTCTTCCGGATCTGATGAATTTCTCCTGGAGCGATTGGAGGCTTTCCAATCAAACGCGATCTTGACTATCTTAATCGGATATCGTGAATTAGTATAAATGAAGAAGTCTTGAAACATGAATGTTGACTAGTGCTGTTACTTTTAGGTTAGCCGTGGTGAATTCAATTTCTCCAACCGCTCACGATATCCGATTACGATCATAGACATATATAAGAATAGACCACGGAAGCAGGCTGGAAATGCCGACGGGCAATAGAAAGAGACAGTCGCCTACACCATTCACTCTGTCTTCGTCTAGAATGAAATAGAAACATGTTTCATTTCATTCTTACCACTGATCTCTATACTAACTGGATAGCGGATGCATATGGAAAAATGTTCCGAGAGACAAAAGCTTTGATATGTTCAGCAGAGACCTCTGTTGGGTGGTCATTGAACTAAAATGAACTGTAATGCGCGTGCGTCGCATTATAGCGCCTTTGACAAGAATGGGTGCTTTCCATTTACATGACTTTTGTGTCGACTCTCGAAAACGAATAAATTGAACATCGTTCCACTTGCATAAACTCACCATTCTAGCAGAGTCTTCCCGAGTTGACTTGTGTCGCCGACACACGGCGACACAAATCAAATGGAAAGCACTTTAGGCGACACAAGTCGACTTGTGTCGACTTTAGTCAGTAAATGGAAAGCACCCAATGACGAATTTTACGGTCATTTTGAGAATTAACATCTCGCATGCGCAATGGGACGCATTTTAGTTCAATGACCACGCACAGAGGGGCGCTGATGGCCTATTCAAATAAAAAATTTGGAATACATTGCATCCGCTATCCAGTTACTATAGAGATCAGTGATTCTTACTAACAGAACGCTGAGCGCGCATGCGCGACTAGTCACTAGACGAAGACAGAGTGAACGATGTAGGCGACTGTCTCTTTCTATTGCCCGTCGGCATCCACCAACGGGCTTCTCCATCACTCCCGCGGTCTATTCTTATATGTCTATGATTACGATAGTCAAGATCGCGTTTGATTGGAAAGCTTCCAATCGCTCCAGGAGAAATTCACCAGATCCGGGAGAAATTCCCTAGATCTGGGAAATTTCTGAGATCCAACGGAAAAACCCTGCTGCTTATTATTCGATTTTGTTTCGGACTTCACAGCCAAACGGTGTACCACCAATCGTTCCAATTAAGTTTATCGTGACCACCAAACGATTGCGCGTCCATTGAGCCCCTAACGAGATTAATTGGAGTGAAAATTTAAAAAAATCGGCTAACTTAACACCTAAATTTGTTTATTCGATATCAAATAATCTATTGACTACCAAACGATTTGATTAGGCTACCAATCACCACCAATCAACCACCAAACGATTGGTGAAGTCGAAACTATTAAAAGCTCAAGTTGCTCGGCCAACTTTACGTGCATGCATAATTTTCTCATATAATACGCACACGGAATGATAATTTTAAACAAATTGCGATATATGTATACCTAGAAGACCAGCGCTCGCTAGCGGTAACTTTGGGTATCAAGCCATATTGTCCATCTGTATCCACCAATGATTGATCGTAAACAGCCAAAATGCGCGCGAAATACACAAGCTTCGCGCCTTAAATTTTTCCCCAACCGACGACCATTATTGTGTGTTGATGCGTTGTGTTACGCCGTTGTATCGGATCGGCCGTAAGTTATTCTCATTCTTTTATTAAACTAATTAGAATGACCGTCTGCGTGGCGTTGTGTCTGTAACAATTAAGCTCATCTGATGCACCGCACCGTTTTTATCAATACGGATACCAAGAATTAAATTATAAACATTCTTTTCGACAAGCATGTCATTCGAGTCCTATTCCTAGCCTGCCCCGATACAAACCCGAATCGCAAGAGTTGCAAGTGGAAATTAGTTGTGCCATGATATACCGACGAACATTTAGACATGTACGGCCCAAAATTGAACGTTTTCTCTTGATACAACGGTTCGGAATGCAGTCGGAGATGGTTGACGTTCTTCGTAATCAAAGTGCAGCCATTGTACACAACTTGTTGCGCTTACCTATCTCGTAAAATATGTATTGCACTCGTAAATGTACTCGGTATCGAATGAATGTTGATTACAGTACCAACTCAATTCTGAATCAACTCGAGTTCCTATTGTAGCAACCCAACTATCCGTTGTAATTCGGGTTCAAACCATCACTCTGTTGTAGTGAGCTAACCATCTGTTCCAATTACAGTTTGAAGCATTACTTGTATCTCTAGCTACGTTACCCTTGCACTGAATATTGTTTCAGTCAGAAAACAGAATGAACACCCCAACCAGAGAGTTTCTTCGTCGACCGGATGGTGTTCGCAGGCGGTCGGCTCGACAAGCATTGGCAGTAATCCCTGACATGGCAGGGCTCACAGTGTCACCAGGTGATTATAACGCTTTATAATTATGCATTGTTTTTTTTCGCTTTTTCACAAAGATTATATATTCCCATCCTGTTCAACTCCATTCCGCATACTTGTCTCAGGAGAAATAATCACGTTAGACGCCAATGCTATGGACAATCTTGCAAACAGCAGACATGGCCTTGACTCGTGGAGTCCAGTCCCGAGCCCTGATGAACTTGTCATCCAAAAGCGCGGACGCCGGCGCAAAACTATTGTCTGGTCCCCTGACGTTGATGCGCGCAAGCGAGATAGCCTGTTCAGGTCAGTTTGTCACGTGGTGTCAATCGTTTGTTTAATTCCCAAGCTGTGTACTAGACTAGGCCAAAAAAATTGACTATTTTTTTTTTTTGAAAGGTACATCGAGAATATCATTCAGCATGACAAAAAAACAGTTTCATGAAAGTTTGAGCCCTTAATATTAATTTTGAGAGGTCTATATCATCGCTATTTTTGATTTTTATTCATAATTTGATGTTTTACGTTAGAACTGTCGAAACATTGAAGTGAAAGAATTTATTTTCGCTTATTTCTATATAAAATCAAATTCCCTACAAAAAAGGTCTGATTATAGATTTTCGTCAGACAAGCCGTTGCCGAGTAATTAAGCTTAATGAATTGATATGTCTTTTCGATTTGACGTTTTCAATTTGGAATTTTGTAACTAACGAATCAATGAATATCTACAAAAGATCACGACGGATTCTTAAAGGAAATTTAATGTTCTACAAAAAAGATCTCTTAACATTTTTGCCTAAATTCAATCCTTCAAAAGTTATTCTCAATTAAAATCGAACAAAAAAATTGAAATTTCAAGTTCATAACTTTTGAAGGATTGAATTTAGGCAAAAATGTTAGGAGATCTTTTTTGTAGAACATTAAATTTCCTCTAAGTATCCGTCGTGATCTTTTTTAGATATTCATTGATTCGTTAGTTACAAAATTCCAAATTAAAAACGTCAAATCGAAAAAACATATCAATTTATTAAGCTTAATTACTCGGAAACGGCTTGTCTGACAAAAATCTATAATCAGACCTTTTTTGTAGGGAATTTGATTTTATATAGAAATAAGCGAAAATAAATTCTCTCACTTCAATGTTTGGACAGTTCTAACGTAAAACATCAAATTATGAATAAAAATCAAAAATAGCGATGATAGACCTCTTAAAATTAATATTAAGGGCTCAAACTTTCACGAAATTGTTTTTTTGTCATGCTGAATGATATTCTCGATGTACCGTTCAAAAAAAAAAATAGTCAATTTTTTTGGCCCAGTCTACTGTGTACAGCTGAGAATTCTGCAACACCTCATCTCTTGCATGTGAATATTTTCAGTTCGACAAATCCAGCGGTCCTGAATACTGATATATTCATTTTACTGTTCGACATTTTCTAACATACTCTGTCTTTCCAACAGCTTGAGCTCAAGAGATCGTACGCCTGTGAAAAGTCCGACCAAGTCCAATATCTCGCTTCGAAGTACACCGAGAAAGAGACTGATACTCGGCGATAGCAACGAAGAACAATTAGGCACGCCTGAAAAACAGATCAAAGTCCCTACCGAAACTTGTAAGGTTGCACCGACCAAGTCGGACGCCGGGTCCTATCAAAGACGGCATGCTACTCCCTCGTTGAACGGATTATTGAAAGGTCTCAGTAATGATCAATTGGTGAAAATCATTATGAATCTCATATCCATGCAAGAGGCCGGCAGACTGTCGTCCAACGAATCGCTGCGTAATGTTGTCTTGGAACAAATCCCAATAGCGGATATAAAGCCTCTGGAAGAAAGGTTGATTTACCTGAAGCAGAATATTCACACAAGTTTATTGTCCTCCAGTATGGACGCGTCGAGCTATAGTCGTGCCATTGTTCATCTTGATGCATATCAGGTATAGGAGTACATGGAGCCAAAATGTCGAAACTTTTATTGTACAAATATTGAGTAGAAAAATGTCACCTCCTCTGCGCATACACGCCCGATATCCTGGAACGTATTAACAGAACTTTGTCGCCTCTGCCATAAGCGTTCGGGTGGCATGTTTTCTTTTTCAAATGTTGGAGCTTGAATAATACATTTGTCTTTGGATGAATCTAGGCAGCCCTGGTGACACAAGGAAAACTTCTTGTCGAGTCTCAGCACTGGACCGCCGTTATGGATTATATATTCTCTGCATGGGCCATCACCAGGGGAATTCCAAAATGGGAAAATGACGGGTACAACAACGCTGGCCGCAACTCTTTCAAAGCTTTGGCACGCTTCTGCGAGGTCGTCCTGGAACGTGGGATGCTTGATTCCCATAATTTGGAAGTTTATACGAGCCGGTGAGATAATTTATTATCCAGAACTTCATGTGCCTCTTGCATTCTATCATTGCCCAATCATTATCATCACTATGATTCCCTTTAATTATGACCATTTGGCACCATGAGCATGAATACCTGAAATAAATGAATTATAAAACTTGCCCTGCGCAGTGAGGATATATTCATACTTTATACGATCGGTGTAACTGATATTTGTCTATAGTTCATTGAATAATGACCCAAAGTTTTTGTGCTTTTCAGACTCGAGAGTATGCTGACTGATTGCGAAGATCTGAAACACTGTATAAAGTTGGCCAAGGATAAGTTGTCTCCGATAAATGAATAATTCGACGACCTGTACTTCTTATGGCAGAAAAACGTGTTGTGATCATTAGTATACGGTTGAAGAGCAGTGTCGTTTTACATGCGATAAAGAGTGATGGGGTCGAAGGGCGGATGAAATTGCCTCAAGAAATGACGATTTGAAAGTTCAATATGATTTTTCGAAAATAGAATTATAACTTATTTTTATTTGGAAATATATGCTCATTCTGCTAACTTGCCAGTTTTTGATAAGCCTACAACGAGTCGTGGATTTCTCTATTTTTGGAAAACCCTCCGCTCGGCGTTTCTCTACCTCAAAAATCACGTCGTGCCTCACGCGTAGTATTGACAATTACTCCGTACCCCCTTCACAATTAAACTATCATAGGTTTGTGTTTATAATATCCGCGTGTAAAATGTCACATTTTAACTAAAACACTATCACTATACCCAGTGCTACTTACGTGTCCGTTATTATTAATCCTATTCAAAAAATAATTATATAAATTCGTAAGCTTATTTTTTAACTCTTTAACAAATACCATACCTAGATATACCTATATATATATATATATATATCATTGAATACAAAAAGTTGCAAATGATCTATACAAATATGTATTGTACTACGTGTATGCTTATATACTTGTGTATTCGCTTACTGGACAGAACAGTAAGCACAATATGACATCGTGATTGCAACTCATACTTAGAAGAGAACAATTGCTTATCACTTTTACCAAATTGTATTTTGTTGAATAAATGTATAGATAAATACACGTATGTATATAGGTATAACATACCCATGTCCAGGATTTGAATTTTTTCTTTTCTTTTCTTTCAGCTCGATATTTCTATGACACATATGTACCTACCCATTATCGTACAAATGCACGTGAAAATTTCAAATGGAAGAGGTACGGTAAGATATTCTAATGCATTTTTATTAAAAACAATTTATTTTTCATAATATATCGTGCAATACTTTACACAATATTTCAATTATTACTTTTAAAGGCACATACTTCATTTATCGATAAACCGTAGATATTCTCTTCCGTCAGACAGGACATTCGTGTCATCGAATGTATGCATAATAATAATAATAATAATAATAATAATAATAATAATGATACTAATGATACTAATATAACAAGACAACAGGATTTTCTATTCGTTTACACTAAAAAGGCCTATGGAGAGTCACTACCTGTATTAAAAATAATAACAATAATAATGATAGTGATAATCAGAATTTCTAGGAATTCTTGGGCCTATTAAAAAATGATGTTTATACGCATACATAAGTATACCTATGTAACAATGTATTGGCAAGCTAATATAGAGTATACATTTGTTTGGAATATTTTCAAGATCCAAAGATCATCGTTAGATGTTGAAAAGTTCAGACATAAAAACGTAACGAAATTTTTAAACGTAATACAATGCTTGACTTCATCTAAACTTGAATATTTAGGTGAAACAAATTAGTACAGTATACATTATACGGCATACATGTATAGATGTATTATTATGTATAAGTACACGTTTCGATGTTATACTACATATACATCAGTTCATTACCTATTCGTATATGTACAATGGTACATATATATGTATAATTTAGATATATGTATGTATAATATGTATATCTAATATATATAAGGTCATAAAATTATGTAGAGATTTCGTAGTATTGATCTGATCATAGTATCTCAACAGGACATACGTGACCACGATATAGATATGATATGTGAATCGCATATTCCGAACTTTCAAGTATTATACTAAGCAACTGCGAAACACGTCGATTCGATTAAATAATAAAATTTCGAAATTCAAAACTACCGCGGAATAAAATAAAATATGATACATATATTTTCAACGATACGAACGAGTTAGAACGAACAATATTATAATATCACGCGTAACGCGTCAACATAATATGTATGTATAATTATAAAGCTGCAATTTGAATACTGTGGTGCTATAGAATGCATGTATGTATAGATTTGTATACTATACATGTACCTCTGTACCGGACGTTCTCGTCCAAGCTGGCCGTAAGGAAGTATAGTTATAAACTTATGACGCGGTATGCCGTGTAATACCCCGTAAGCTACGAGCTCGAACTAGTCCCCGTGAAACTTATGAAGAGCTTGTCAAGTGCGCTAAGGCATACTGGTAGAGGTGACAGCAGCCACGAGGGGTACGTGAATATTGTTGTAGTTTTTCTAAATGAATAAAGTGAATCGATTGTGGTACTGCTACGCAATTCCCGTGGCTGCTTGAATTCTCCGGCGGTATACTTTTTGGCGCGGGAAACTCGCGTGCAAAGAACAAGCTCGAGTTCGGAGACCTGACTCACAGAACATTCTAATCAAATAAATTATACATTATATTCACCTACGCCAGTTGCGGAAAAAAATACCGGGTACACACACCTATATTATAAGTGTATAAAGTGTGTATGTGTGGGTGCAGTTCCGATATCCAAAACTTCTAATTGAAATGGAAATCTGTTAGTCCATCTTTCCTGGCTGCACACGCGCATAGAGCTGTAATTAAAGTTAGTACAGTTGGATTTAATGAAATTTATCATTTCGTTTCAGATAGACAACCCGAAAGGAACTACATGCATATACGCATGCGTAAATACATATACAGTCGCCTCTGCGTATGTTGCCACTCTCTATGTTGCCGCTCCCCTACATGCACGCTCGAGCTCTGCCCCCACCATGACCGTGTCGGCTGGGCGCTCGAGAATTGTTTAGCTCTCTTTCTACGTTGCCGTCGGTGTTTCAGATTTTTTGACGCCACTTTAAAGCGCGAAAAGTTGTTATATATACATTAGGGTGGGTCAAAAAAACCGACTATTTTTTTGTTCATATTGTACTCGAAAAAAGCAGTTGCCAGACACCTCTAGAAAATACTCACCAAATATGAGCTCTTGATTTTGATAGAAAGGTCCTCCGCTTTATAGTTTTCCATTTTTTCCTCAGTATTAGAAACGAAAATTTATATCTCTCTATCAACAGTTCGTTAAAAATTATCGCTTCGCATATTCTTGTAGGAAATTGAACGCTCTACAAAAAAGGTCTCTTGTAATTTTATTCGAAACCTCACCGTTTAACTACCGTTCCGTTGTGTTGTGATTCACGTGTGCTGAAGCGCGTGGCAACATAGACAGAGAACGAAATAAATCGCATCGAGAGCCGGTTGCGCTCGAGAGTGGGGGAACATCGTTTCCAAGAAAAATACTCCCCTACGGTCCCGAGCGCGGCAACATACGCAGAGGCGACTGTACATATATGATATACACTAGACGCTCGTTAGTACCCACCTCTTTATTGCCCGACCTTGGCTAGCGGGAGCTCCAGGCGCAGGGACGTCGCTATCTAGCGCTCTTGCGGCGGAACTAAACCTGCACGTTTGAGCCAAGCTCGGTCTCTGTGGAGCCGGCACTGTTTTCGCTCCTTATATGGAGGTATTAGCTCGCGCTCGTTAGTACCCGTCGGGTCCCAAAACTCGGGTAATAACGAGCGTCTAGTGTATAGGTATATACATACGCGGGACTTGTGAACTTTTGACCGTACGCACTTGTATATAATGTATATATAATTGCGTATGTATCAATCTACCGATACCCCCACTTACCCCCAATAAATTTCTTGGCACGTATCCCTCTCTGTGCCCCAGCTTGCTCCACCACCATTCTCTCTCGTTGTCGTCACCTTTCCTCAGTACGACCAGCGAGTCACCATTTTTCAAGGGAAGCTCGTCGCTATGCTGCACCTCGTAGTCGAACACTGCGAATACCTGCCCATTGTTCATTATCCCCAGCTTCTCTTGAACACCTATGAGAGAGGAAATGCGTGGATTCTTTAATTCCCTCTATATTATGAATATTGCGCAGAATTTATTCCGAGTACAAGTCAAAATTATATTATACATAATATTTACCTATGCGATATCCTATATACATTTGACATAAGTCATTCGCAAGATTTCAAGCCTCATACCTATCATCTGCAAGTATAAATGCTCATTCTTATAATGTCAATTCGTTCTGTCAATTGGCGCTGGTTCTCTAGCTGTTTGAAAATTCAAGGCGAGATAATCCAACATATACCCGCTATGAACAGCATGTGATATGTCTGTGTGAATTACTATATAGATATCTTGTTGCTATATACGTATACATAGTCTGGATATCTCCTATGTAACGCCATGGAATACATTTCCCGTACCACGGTCTGTGTATTATACTTTAGATAATGTTACAATAAGTCAGTACTCACTGTACAAATATTCGGAACAACCGTCGAAGCCTTCCTCATCCTCCTCGCACTTTTCGGCAGCAGTTTCGTGGTCAGAGAGTGTAGTGGCGAATATACATGCCCCGTGCTCCACTAGAAATCTCACCATCGACAGGTTATTGCAGCTGGCCGCGCAGTGGAGAGGTGTCCTGTGCGAAGTGTATGGATTATTATAATGACGATACCTATATTCTCTGGCACGATACAATATACTATATCCCATACTCGAATAGGTACATATACATTAGGGTGCTTTTTTTTTAACGACTATTTATTTTTTTCGCTCCCGTCCTGAAATTTTGTTGGTAATGCAAAAAAAAAAAAAAAAAAAAATTTCCCTTAAAATATAAGCCCTTAATATTAATATTAAGTACTCGCTCAAAGCGTGTGAAGATTTCCCATTTAAATAACACGTAAATAGAGATTTTTCCTTTCAAATCCTTACAACTCAGCGGCTATTTGTGCTATCATATCGCCCAAACTCGCAAATTACTCGCGATTGAGACCTCTACAAAAGTGCCCATTGCGACGTAACTGTAACTCACACCGGTGAGGTAGCACAGGTCAATTTTTGTACGAAATTGCATTACCAATTACATTACATTACTCATCTTTTTCCTCACTCGCAACTTGAAAAATAAACACCCGGTATACACGGTACATAGATTGTTCATATCTAAGAATTGTTATATCGCTCATATCCTTCTATACCAACGACTGCCTTACCCCGTCTTGTGTACGCAGACTGTAGGTATCGTCCGTCAACCTGGAATTATCGGGCCAAATGAAAACCTATTCCTCGTTAGCTTGGCTAATCTCAGGTAATAAAAGGGAAGGCCTATTATAAGCATTGGCATAGATAAATTTGAATCTATATAATCTTAAGGGAAAACACTTCGATTGTCAAATGCCGTGCGGACTTATTCTCGACTGCGGTCGGAGGAAATTAGTCAAAATGCAGAACGTATAGATATAGACACATGTATGTATATGTGCAGAGCGACGAGGAATAGACGGTACATGGACGGTGAAACACATATAGGTATAAAAAGGACTGTAGAGAAATATACAAACGGGGGGAAGGACGATGATGTTAAGCCAAATGACGTAGGACAGAATAGAAAACTCACCATCCATCGCTGTCCTGGGCGTTGACATCGCAGCCAAACTCTACGAGGAATTTGACGATCTCTAAATGTCCGGCGCATATCGCGTTGTGGAGGGCTGTTATCCCCTCGTCATTCGCGGAGCTCGGGTTCGCGACCTCCTTAGCTGTCTTCTTCACCAATTCCAGTTCACCCTCAAGACTAGCGTCCAAGAGCAAGGCGAGAGGATCAAAGGACACTCTACGCGAAATGTTGGCCTTACCCGTCGTGGACTTGAGGTTGCCCTTCTTCCTCCTGATCACGTCAACCTTAGTGCAATCCTGCAGCTGTTCAGCCACCGTCCACCCCCGATCGACCGTGTCGATTTTGTTATTGTTTATACCTTTGGAAAGAAATATGTCAGCAGCACCCTGGAGTAACTGTGTCTCGTCGACGTTCAAGACGTTCAGCGCATCGACAATGTCGCACTCGTCAGTGAGCTTCTCGTTGTTCGGATGATCGTGATCGGTCTCAGACCTTCGTTTAATTGGATTCTCCGATGATTCGCCCTGGTCACTTTGCATGAGGTCGGCAGGTATTTCGGTCTCAGGAAATAGAAATGCGGGGGGCATCTCAATGCGTCTGTTTATTGATACGTGGACATTCGATTTTGAGTATCTGAGCTTCGGCTGTTCGGAGAGCGGCGCCTTCTTCAGTGTCAACGGTCGCGCTTTGATTATTTGATGACTTTGACCTTCCGTAGGTGATTCCGGGGGCTCCGAGGTTGGAATCGGCGGAATATCTTCGTCCTTTTCTGACCTGAAATAACGTACCAATTAACGATAAACTTTCGTTTCATCCAGTGTCGAGTGCGGCCACGCAGTACAGCGTATTCATGGGTAAGCCTAGGTGTGTTGTGTATATATGTGCGCGTGTGTGTGTGTGTGTGTGTGTGTTGATAATTGATCTGGAATCAACATTGGATTAATTCGATATCCATGTGTTGAATGTCAAATTACTTTCCAATTCTACGATTAGAGAAATCGCCTAGCACAATAGTGAGACTCCGTACAATCGTAAGTTATGAGAATGAACAAGAGTCCTCGACTCATATCGAAGGATATATTTCCCACCTGTGACTGGAAGTCTTTCCTCACTAGTTTCCCTCGATTCAAAACTGGACCCTTCAACTTATTATTTTCTCAGCAATTTCATGTTCCGCCCTCGTGCAACGTTTATTTAAAATATAAATGTTTTTATAGAATAATTCAATAAAAGCGCGCCTTTTCATCATAAACGGTATCATCACTTGAATCACCACCTGCGAGAGTTGCGAGAGTGGCGAGAGTAACCGAGTGACCAGAGCAACCCCCGACACTGCAACATTTCTCTTCCGCTCTCCGCCGTGCTCCTAAAGTTTTCTAAGAAAGTACGACCAATTCAACTTCGACCGTGTTGTTGGGATTTGTTTTCGGATTTGATAAGCAAAGGAAAGTGAGGGAGAGAGTAGGTATACTTGATTCGCTGTGACTCCGTCTGCACACCATCGGTGGTCTATTGGCTTCTACTATCCCCGAGAACAACAATCTTGCAGTTTTCCTATCGAGATTGTTTCACGATTGCGTATATATATATATATATAAAAATTCAGCTCGACGTGTACTACCTACTTGCATGGAGCCATGCAAGTAGCTATAGTAGTTATGTATGGGTGGTTCTACGAGAGTTGGGTAACTTGATGTCTTCAAGCAATAATTCATCTAAAAACGTACATTATCGGATATTTTCAATCATGAAATGAAAGATCATTATCCTCTCTTCTTGTCCATTCAACCGAAGTGGCATTTTCATAAGATAATCTTGTCAAAAATCTCCACTTTCTACTCAAAACATCAGTCCCCTGGCGTGTAACCACTGCAAAAATCAGCAAACTACCGTTTGTATTTCGAACATTCTTTCAAATTATGTACTTCTTTCATAATCAAATGAAGTATGAGTATTTGAAATACATTATTCAACAGAACGTTCAGTGAAAATTATTAAATTACTCCCCTAAATTTGTATATAATATAGCGTACTTAGTTTCGATCGTCAGTCCCTTGTCGTTACTGAGTTTAAAAGAATAAGACAATTCAATTTCGCGCCAATCTGAACACCGACTTAGTTCTTAGTGTCAGCTGGTAGGTCAGCTGTAGAAAAGACTTGCTTGCACGCGGGCATTCTGGAATCAGCGATAGCAACGTGATTGTGACGAAAGCATGTGCCGTGCCAGACACATTGTCAGTCCCCTGGTACGTAATTTTTCGATTATTTATAACGAAACTGTTTTTAATTTATTATGTCTTAAAAGATGTATAGACGTGTCATAGTATGCCAAAACAACCAAGTGAATATTTACGATAGTTTCACAAATATCTCCATTTTTCACAAAGTTCATCAGTCCCTTGTCGTCAGTCCCTTGCCTGTGGAGGCGACCTCCACTGACTGACGGACTGACGACGATACCAAGGGATTGACGTTTTTCTGTCCATCTATCGATAGGCTGTTTCTACATAAAAATAAACAATATGCGGCCAACTGAAGTAGGGGGAAATCCCCTAACGCCGGACGGCACCTAGTACCGGACATACGTCGTATATCCCAATGTAAACAAAATACCTATAGTTTTCTTGCATGGTTCGAACCTGCACAACGGATGTAGCGCAGGGGATGCACCGCACGTGCAGTATGGAGCGCTCAACTGGTCAACCTGTCAGTCCCCTGAAGAAAATTTCCAGAAAAACTCGAATAATTTCGGTAATACTGAATAAAGTGACTGTCCCTTTCTGGTACTA
This sequence comes from Rhogogaster chlorosoma, assembly GCA_944452935.1. Classification (NCBI taxonomy): domain Eukaryota; kingdom Metazoa; phylum Arthropoda; class Insecta; order Hymenoptera; family Tenthredinidae; genus Rhogogaster; species Rhogogaster chlorosoma. The sequence continues at coordinate 41,888,016 of OX101797.1, read as the reverse complement.
TACAATCGTCATACTTCCTGCCACATCCATGTTAAAACACATTATTTGGCCGTGAAAAAGCATTGGTACAATATCCTTCAAAAAGTTACCCAACTTTCGTAGAACCACCCGTATAGGGGTGTTTAGGTATTTGTCACACCGCACACCGCACATGCAATGTTCTGTTGAATCATACCAAAATGTGAGCTGACAACCTCAAAGTATGGAACATACAGTACATGGATTGTAATTGATGAAAAAGCCTCATATCATTATTGCAACGAGTTTGTGTAAGATTATTGAATATTTCAGGACTTATCAATACGTTTGATCAAACTCACTTGTTTCTTTCCTCAACGATGACTGTGATGATGATGACGATGAAACGAGTTTTGCGTGTAAATCAACCTACAAAACTGACTGGGGGCGTAAGGCGTGGTAAAAAATAAAAGCGGCCGAGGCGAATTCGGCAACGATTATTGTGCGGAAGTAGAGGCGAACCGGAAATCTCACTTCGGCGGAGGCAAGGCCCTTCGAGGGTCAACGGCGTACGTACATATAATACGCGACTGCAGACTCGACCGGGCTCTTCTATCAATCAGAGTAATCGCATACGAGCCAAGACAGAGCAGAGAACCCGGGACTGTGGTGTTGTGCGTGTCGCGAATGTCCCCCCATACCAACGATTCTATTTTGAGATGCATTATTCCCGACAGTCCGCGATCGACTCGCCAAATCGATCGCGGACTAATTAAACATTTATAATTAACCGGGCAATCGTGTTGTAATTTGGATCTCATAAAACCATACACGAGTTAATTATCAATTTCCGTTTTCCCCGACCCCCTCGAATAGATAATATACGATATACTGGATATAATTCCTGGCGCGACCCTATTTACGTGCCCATAGGTACTTATATCTATAAACATATACTTGCGTTTCTTTTATCGGCCAAAGGTAACTCAAATTTATCGAACATATAATATTAATACATGCGGGTACGCATTCATCGTCTAACCTTTCCCCGGGCCCCTTGATAATTGTGCCGGTCGGATTATTGCTTATATGCGTATAATCTCAGTTTCTGGGGTCTCGCGAAGAGATGGCTAATATCTCCGGCTGTACGATATCATTATTGAGATTTCCCGAGTAAGTGGGGAAGGAATTTATAAATTTGGAGCAACAAAATCTGTATCGATCGTGGCCCCTGTGCCGAATACACGGAGTACGTTAAACTTTCGGCTTCTGTTCGATTTGGAGGTGTTGTTGTTGTTGTTGTTTTTGTTTTTGTTTTTGTTTTTTTTTGCGTTCTTTTTAACGATATTGGGCTACACGTGGGCAACATTTTTATGTCTGCCGTTACTTTATATCAAATATGTCGCTGTATGGCCGTAAAGGTCTATGAGATGATGACAACCACAGTGTTTATAAAGCGCACGTATTTGTGTATATTGTATAGGTATGTATATGGGGCATTCCATGCCAAATCGACCACTTCCGAACCCGACCCCTTTCGATTTAGCTGAAACTTTTGTATCTTTTTCTACCCCACTAAAGACGGTCCTCCTAATTTTTCCAAATTTTTTTACCCACCCCAAAAAAAGTCGCTCTTTTTTTTTCAATAAGCCATAACTTCTTCAAAAATTGACTAATAGGGACGTTTTTTTTTTTCAAAAGTTTCGTTTTGGAATGTCCTTTTCAAAGAAAAATACAAATAAACTTTCAGATGTCAAATTCTATGAAATATCTGACTTTTTTGAGAAAAATCGTCAGTTTTTCGAAGTTCGCCATTTTTAATTTTTTTTTTTTTTTTTGATTCCCTAAAAAACTTCGATTCATTCTGTGAATAATGCCACTAGGTCCAGAGTGGGCCGACTCTTCCTTCTATTTTTTTTTTAAGGAAAAAACTTTTCATCTTTTTTCAATTGTTTATTGTTTCGATTTTGAAAACGAAGCTTGAAGAAAGATTGTAAAACGAAGGCTTTTAAAATCGAAAAATAAACAATTGAGAAAAAATGAACATTTTTTTTCCTCAAAAAAAAAAAAAAAAAATACAAGGAAAAGTCGGCCCACTCTGGACCTAGTGGCATTATTCACAGAATAATTCAAAGTTTTTTGGGGAATCAAAAAAAAAAAAATTAAAAATGGCGAACTTCGAAAAACTGACGATTTTTCTCAAAAAAGTCAGATATTTCATAGAATTTGACATCTGAAAGTTTATTTGTATTTTTCTTCGAAAAGGACATTCCAAGACGAAACTTTTGAAAAAAAAAAACGTCCCGATTAGTCAATTTCTGAAGAAGTTATGGCTATTTGAAAAAAAAAGAGCGACTTTTTCGACCAAATCGAAAGGGGTCGGGTTCAGAAGTGGTCGATTTGGCATGGAATTACCCATATGTATATAGATACCTTGCGCCGACGATAACCAGGGCCTTCCCGTCCGCGACTTCGGAATTGACTTCGATTTTCTCATGGTGAATCAGCCTGGGCGGTGGATTGGGTTTGTTGGGTTTCGGCGGCAGGGCAGGTTTGGTCTTATCTTCTCCTCTAGATTCGAAATTGATCAGCTTCCGGTCAGAGTCGTACTTTATTCGATCGTACTCAAACAGTTTTTCCGGCAATTTGACGACTGGTGGCTCGAACTTTGTCGCGTGGTCGTATTTCAACGAATGATGGTCACACTTGGAATTCTGCAGCATTATCTGTCCCGTGTTGTCGAAAATTGGCTGATTCTGTTCGTGCTTCAACTGTTGCAGTTGTATCTGTTCGTACTTTGCCATCAACTGGTTATGATCGCTGTACTTTGACAAGTGATCGAATTTCGATTGCTGATCCTGTTGTTTTAATGGCGCATGATCATATTTGCCGTGGGTTTGATCGTGCCTCGACGATTGTTCGTAAAATTTTATCGACTGGTTCTGCTGGTCGAATTTTGACTGGGCTGGTGAATTGTCATATTTCAGTATGCTTTGGTCTACAATCTTTGCTGCGGAATCGAACTTGATCATCTTCTCATTATGCGAATCGCCACTAGAATTTGCATTCAGTAACAATTGATTCTGCTGCGAATTGATTTGACTCTGACTATGGACGAAGGCATGCCCTGGGTATAAATTGGCTTGAACGTTCGCGGAACTTTGACCCAGACTTGATACGTTCGGTTGGGGATTCGGATTCGTGATCAGTAATTGATTATTATACAAGCTTCCGCTACCCTGGCCAAAATTTTGCCTCTGACTACCGGCGTAGCTGTATTGTTCTTGCACGTTGCTCCCTTGGCTGTTCGAGTTGTAAGCCTGCGTGGCGGACGCTTGTCCGTGACTAATCAGGCTCAACGTTTGCGGCATCACGGGATGGATCTTTGTCGAAGAGGTCTGATAAATTGGCGATTTGACCGGAAAACTGGGAGCCACGCTGGACACAGGCTTCTGATGAGACGACAAATTTCTATGATTTTGAATCTGGGCGATGGATTGACCGAGGGTGCCGGCGACATTTGTGCTAGACGAATTGCCACCGTTATGCTGCAGTTTTTGGTTGTTTGACAATGAGTTATGAGGATGTCCGTGTATTCGCAAATTTTGTAAATCCCCAAATGGGTGCCCGGCGTTGTTGTTGTTATTTATGATGTTTTTATTGTTGTTGTTGGTAGTCGTAGTCGCAGCAATGGTGGCGCTGATTTTCTCGTCATCGTCGTCGTCGTCGTCATTATTCTTTTCGGCAATGACGTCATTGGGATTGTGCCCGTCAGCGTCATCACCGTCGTTGTTGTTGACGCTGCTGGTTGTGGTGGTGGTGGTGGTGGTGGTGATGGTGGTGGTGGTGGTGGCGGTGGCGGTGGCGGTGGTACTGCTTTTATGGTGATGGTGAACATTGTCACTGTTGTTATTTGTGGAGTTCTCGTTGTTGTTGTTATTAGCAGTGGTGGCGGAAGCGGTGGCAGCGGTGGCAGCGTTACTGGTGACGTTACTGCTATTGCTGGTATTTTTATTATGGTTGGGATTGTTGTTCGCGTTGTTATTGTTAGCTGATTGCGCGAAGATGAGGGCAGTAGGAGCTGGACTGTTTGTAGTTGACACGAGTGGCTGGGACTGACCCTGGATGTGAGACTGCGACTGACTGTGAACAATCTGATGGCCGAATTGCTGGAACGACCTCTGACCAATTTGCGACGCACTCGCACTGTGCTGTATCTTGTTCTTGTTCAGATCGTCGTCAGGTTTGAAATTGACCGTAAACTTTGTGTTGTACGGTAGCGTTTGATACTTTGGGTCATTCTTGTTCAACGAAAAGTCATCGCTAGGTATGTGGGAGTATGGCTCTATAGCGGCAATGTTGCCCGTAGGCCGCAACTTGCTGGTATTGAATTCAAGCTTGGAATCGGCAAAGTTCGGATGATTCGAATTCACTCGATGATTGGATCCGAGCTGTTGGCTCAGTCGTTGATTCAATGCTCTTTTACGTTGAAGGCGACCCTGGAGCTGTGCTATCCTCGCGTCTATCGAGGCCATCTCTGCTTGGCGTTGAACCAGCGCCAGCCTCTGCTGGGACACAACCTGGTTTTGTTGTTCGTTCATCTTGTTGCGATACTGCAATCAAAAACATACGTACGACAATAGAATATTATACTTACAAAACGTTGAAGTAAATTATAGACGGACGAATGTCGTAGTCCGTAGAGTAAGGTAGGTAATATACACTCCCCACAAAAATTAACGGGCCACCCAATTTTTGCTTCGAAAAATGTTCGGCGAAAAATTGACTTAGCGAGTCGTTCGTAGAAGCATTTTGAAGCTTGAAGCTTCATCATTTAGATGCTTACTTTCGATTGCGTTTATGCTTTTGTTGTCTTGAGTTATGGTCCCTTGAACCATCTCGTGTCAAATTTGTGTGTCGATTTTCCAACTTCAAAACAACGCACGGGGTCGGTCACGATCGGGATTTCAATTTCAAGATGGTCATTTTGAAGCTTGGAATGTCCTCTTCAAAGCCCTTTTTTTGAAATTGCTCTACGATTTTTTTTCATCAAGTTATGCGTTGCTGAAGCGAGAATGGTCAAATACAGCTCTTGAAATTGTATTGTACTGAAATTCACGAATACGGGGGTGGCTCTGTAATGGTATGAGGTGCAATTTCCATGCATGGTCGTACCGATCTCGTGATTATTCCACCACTTTAAGTAATGCTAATGTCGGACGTACTGTTTCATCGAAATTTAGGAAAAAAATCGTAGAGCAAATTCCAAGGTATGGTTTAGAAGGAAACACTTCAAAGTTAAAGTTGTAACCTTGGGCCACCTGTGTCGCTATTTTTGCGCGTGCTAACTGAGGTCAAAGTTCGAATTTCCATTTCGCGGTTTGGAGAGTCTCGTTTGGATGGTGATCGTGGCTTGAAAACGTCACCGAATAAAAATTGCAATGAGGTTTCAGAAAGATGAAGATTTGAGCTTCGAAAGCCATTTTTGGGAACCTCGATACGAGAACTCGTTCGCCCAGGGCATGCGATCAAAAATTGAAAGACCATTTTTGCTTCAGCAGCGCATAACTTCATGAAAATAAATCGTAGAGCAATTTCAAAAAAAGGCTTTGAAGAGGACATTCCAAGCTTCAAAATGACCATCTTGAAATTGAAATTCCGATCGTGACCGATCCCGTGCGTTGTTTTGAAGTTGGAACATCGATACACAAATTTGACACGAGATGGTTCAAGGGACCATAACTCAAGACAACAAAAACATAAACGCAATCGAAAGTAAGCATCTGAATGATGAAGCTTCAAGCTTCAAAATGCTTCTACGAACGACTCGCTAAGTCAATTTTTCGCCGAATTACGAGACTTTGAAATCGAACATTTTTCGAAGCAAAAATTGGGTGGCCCGCTAATTTTTGTGGGGAGTGTAGAACAATCTTCACATGGGCGCGGCAGGATACTGCGCGCTTGCCAACCGGTGCAAATTAATGAAGGAGAGTAACTGTAATTATTTTAAGTAACTTCGACCCGAATTGAGATTTCAGATCTCGAGGGACCGTATAGGGTCGTGATTGGCCGTATACAGGCATACCTATAGTAAGGGAGTTGAGCTCGGGTCCGGATAGGTATAATAACCTTGTGCAGCATGTATATATATATATATAGGTATAAATGAGTCGTGCTTGATCGACGAACGTGCGATAAGACTGATATCTCTCCCTATCCTCTAATCATGGTTATATACTGCATTATACATTTGAATTGTGGAATCTCACTGCAGCTGGAGTAGGTGTATGAATGTTCCGATTGACTCACGCCCTTGCAGCGCATGTGAATACGTCCATAGTTTACATGCGTGCGCCTATAGTGCATATTCATTAGCTTTAATGGAACTTATCAGTATCACCGTGAATCGAGCCAAAGCTCAAAATCTCACGACTATAACGTAGGTGCAGCGCCGGACTTTGGCCTAGGCCAACCTAGGCCATGGCCTAGGGGCGGCGCACTTCGGTAAGGCGGCATTCGATTTTTTTTAAATTTATTATTAATATTAAATATTCGAGAAGTAGGTGATAGCTCATGGGAAAGTTCATGATTGGCAAAAAAAAAAAAAAAAATAGACGTAAAATGTATTATTCAAAATTTACTATGATAACCAGCGATTTTCCTGCCGTCGGAGCGGCGCAGGAGAGTGGCCTAGGGGCGGCAAATTTCTAAGTCCGGCGCTGCGTAGGTGGGATTAAGTTTTACAACCTTTTGCAGGACTGAGCCGGGCTTCAGGCACCTGTCTTGTTTTTCGCCCATTCAACGCAGGTTCTTCCCTTGCTTTCAAAAGGATTTATTCACGAGCCGGAAAAGAACGTGTATACATTTTGCATAGATATGATGCATTCGCGTTATGAAAATTCGTCGTTTCCGGCATTGTCTGCGCAGAGTGCCTTCTGCTCGACTCACGATCAGCTCCTATCATTATTCAAGTACCTATACATATTAGAATGGGATAATGATTTTCTTATTATTACTTCGTTAGTGACCCCGAGTCGGAATATATAAATTCCACTTAATCCTCTGAAATTTCAATTTCTTTGGCTTTTCAATGAGTTCTTTCGGAAGAAATATGATTCTATCCTATAGTAGAATAACGCCGCATACGTGAGGATTCAGGGACGTGGATCAGAATTAGCGCTTGCACTTGAATTACATCCCAGGTACCTACTGAATTTTCAAAATCTATTTACAACCGCAAGGGCCTGCGAAAAATTAACTCAATGATCAATTATATTTTAAACTTGGAATTTATTCGTCAATCAGTTCACAAACTAAATTCTCGGATCCAGAGGTCCAAACTATAATTTCAAAGCCTGCGTATACAGTTTGCGTCCGAACTTGCTCATAAAACAGACACAGCTTATTTTTAGGTGCAAATGAGAATTTCATTACGGGCACAACCCTATCCCCAAATTCTATAGTCTTCACCTACCTAAGCTTTTAGTGAGAAAGCTGACGGGATCCAACTAGATAATTTCCCATCCCGGTTCCGACAATCTTCCACCAATATAATATATAGGTATGTACAAGCTCGGGTACAACCAGAGATTTGTAGGGATTAACGATTTTTGTACCGTGTAACAGATTGTATGAAAAATTCTGAACGAAAAAGTGACCAAATTAGTTATTTAGAGTTATTTGAATGAGAAAATGTTTGTGCCTCCAGGCACCCCTTCTATGGGTCCTGCCCAATTATGCACGTAGTTTTTATTATTCAACAGTAGTCACCTCTACTACCGTAAAAATTCTTGAACATATTATCTTCGGATCTGTGACGTGACAAATGCCGCTGCATCGTCTGTATAGTTGTAGCCGTTCGACTGTCGCGAGAGTCGCGAGAGTCGCGAGTGTCGCGTCTACAGCGTTGCGATTTTGGGTAAAAAAACTGATTACATATTATTATACCATTAGGCTTATAACTTTCTAGTGAATCCCTCTGTACAGTATATATAGGGACATCCTCAACAATTCGGAACCTATGTGTGTAGCGTGAATCGGCGCATTTCTATAATTTCTTCCGAATTTCTTCCGAATTTTTCCCAATTCATCCTATGCGTCACGCTATACGCGTCGAATTATAATCAATGTTACGAGGATCGCTCGTCCACCGGCTCTGAAGCGTACGTACATTTGCGTACCTACTGTTACAGCGACATTTTAATGGGCCGAGAAGGAACGCAATCAGCCAAGCGAAGGGAGGCCACGTGCGATATGGACTTGACAATACAATTATATTCATGAAAACTTAATTAATAAATATACGCTCAGACGATCCTGCGGACTCGTTTTTCCGGCTGCCGATAATTCCATTCCATTCCATAAACACATACACACACACACACACAAGCAGAGAGAGATACACATACGCACGGACACACATAAATGACAAAGCCCCGGTCGAGGAAAATTGTTTCCTCTTGATCCGAAGGAAATTGATCTTCCGCGAGATTGCAGAGATATGGCTGCCTAATTTATGCCTCAGTCAGCGATAATATAGTATAACGCAACTCTACTCGTCTACTGGGTGAAAAATTTCATTTTAACCAGGCGATCATATTCTTTTAAGGAATGACGAAGTATAATGAGGCGAAAAATAGTTTCAGATTAAAATTTCTCGGTTTAAAGACGAACCACGACGAGATGCGAGAGTACGCTATTTTCCGAATTCAAACACAGAAGATCTTGACAGTGTCGATTTATTTTTTCAAATCGTCCAGGATATTGCCCCGGCCAGCTCTCCTAGAGAATATTTCAAGAATCAAGGCAAGTCAAACGACACCTGCTGGTGAAGTACCTGTATATCATTCCAATATGGTTCAATGTAATGCTTATAGCAATTATGCTCAAAGGTTGTGTGCAATTTCGGAGATAAAATCGTTTGCACCATTTCTTTGGACCTGCTCCTAATCCGCCGACTTTTAGTAGCAAATTTTCTCGCCAAGTTATTCATTACGTAGATAATTGCTCGATAAAGTTAAAATGGGCTACTCGCTATATATATACATATGTTTACACTGCGCTTTTTGAGAAGTCGTTACTATTTTCCGTCAATCCCTTTCCTCGGCCAACCGCCGACACGCATAAGATAATTTCACGTATATGAGTACAATATTAACGATTTAGGCGTGCAATAAAGAACATGGGAACAAAATGTCAAAACCTCAACCCTGCGGGAGTGAAAAATATATGCTGCAAACTCAGAGGCAATCCGTCAGGGTTTTTAATGTATTTTAATTTTTTTTAAATCCTTCGTTTTAATCATTGCTGGAGGAGTCTTCACTGGGAAATTATCTTAACGAGCGTGCGAATCATGCTCAGCGAAAAACGACGGACGTCTTTCTTCTCCAATGAGACTGCAGACGAAGGCTTTTCGAGAAAAAGAGAAAAAGAGAAAAAGAGAAAAAGAGAAAAAGAGATAAAAAGAGATAAAAAGAGATAAAAAAAATTAAAAAACAATCACACTGGGAAGCGGCAGAATAATCATACCGGAAGTGGTTTTTAAAATTACTTCGGAATCGGGTGCTATTGTGAGAATACCAACGCACGTCGACGAGATACCTCTGAATATGCAGCAATATTACTCTTCTTTTCGTCTTCCATCGAGCATTTGGTGGGTTGTTTGAAAAATTTCAACAATAATAAAGTTCTACGGCGTATTCCCCACTTACCATGAGTTCTCTGCGGAGTTTTTCTAGCTCCGCGCTCGCGGGGGTTGGTAGATGGTCGCCCCCATTGCTGTGGCGACCTCTCAGTTCCTCCAGTTGTCGGGTCAGCTCTTCCACTTTGGCAACAGCTAGCGACAGTTCTTTTTCCTTCTCATTGAAAAGGGCTCTGATGCAGTCGAGGTCGGACGCTATACGTTAGAAACAAAAACAACAACAAGAATTATAAGTAACAAGTCTTATTTCATCATACAATTAATATAGGTATATGCCTGTATGTTACGAAAATTCTTCGTGATTATTCGCCCTGATATTGGTAAAGTAGTAGGTATTTGTGATAACAGTGAGCCCAGCTTTGTTACGATAATAGACACCGGTATCAGGATACCGCGAGAAACGACAGGCATGTATTTACATCCGAAGAATATATTCGTCGTACACATGTTTGCGTTTAATTAAATCCAAGTTTATGTTCTCATTCCTCTCTCCTCGTGTTAACTATGGCGTTAGTGAAACATGGACATAAATATACATAGGTCTATGTATGCATGTATGTACCATCTACCTATAAATATTAATATAAATATTAGGGTACTTTTTTTACGAATATTTTTTTTCCCCTCCCGTCCTGAAATTTTGTTGTTGATGCAAGAAAAGAAATTCCCTTCAAATATGATTCCCTTAATATTAATATTAAGTACTCACTCAAAGCGTGCAGGTTACCCATTCAAATAACATGTAAATTGGGATATTTTTTTTCAAATCCCTACAACTCAGCGGCATTTTGTGCTATCATATTATCGCCCAAACTCGCAGATTACTCGTGATTAAGGGCTCTATAAAAGTGCCCGTTGCGAAGTAACTGTAATTCGAACTGGTGAGGTAGTACAGGTCACTAAAGTCAATTTTTGTATAAATTTCTTGTTCTTTTGTTGTTATTTCACCAATGGCTAAACGTCTAGGAAAAATGTGAACTACATATTTATAGGAAATTTAATTTCATACAAAAAAGTCCTGTGAGCCAAAACTCTAAGATTGATATTCCTCGAGTTATTCAGCTTTGACTTTTTTGTAGTACAAAATTACTTTACCCATTAAGTCATTACATTACATTGCTCATCTTTTTCCTCACTCGCAAGTTGAAAAATAGATAGAAAAAGAAAAAATTCAAATCGGAGCAATTCCCACCAAGTTATGACAATTTAAAAAAAAATCCCGATAATTTTCAAAATCTTGTTCGCTGGACAAAAAAGTTTGAAAAAAATCATGGATATCTTTTTCGAGGGGTATAAAAAGATAGCCAAATATCAGCGAAATCGGAATGGCAAATTTCGACGGTAGGTTGAGTTGGCATGGAATGCCCCATATATACATGACTTTAAAGCACATATATAATACATATATGTATATATGTACTCAGCCGAAGCTAGAAGTCAGATAATTAAGACACAAGCGGTCAACATACCCGCATATAAAAGATGATCAGATCTTGAATACGACCCGCTTAAGCGCTGCGTTTAAAGCCACACACTTTTACACTATTGCAAGACTTTTGTTCAGAAACGGAAAGAAATAGAAACTCATCAATCCTTTGGCCAGAATCTCAATCAAGAATAACGATGTGAAAGCGCCAAAGGTGTGAATGCGCGCCTTTGAACGGCGCTTCATCCTCATTGCAAACTGTAATGAACAAACTTACGAGGAAATGTTTATAACAAAATTTTGATAATCTGTCTCGCGCATAATCTGGCGTGCTCGATACCGTCGAACTTTTGTTTGAAACATTTCACCGCTTATACGGGTATAATGTGGGCCTCCTACTATACTTCTATAATATCTTTGATATTGTACCCACCGTCCAAAGGCATACCTAGGTGATATTCTTGATTGGAACGCCCCGTATATGTATATAATATTATCACCTGTGTAATATCTTTCCGCGCGGAGAATCCGCTGGGTGCCCATACCACGCCTTGAAACCTTTGCGAAGCTAACGGCGAGGGGGGACGTATGTATGTATGTACATTAAAATTCAGTGCAATTAATAAATGTCTGATTTAACTATAGGTAATCTTCTTCTTCAGAAGACAGGTAAGAAAGTGAGTTCACGACTAAAAGTACATGCTTTTGTAGAATTGTTCCGAGAATTGTTCCGAGAATTGTTCTACACGCTTGCAGGACCGATCGTCAATTTTTACGAAATTTCGACAGTTTGTTTAGATGGACGGAATGTAACCTTTCTACATATATACCGTGTGTGCAGGTTTTTCCAAACTCGCAGCTCTTTTCCAGTCCGCGTCTATTTTTCTCACGTGACCTATATGGTATATTCCCACATTATTGAACACGGATAGATTGCATATAGAGCATTGTGAAATCTAATGACTGCAGAGTACTTTCTTCTTCCAAACACTCTGTATTAGATCAAGTTTCCAATAACAATGGATCCCGCTCGCTTCGTTTGCCGCGTATAAGGCATACTGCGGACATTATAATATCAAAAGGTGTATTAGGCGACACGAACCAAACCATAAATCACATGAAATTAGTAGTCGCACAGGTAGGTACATTAATCTGCAGACTAAATCAAATTTCAAAATCCGTTAAATCTTCGTATATATACCTATATATATATAAAATTCGAGACAGTTAATTAAATTCCGGATAATTATTTCAAGGCGTACCAAAATTTCCAAGCCCTGCGCATCGCATATTGGTATACCTATATATAGGTATAAAGACCCTGACATTTCCGAACCGGATAACGATATCTTGATGATCCAGACCGCAAGGTTGAAATTGAAATAAATCCAAGTTTGTCGGAAACAGAATAAAAAATAGACGGGCCTGTATAGAATTGCAATCTTTTCGAATCAGATTATAAATTTCTTCGTTGGAAGAACTTTCACGAATACAATTCTCATTCTCAGTCGGATGTCAAAGAAGGAGATGTCAGTTTGATCGAACTTTCATGTGATTCCTCGATAACCCGAGGTTCATGCTCCAGGTTCCACTATTCTCGAGATGTCGGGTCTTGAGGCAGGCAATGTGTGTCGCGGTCGTTTCCTCGGGGTCAGCTTTCGGCCGCAAGTGTCTTGAGCGCACGCTCAATCTCTCCGTTTCTATACATATTATGTGGAAGATCCTCGTGAGACATACCTATACATGTGCAGCTGATACAACAGGAGTGAAAATATTCGTCGAGATGCCTATATGCTCTATTATCGAAAATAAAAAAGAAAACGGTGCATCGAACGGTTCTTGAAAGATGTGTCTCATCATCAGCGAAGCTAGTCGTGCGCGAACTATATATAATATGTGTTGGCAGCCAGCGACATTCGGTGAACACGAAGTCTCGCGGTCTTGACGCGTTTCAATACTCTTTTCTATACCTATATATGTATGTATCTGTATATTATACGTCTTCCACCCCAATATACCTATAACGCGGTAGGCTGCGGTAATGACGTAAGTGCAATGGTGTATTAACAATTTTCAACGATCACTAATTTTGACATTTTTTTTTTTTTCAAGTTCTGGTTCTAAAAAGTAAAGTAAGATCGTCAGATCTCACCGAAGGCACTTAAAATTTGCACATCGCATAATCGCTTGAACTGTGACACGGGGTATATATGGTCTATAATGTATGTATACCTACATACACCTATGCAATGTCAGAGTTTCCGAACCTCGCAAAGCTCCGGCGCGAAATGCACCTACGAAACGTAATTATAATAAATTGCTATAGTTATTGAACGGGGCTAATATTGAGGTCTATATACATACCTAATATAATGAACGTTATATTACTCGCACCTATACACATACCTATATACCTACGTGTATTTAATATACGTATCTATCTATGTACTATCATACCTACGCATCTCATATTTTATGATCTATACTATAGGGCAATGAGGGACGGTAACGAGAAACTTGCGGATTTTCCGAACACTGAATTCGCGATGACATGGTTTTTTGGCAGGAAGTTGGTTCGCTATAAGTGCTCTCGTGTTCCCAAACTTATGTCAGATCTGTCCGAATTCACGCAGATATATAGAATCGATCTGGTCGAGTATATGCACACCTGCATACGTCGTTTATATAACCATAGAAGTTAGACGACACTCCGTGACATTAACTCGCTGACGATTGAAATGTTGAAAATAATAAACGGAATTACGAATAAATTGGAGTCGTGTATTTATACCATCTAATGTAAGTATATTATATGGAAGACATATATTCTGTTGGAAGATTGTGACCGCACTTTTGAATGAAATGAAATAGACTGGAGTGAAATAGAATTTCGATTCGTTGGATTTTATTGTATTATTAGGTATTATATCGTTAAAAATATTTTTTCTCATTCAGACGGCTGCGTGTAAGAACCGGCTATTCAACATTTCGCGTGGAAAAGCGGCTATCTCGAGGTATTCACCGATTATCACCGAAATTTTGGTAGCTGGCTCTCGTATACTATCACTGATTGTCGATATACCAGAGCTGCAGCACCAATATATTCAGATTCAAAAGACTTATCAATTGCTTAATTGGGCCATTGGAATTGATAAGATCCGTGGGTGAAAAATCCGACAGCATCGATTATGAATCGTTTTACTCGTGCATGGACTCTCCTCCATTGGTACTATACATATATACATACCTATATACGTATACGTCACGTATAGGCACCCTATATACAAGAACCTATATATACCTATATATACCTATATATACCTATATATACCTATATATACGTCGCAAGAACCGCCAAGACAGTCTCTAGTACCTGCTCCCGTATTGGCTGATGTGATACGGCTCCTATCTAAAAACGGTTTCTTCTTCGACATTTTAGCATTGATAATTTACGTCTTAGATTCTTACGAGGAATCCACTGGTAGGAGGAAAGTACCGCGTTCTGACTCGCCCTGCATATACCTCAATAGATTCCGTATTCCGTTTTGAAGAATTGTTCATCAGTTCCAACGGTTTCTCTAGGCGTCCAAGATGAGTTCGGAATTATTTTCAATTACAATTTTCTACGAGAATATGATTGTTCATTATATTATATTTATTATCAATCATTGTATCCAGCTACGCGACGACGCGACGTATTTGCATTCACCACGACCAATTTCTCGCTTCGGACGTTAATTTGTTATGCCTATTTTCTCTTAATTAATTCTCGTTACAATATAATTGTGCCTCGTTATACGCGAGGAGTGATTTTTCAAAGCAATAGGCGTGGGGCTACCCGACCCGACGCGCGACGCAACGTGGCGCGGCACGGCGCTCGAGTTTCTCTTATTAATATAATATATAGGTATACGTCCACTTGTATTATATTATACTGTAAAAGTATACCTATATCGGCTATATCATACCTACGTCGGAACAATTTCCTTTTTATATATCTACGTCTATTTAAGATTACGGGGAGGGTCAACGAGGCTACAGATTCACCGGATTGTAAAACTTCATTTCCGTGGGAAATAGTGCCGGGGAATAGTGAGAGTGAGGCAGTGGAAAGACGAAAAAACCCCTAAAAGACTATAAAGGACCTGGCGGAGAAGACCTTTCTTAAAGAGGATAGTACGCCTCATGCAAGAAGGCAAGACCTTCGCGATGGATATAGGTATAGGTATATAGGTATATAGGTATATAGGTATAAGGAAAAGCTAGGGGCCAGGGGGTGTACAAAGTCGGAGTCACAGATGCAGCCCGCAGGTCGTGTATATATCGGGTGCAAACACCTTCACCACGTATATATTATATACGACGCATGAAGCGTATGGGCCCCCGACCTTATACCCCTTTCAATCTTCTTGTAAATTTTCGATAGAACATCAGACCATTAGAGAAGATGTCCTGAATGCTTTCAGAATTTTCGGTGCCCGGGCGGTTCCAATGCCAATCATATATGTAGAGCTATGTTCAATGTAGATACATAAATTGAAACATGCTTAGAGATCCAAGCTTCGCAACGACCTACACACCGTTATTTGAAACTTGTCTCTCAAGCATCTCACCAATGTATCTGCGCTCGTGATGGTGTTTCAAATTGCAATGCATGTAATAGCACTTTCGTAGGAAAAATTCAAATAGAACTATGCAAGAAACTACGTCACCCCGGTTCAAGTTTCAATCTTATTCTTCTCCTAAGAAACTCCATCTGTCGGAAATTGGCCCCTGGAAGGGCATTCTGGGATGACGAATCATTCTAGAGCAATGAATTTTTCATGCAATGCCCGACCACACACAATTTATGCCCGAATTTATTGCACATATTCAATCGTTCGCGATACTGTTGATCATAAGCTTTGAGCCAGCCGTGGTTTTCGAAATAACGACATTGCAGACAAATACCTAATGCAAAAATTTAATGTACGACCTGCAACGATAAAGGAAAAATGTTTGTCGATCCTTTTTCGCAATATTTATTAGACTAATTTTTTAGCGCATCTACATATTATTTACTCATTCAGCTAATGGGTTCAAGGTGCCATACGGAGTTTCTTACATCGTTACAAATCCCCCGATTTTGGAAAGTTCCACCGAAAGCGGTGTATACAATACGTTCCGGGGGAATAAAATTTGCATCAGATAAAAACGGGAATAAAGCAGATGAATAAACGGACACATACGCGAATATTCCCGCACGAGATGGACATGATATGCAAGAATCTAACGTAACGTAACGTAACATACCTATAGTCTATATATAGTCTATACCTATATCTGTAAGGGAAGGGTTTAGGATTCTGGGATTTCACTACTCCACACTTTTTCTTGTTTAGTACACCTTTATTGTTTTCTCCCTTACATCAATCCTCTCTTCGACTCTTCCCTTCCGCCATCTTCCCTTTCTGCCTTCTCTCCCTCGTCTCTCTCCGTGCCTCCTCGGGCGTTCTCGGCCGGGGCCTGCCCAGCGGACCTACGCGCGCTTACAGTTTCGGCCCTTCCTGACCTTAGGCCGACCCGGCCTATTCTATATTTTATTTTATCTTATTTTAACCTACATTCTCCTTAAGTTATCTGTATTACTTAAAATAGTTATTACTAATCTTTTACAGGTTTTTCCCCTACTTTAGCTTTTTTCCACAAACGCATGTTCGCGACTTCCCACACTCCCTGGTATGGTTTTTGAGACGCTTGGAAGCCCTCAATGTCGGAAATAACGTATCTATCGTTCCTCAATACTTTAGCTATACGGTATGGTCCCTTAAAACGGGGAACCAACTTTTGTGAAACACCTGCCGTGTTATCAAAATTCTTAATCATGACGTAGTCCTCTACTTCGTATATTTGAGCCTCTTTGCTCTTCTTATCGCGGTATTCTACGTTATACTTTTGATTTTTTTGGTTCCTGGCTTCTGCCGTTTCTCGTAACGCGACTAGGTCGCGTCCAACCTCGTTTATTTCTGTATTCAAATAGTCTCTAACTTCGTCTGATACCTTGCCTCTTTGGTCAATGCCAAACAATAATCTACTGGCAGTCTCCCCTGTAGCTTTGCTCACCGTATTATTTATTGAAAACTCCACGGTTGGCAAAACCTTATGCCAAGTATTTGTGTCTTGGTCCCCTAGTAGTTTTGCTATCATGGGAACGATAACGCGATTGACCCGTTCTACCTGCCCGTTTGCTTGTGGGGAACCGGTCGCTATCTTTACATGTTTGATTCCGTATTCTTCTAGGAACTCGTCAAATTCTTTTGAAGTGAAACAACTTCCTCTATCGGATATCATAGTTCTGGGCTTGCTATAAGTGGCAAAGTATTCCTTTAAGGCCTTGATAGCCTCCTTGCTAGCTGTTGTTTTTGTCGCATACAGCTTGACAAATTTGGTAAAAGCGTCAATAATAACGAACACGTGCTTTTTCGCAGACTGTCTATGACTTAATGGTCCTAAATGATCTACATGGATAGTGTCGAATGGTATGTTGCCTTTGGGAATTGCGTGAAGCATCCCCTCTCTTTTGCCCGACTTTGGGGTAAACGAAATACACTCTAAGCAGTTTCTAATGTAATCCTGTACCTTTTGTCGCATCTTGGGAAACCAGTAGTTTTTGTGTATTACCTCACATACTTTATCGACTCCCATATGACCTAACTCGTCGTGGTACTTAAACAAAATATTAGGCTCCATTGCCTCAGGTACAAAAAATAGCAGTCTATCCTCCTTCTTTCTATACACTATACCATTACGCATCTCGTAAAAGCTATCCTCTTGTTCGGCTAATCTTTCCCTCAAGTTCTTTATAATCGGGCTTTGATTTTGGCAAACGGCCAGATTATATTCAAACGAATTGTCTTCTACTACTAAAATATTGTGCGATCGGCTTAGACTATCCACATGGGCCATCCGTTTTCCCTCACGGTGTTCCAATGAATAATCGTAAGATTGGAGTTCTAGAGCCCACCTCTCTATACGCGGGTTAATGTCTCGCTTTTTCAGTGCCTGAGCTAACGAATTACAATCTGTTAGGATTTTGAATTTTATTCCCTTCAGGTATACTCTAAATCGTCTCAGCGCATACACTATCGCCAGCATTTCTAGCTCAAAACTGTGGTATTTGCTTTCTGTGCTAGTAGCTCTCTTTGAGAAATAGAACACTGGGTGCATTTTTAAGTCACTACCCTTTTGCATTAGCACTGCTCCATACCCCAGCGAGCTTGCATCACAGTGTAACTCAGTCTCTAAGTGTGGGTTGTAAATGGCCAAGATTGGTGCTTCGGTCAGTTTTTCCCTTAACTGTTCGAACGCACTCAGTTCACTTTCACCGAAATGAAACTCAGCATCTTTCTTAAGTAAATCGTAAAGTGGTTTTGCTTTTATTGAGAAACCCTCGATGAATTTTCTAAAGTAGGAGCAAAGACCCACGAACCCCCGAACCTCCCTGACCGACGTTGGGACCGGGAAATCTGTTACCGCCTTAATGCCCTCTACTGTTGGACTTATTCCCTCGTCTGAGACTGTATATCCTAAATAGTCTATTTTGGTGTAAAGGAACTTGCACTTGTCCATTCTTAATTCGAGCAAATTCTCCGTCAGCAACATAAAGGCTTCCTTCAAAACTACAAGGTGGTGCTCGATAGTTTGGGTTGCAACGAGAAAATCATCGAGGTAGACTACAATATCTCCCGTTTCTATCAAACTTTTCAAAACTTCATTTACGAACCTCTGAAATTTAGACGGGGCTATCATCAAGCCAAACGGCAGTTTCATGTACTCAAATTGCCCTAATGGCGTAACAAACGACGTGAATTTAATTGACTCCTCCGCCATTTTCATATGATGAAATCCGTCTTTCAAGTCCAGTAAACTAAAATACTTCTTGTCACATAGAACGTCCAGTTGATCTTCAATCAACGGTATTGGGTAATTGTCTCGAACCAAGTATTTGTTTAGTGTACGATAATCTACGCACATCCTTGTTTCGTTATTCTTTTTTTTGGTCAACACGATGTTAGACGCATACTCTGAGTCGCTAGGCCTAATAATCGCTTTGTTTAGTAGACGGTCTAACACCTGTCTCAAGTCAATCTTTTCTGTATATGACAAACGCCTCGGCGCATAGTGAAATGGTTGGTGATCTTTTAATACTAACTTTACCTCACTCTGTACCTTTGGTTCTTTAGGCCTATCGCAATCTACATAATTTTCCATAAGTAACTTCTTAAGTTCCATCTGCGTTTCGACTGGAATTTCTGGGTTTATATTGCACATTATATCCCCTTTGTCCTTATCTAACTCTATTTCGATACTCAAAATCTCTGGTATGGGTTCAGTCTTGTCTTCATCTTTAAACCTAACTAGTCGATAACCAAACTTCTGCAGTACGTCTCGGCCTAACACAGCTGCTGCTTTCATAGTGTCATCTGGCACTACGTATAGAACATTGCTATCTTTGGTTACCTCGTCTAACGTTATGTCTAAGGTAACTCGACCTTTTACATGTAATCTAGAATCATTGATTCCTTTGAACTTAAACTGGTCTGCATCGACCTCTTGTATTAGGTCATTAGAGACAAACTTTTCTTTTATGAAGCTTATCGGACTACCTGTATCTATTAGTGTATCTAGCCTTAGACTAAATCGTTCCTTATTACTAAACACCTCATAGTATACATTCTTCCTGAAGTCATCTTCGGTGTCCGATTCCATATCAACACTGTGGACTTCTTCTTTTGGCTTCTTCTTCTTTGGGCATTCTTTCACTAAATGACCGACCTCTCCGCATGTGTAGCACGAACCCCTTTCCCTCTTAGGTTTGTCACAATCTCGAGCAATGTGACCTGTGCCCTGGCAGTTGTAGCATCGGAGTACTCCTCTGGAGGCTGTACCACTTTCGGCGGCTCCCTCCGATATTCTTTCTTGCTTCATAGTATTCCTTGGCTCCCCCAAATTTGTTTTTCCACCGCCTTCGAATTTGGGTGGCCCTTTTTGTCGTAGGGACACCTTTTCAAAAGCACGCAACAGTTCGGCTTGGGTGCCAAACCGATGGATTCGAGCCTGGTCCCTGAGAAAGGTGTCTGGTATACCGTCGATTAAATAGTCGACTATCTCATCCTCTTCAATCGGTACCTTATTCCCCAAGATTACCTTCGAGTGACAGTACTCCGCGAATGACTCGCCTCGCTTCCACTGTAGCTCTTCGAACTGCTTTCGCAAGGCTACTTTACTTTGGCGATGATCGAACATCCCCTTCATAGCTGTTAACAGATCTTCGAAGCTCATTTCAATATAATCAGATCTCGAGTGGAACCAGTCTAATGCTTTCCCTGTTAGCCTGGCGCTAACTAGTACCTTGGCCACGTCATCCGTTAGATTATAAGTATTCTTGATGAACCTCACCTGCTTTTGCCAGCTATCAAAAACACCGCTACGACCATCGAAGCTTGATAGAAGCTCTTTAACCTCACTCATTCTCAGGCGCGAATCAGCTGGGGCTTGGTCTCTTCCCTCTGTACGTGGTGGTGTCGGAGCCCGCGCAGGCGCGTTTCGACTATGTTCGAGCTCTCGCCTCGCAAGCTGCAGCTCTCGTTCCAACAGGTCTCTTTCTCGTCTTATGAGTTCCAACTCTGTCGGTGCATTCCTCTCACCTCCCTGTCTTTCACTTTGTCTTTCACTTTGTCTTATGTCCGTTTTCACTTTCTCAATCCACCGCCCTTCTGGATCTACCGCCTCAATTCTCTGAACCAATTCTGCCTTCGATCCGTTCGTGTCTAACCCATAAAGCTTGAGGCCTTCCTTCAGCTCAGTAATCTTACACTCCGCGGCAGTCAGCCTATCGCCCGGCATTTTTAGGTTAGATTTTTTTTTTTTTTTTTTCTTTCACAGGCACTGCACTCAGCTAACAACCTTCTTCCGTTTTTCTTTTTGCGTCGTTGCCTCACTCGCACACGCACGTGTCGCCACCAATGCTTTTCACGTTTTTTTCCTTCTTCTCAAAGCACTGATCGTCCTTTATCCCACTTCTGATGTTTGTAAGGGAAGGGTTTAGGATTCTGGGATTTCACTACTCCACACTTTTTCTTGTTTAGTACACCTTTATTGTTTTCTCCCTTACATCAATCCTCTCTTCGACTCTTCCCTTCCGCCATCTTCCCTTTCTGCCTTCTCTCCCTCGTCTCTCTCCGTGCCTCCTCGGGCGTTCTCGGCCGGGGCCTGCCCAGCGGACCTACGCGCGCTTACATATCCGAATCAGGAAGATGCATAGTGCGTGTCACAACCTTGTAAATAAACTTTGTTCGTTCAAGTTTTGTGAACCACATAACATTGATCTCGAGGCTATGCCGTTTAATACATATATGTATACCATATAGCATCGTTAATAAATCTCCGGAATTGCACTGAATCCTCAAGACTTATGTGACTTAAGGCCGTTGGTAGTTTGTCGATGGCGAATTCATATCTTAAATTGTCTGATAATTCACTTCAAAAGCGGACCAGTTCAGGTTGTTCATTCTTATAGAGTTTTTGAGCATATAAGAAAATCTCACGTGTACGCACATTCTCGCTAAGATTTACTTGATACCCAGAGTTAACCTGAATAGTAATATCGGGACAGCACGCGAGGATAAAAATAAGTGAAACAAGTAAAATGTGAGATTTTATTTCCCCCTTCACCCCCATAGGAACATGTATATATATATACACGTATGGATGCGTAAAGCACGATTGAATTCCAAGCAAACGAGACATGTGAAATACTTGGATTTGATTAGACTTAAAAATTTCGAAATCGTAGGCAATCTGCCCGTATTTGACTTTCGGAGTAAATTTGTGTGAGAAAACTTGATCTGAACTTTATAAGTTTTGCAGTTGCCGCGAGGAGAAAAAGAACCAAAGCGAGAGCGACAGCGAGACTAAGCCAAGAGCAAGAGAGATAAGGGAACTAAAGTTGAATCGAAAAACGATTATTCGAGTTCATCCTTGGCTCACTCTTGAGCTCATAATAATATACTCATCCATTCATATAGGAAGCGACGTAATTCTTAATCTCCGGATTCTCTATAGAAAATGAATTCGGGACTTCTTTTTAATCAGGTGTAGGTAGGTATACAATATGTACATAGATGGGTATACCAGATACCTATATGGTGCAATAAAACAAATCACTATATCTATTTATTAATTGTTGTACGAATAAGAGATTTTTGTGTATTCGAGTCCCTGATGGGGGACGTGAATCGTATTGTTGTAATAGTATTGGCCCGTTTGGACGTAGGATGTTTTTCATGGATTTTCACGGATTTTTATGAACGACAATTCCGAAATAAAACATTCAATGTTGAAGCTGCCATAAGCCATCGTTGATTGTACTTTTACGAACAAAATGGCGCCTAGTGGAAGTTAATATGTTTTACCGTTTCGAAAACACATCTGTTTCGCTCCACCCTTGCAATATCGACTACGCGCGCGGACGTTGCCATATAACCGTGATAACGACCACACAAATTGTTTATTGATCATCGTAAATGCCGGTATCTACTACGCCCCCATTTTTGCGTAACTTGAATTGATAATTGGTTACGATGCAATAACTCATTTCCTTCGATATTTCATGTTTTATCGAGAAGGAGAAAGAATCTGAAGGTGAAACTCTGGCGGTACGACACATAGGTATAATGGCATCCATAAGGGTCAATTGCCAATTTTTTATTCATTTTTTATTCACTTTTATATCGGCGTTAACAGTTCGTTGCCACAGTCATACGACAAGGTCGTAGAATTTACAAAGATGTAGGTAAACAGATGCATTTTGGAAACAACGAAACGTATACATATATGTATCAATTTCTATTAGGTGCCATCTCGTTCGTTTCAACCGTACATACCTATTTAACGACCTGTTAAAGTGTAGACATATTTTTAGTCCGATCCCTGTTTTCGGAAAATCAACTTCAAGGTACAGAAATGTGAAAAAAAAATCGGTGGGAGCTGGATGTAAAGAACATGGCTAAAAATATAGTGCCGCCCGATAATAACCATGCACATCATCTACATATATACAGTCATACCTCCGAATAGGGCCGCTCGAAGGCGGTTAGGGGAGTATGATTCTTGGAAATGCCTTTCCCCCACCAATAGCTTGCGAGCACGACTCGGCTCGACTGCCGGCTCAACCTCTGAATAGGGCCACTTTCCAGTCGCGTCATTTGCACTTTATTTTAGAGGTGACGCTGTTTCTTTCTCACTTGATTTTTGGTAAGTATAAAATATAAACTTGTCTCAAGTGCAACAAGTTGACTCGATATTTTTTATTTCGAGTGTTTTGTGCTTCTTACCTCGAACAAAACCTCAAAAGGACAAATGAAATAATTTGAGTTATTCAATGTGATTCCGAATAAATGTATGAGTCTAAGAATATTTTGCAGAATGAAATATTACATGTTGGATCATAATTAAGTGATTCGAAGAGTTTTATCATAGCGGCCCTATAGAGAGGTAATTGTCCAAACACTCGTCAACAGTAATGTAGTGGGGGAAGCGCACGAGCAAGGATGAGGAGAAGCGGCCCTATTCAGAGGGGCCCTATTCAGAGGTATGACTGTATACAGGAGGTACACGCGTATAGAAATATACATACATATGAAGATACGAAACACTTGTTATGTATACATATCAACGTACAGATATACTTATATATATATATATATATATATTAGGGTGGGTCAAAAAAAATGACTATTTTTTTTTTCATTTCGTACTCTGAAAAGTCTGTTGCTAGACACCTCTGGGGAATACTCACCAAATATGAGCTCTTAATTTTGATAGAAAGGTCCTCCGCTTTATGGTTTTCCATTTTTTCCTCAGTGTTAGAAACGAGAATTTATATCTCTCTATCAACTGTTCGTTAGAAAATATCGCTACTCGTATTCTTGTAGGAAATTGAACGCTCTACAAAAAAGGTCTCTTATGATTTTTTCGGAAACTTCACCGTTTAGAAGATATCACAGGTTGAAATTTGATTATTTTACGAGAAATTGCTGTTTTGCTTATGAATTTTATAACTCGTTGACAACATTTTTTTATGAAATGCGCAATTCATAGTTTTGAAGGAAATTAACTGCTCTACAAAAATGGTCTCCTATGATTTTTCGATAAAACAATATACTTCAACCTGTGATATCTTTTAAACGGTGAGGTTTCCGAAAAAATTGTAAGAGACCTTTTTTGTAGAGCGTTCAATTTCCTACAAGAATACGAGTAGCGATATTTTCTAACGAACAGTTGATAGAGAGATATAAATTCTCGTTTCTAACACTGAGGAAAAAATGGAAAACCATAAAGCGGAGGACCTTTCTATCAAAATTAAGAGCTCATATTTGGTGAGTATTCCCCAGAGGTGTCTAGCAACAGACTTTTCAGAGTACGAAATGAAAAAAAAAATAGTCATTTTTTTTGACCCACCCTAATATATATATATATATATATGTATGTATATATTTTATAGACCCAGCGGCGCGAGGTAGTTACACACATCGCATTTTTATATCCTTGCGAATTCCTACTGAAGGATATGTTTTTCATATTCCCGGGGTAATACGAGCAGCCCAGCTATCGTCACATACCCAACATAGGTAATTAGGGTAATTAGGTATATCTATATAGCTATGACGTTTAGCAGTAGTATAAGCAGGTATATGTATACCTACAGAGTATACAGCTACGTAATGTAAACGTGATCAATATTATAGGTGAGGTGGGGCGAGACGGAACCCCTAAGGAAATATAGTATAAATAGAGTAGATCACACATCAACATTTCTTGGGCCTGAGAGGGCACCAAAAATAAGTATGATGTACCGGGGTTATTAACAAATGTTTTTATATACAGAGATGATCTGTGGAAAGTGGAAAGTTATAAGCCCCGATGGTAGGCCTAGGTATAGGTCTGTTTTTATTCCTAAAATTGCAACGCTGTCGTAGGGACAGTCGAACGACGCGACGCGACGGTCAGAATCAAGTGACAGAGTGACATACTTGAGGTTGATCGTAATGTAATACTAATAAGGCAACGGGAATCGATATTCATTCGTATAGAGAAGTGGTAATGAATTAGTGAATTGATAGCAGGTGTCAATTTCTGTTTATTCGCAACTTCATTATTTGGGTAGAAATAACTGTCGGGGGGTGAAATTTACGAATTTCATTGTAATAAAGGTAACCAACAAATCTCAAACGATATTTATTCGTAATAAAATCGTGATAAAGTTACAAATTGATCGCAGATTCTAATTTATATGTATTTGCGAAATTATCTACTTCACAGGCGATGAAGAAATTCGAGATGTCTCGTAGATTATCGTAATTTTTCATCGACTTGAACAAGTTTTGCGAAGGGATGCCCACGGATAGAAATCACGCGACTATGATTGTGAGTCATGGTTATTCTACTGATGCAGGATCATTGTGTTCTTAGGGTATAGTTGAAAGTTGATTCCGGTCGCCGGGCGGATTTTGACCGTATAGTCGCGAGCATAAATGGGAGTAGACAACAGCAAAAAAAAAAAAAATACACAACGACACAGAAATCATCGCAATAGGTGTACAATTAATACAAGCGCTCCGCGCACTGTTATCACAATCTTTATCGCATGCATGCGCGATTATCACCGATTTACCTCTGCACCCTTTGAGACTTTCGCAATTTCGTCTCGCTCCATATATTATATATTATTATATATTATTATATATTATTATATATTATTATAAATTACGAAAATTATCCCCATCTCTGATTAATCTCGGTCCAGATTATAATCACGCCGGTTGCCGAAGTAGTACCTATTATGCCAGGCCGATGCGATGGTTCTAACGATTCGCGTACCCCGGTGCGCGTTGTTCAATTACTCTTCTAGCTAAGCCTTGCCTCAGTTTACAGGAACATATCGTTTACGCGGAAGTTATATCGGGTATGTACATCGAGAACCACCAGAGGGAAGACTCTAGGCGAAAAGCTGGACCTTCTGGCCTCTATTCGTTCTCAGGCTCCGGAACCGGTAAATTTACAAGAGAGCGGAGCGGGTCCTAGAGAGCTCTCTTCGGAATAGGGAATTCTAGGTAGTTTGATCCTTCCGAAGTCCTCGGTGAAAAGTTGTCGGAAAAAACTCGAATGAATTCTCATTCCGTCTCGAGGAACATAAAACGTGTATAGTAAGCGAGGGTATAGTGTAAATGATCGGAAAAAATACGTTTCTACGCCGATTATACACACAATCTATGGTGGAGTCGCCGTATAAGTCTACGCTGACTGCCCACTTGGCTTGATGTTTTATTCCTCCACTTTGCTCTGTTCTACCTATTTCATTCCGGCCCGTTTCAATATCTATCATTCTATTCCTCGAGGTCGGAAATTAACGAAGATTGAAACATTGATCGAGAATCCTATGTTCATGTATATATTATACCGCGGTATATAGGTATATAGGTATATAGGTATATAGGTTTAGGTATAAAATTTTTAGTTTTCGCGCGGCATGACAACACGCCGCGCCCGCGCCGTATTCAGCGATATAGCGGTCGATCCGCAAATCAATAATCGATCGCCTAACGAGGGTGCTAACGACCGTCACCTAGCGATCTGATCACTCTGCCGGAGACTCTGCGTTAGACTAGCGTTAGACTAGCGTTAGACTAGCGTTAGAAGCACCCGCGTGTGCCTGGGCGATTTTCTGACTTCGAGACATTTTCCGCTATCCCGAGACTTTTTACCCGTTGGGTTGTTTTCCTAGTTCTTTTCTTTGGTATTGATTCGAGTGTGAATGCATCCCCGAGGGATCATTACCCCAGAGATGGATTACGGAAGGGAGAAGGTGCTCTTCGTGCGCTGGCTGGAGCCTGGAGGACGGAAGCGCTAAGCAAACTTATACCTGTTGGATAATTCGAATCCGGCAACGGCCGTCTGCCGATTTGTCTTGTACAGCCACGAGGCTATTTATCAATTTGGGACGAAATTAAGCCGGATTCCGAGTGATGGGCCGTCACCAGTCTCCCTTGCCATAGTATTTTAGTTCAAGTCTCGCGTTGGTAAATGATTAAAAATTGAGAAACGTTGTTTAGAGAATTTTTGCAAGAAAATTTTTATTGTAGAAAAATCTACGTCACACTGCATATAGCTTTCAGACAGTAACATAATTAGATATATGTATAGCGATGAAGAAATTGCGTTGGACCGAATAACTTGATTCGACGATCAAGAGCACGCGATCCATTTAGAAGTTCAGTGTTTCATATAGTTGACTGACGCGTCGCGCAACCCTCTTTTCCGTCACTGCTGTCCGTTAGATCTGACAATGAGAAACATCATCTGTCAGAATCCCCACGTTACGGGTTTCATATACGTTCGGTGCTATAACAGGGATGTACATACTAGAATGCTATACATACATCGCGCGTCGCGCAGCCCACAGGCAGACTCCTTGGTTGGTTGAATTTACAAGATTTGTCGATCCAATACAGAGATTCGAGAGTTTAGAGTTGAGCTGTCGGAGCGATACGATTGTATGTGCGTACGTGGGGCGGGGGTCAATTCTGTGCCGGAGGAGTTACGGGTGCATGGGTGAGAGTGGCGAGACTGATGAGAGTGATGAGAGTGGTGCGCCGGTATAGGCGGGGGGAGAAAGAGAAGAAGGAAGAGGGAAAGGGAAAGGGTAAAGGGGAAAGGGGGAGCAGTATGGGGGAGGAGTACATCAACAACAACAAAAAGCCAAGTACCAATAACGAAACTTGATTTTAAAACGAGATTTCATCATCACTTTGATATAACTATATTTACATAATGGGAAGGCTCCGCAACACCCGTTCGAAATAACTAGGTCTACGCTCTGCACCTCGAGATATGTAGCCGTAAACGGAGTATTTTCTATATGTGTACAGATCCGCGTGAATGCGATTTATACCTATATAACAGACTATTGTATACCGAGATATAAATACATAGTTTTGCCACCGAATTTGACCTTTATCGCGCTGCGCGGTGATCGGAATTTTACTCATTGTCAATGAAAACGATTCGGATTTGTTGGAAGATGTATAGTATAGGTATATTATACCTACTGCAGCTACGCTACCGCGGATAGTTAAATGATGATGAGACGAGAGTAGTGCAGCTTTCAGGTTTCCTGCACAGGAACCATCGGTATAGTCTCAAATATATTATAATCTACGTCAGATACACTTACTTACACTCGGATGAACCGCCGAGATGACAGACTTTATAACCGTGATTGAAACACGCTGTGAAATAATTCGTTTCAAACACTCGGCAATTTGTTACTAATTGTTTTATTAATGAGTCGCAGGTGGCTACGACGAGAAGGTTGATGTTATATTATGTTCAATAAATCGTATATAATACGTACATAGGGACCTGATAAGCGCCTACACGGTACCAACTGTCCTTATATTGATCCATCGATGTTAGAATGCTCGAAATGATACGAATTGTCTTCTGATCCGAATTCGCATCGTCTACTCCACAAGTAGTCTCAATCGAGATTATACCACGGCCAGTTATCTTCTAAACTGTTGGAAAAGCCAAGCGAAAAAACCTTTACGAGAAAAAGTTTCATGACTTAGGAGGAGCTGATATAAATGGAAAGGGTGTTTGTTTTTTTTTTTTTCTTTGTTTTTTCCTCATACAGCTCCTCGCTTCCGAAATATAAAGCTGACCTCCACCTCTTTTAGAAAGAAGAGCATTCTATCCTTTCGTTAGCGTTTTAGTGTGTTTACTTTTTTTTTCCCGTAAACATAGATCGAATAACCGTGCAGTATGCAGTAGTGGGTATACATATATACATAGGTATACTGTATAGCGTGAGTATTGGCGAAACTAAAAAAATTTATTAAATCTTAATGAAGGAATGTAAATTGGACGATGCAGTTTCCAGGCCAACCGCCTGTAAATATATGTATATTCGGCTAACCGTAGGTGCAGTGTATATGCAGGCAGCTGTTACCTACTCTAGCATAACGGCTGGATTGGAACGATCGTATATATACTTATATATATATATATATATATATTATATATAGGTATATAGGTATATATATATAGGTATATATATTATAATATAGCACATATTAGGTGCCGCAGTAGCATAAATTCATCAAATGGTGAATGCGAAATGTAGGCAGGTAGGTAGTGGTGATGCAGAGGAATTATTATGCCGCATGAAAATCACATTCCGCATCAGTTATATTATCGAGCACTGCGAGTAGGTATATAGCGTTGGTAATTCAATTTACTACCCGATCGAGATTTCAAACCTTTTATCTCACCTGCAGCGAGGAAGTGGAAAATTCTTCAATTCCATATACTTTATCGGTGGCTATAGAGTGACACACTCGTTGGCCTAGTGAATAAAATTAGTCAATAAACATATAACTTACTGAGTGTCGCGTTGTTCGCTCTCGACTGATCTGTCTGCGACCTGAGTAGCCGCAAGCGATTAAGTTTGCTCTGTTGTTGATCCAAGCGATGCCTCAATCTTGCTAGTCGGTCCTGCTGTGCTGGCTCCTGCGGGAACAACATTTCCGACTTTATCTTTATTTATCAATTTATCAATCCGCAATTTTAAAACAACTTCATTTCTATCACCGATTTATATGTAGTCACATATACCAGGATCAGAAATACGTTTCTAAAAAAAGATCTCTATCATTTTAATGCCCCGGCGAATCCATAAAAATCTGGGCTGTCGAGGCAAAGATTCCGTGGTAGTCGAGCAGAATGCTTGTCGAACGGAACCACAATTTCCCAAGGTTGAACGTCGAGTTATTTTCTGATTCTGGATTCCCGGTGCCTCGAATTATCAATTATTATACCTATATACTCGAAATTATCAGTCACCTGTTCCTCTGACCTCGGCGCGACGCGTACGACGTAAGATGTACGAATATACCATGAGAATTTCGAGCCTTTTTCAAGGATGAACGTAGGAAATTCTCAACGATGGAGGCTGCTCGGCATTGAATGTGACGTATTGCGAGAGATAGGAACCTAATAGCAAAGATTAGGCTATTCAAGCCGAGCTCCTTAGAAATCTACTGAAAGGCCGCGGAATCACTCCTCACGTCTCCTTACTCATTTTATCCGATACGTGCGTATGTGTATATGTGTGTGTGTCTGTGTGGCCGTGTGCGCGTGTGCGCGCGCGCGCGCCTGTGTACACGGTTAGGTGCTATTTAAGCATGACTCTCCTCTACAGTACTGCATGTATGGAGCATGTGTGTAGTCTATGCCTGAAGTGTACTATACTGTATGGTGTTGAGTAATTCGCTTGTCGACAATCCTACAACTATAAATGTTTCGAGTAAAAGTCTGCCGGCATGGAGCAGTGGCTACTCTAGTGGTACCCCACTAGAGCGGGCAAGATGGATTTGGGCTGTATTAGCGACGCAATGGACTCTACACGCCTTATTGTTAGTGGCTGATGGTATAGGTGAAATTCATCCCTTCAAACCTGCGTGATTGCCAATAGTTGGCGCTTCGACGTACTCATTCCGTCCAAAATTGCGGATTCTATTTCCACCAGCAGAAAAGATTGATATTCAGAAGGTGAGAAATTCGTTATGTCTGCATGATTTATGAATAATATTACCCACTGATTTTTCATTACCTTGTGGTATAAGTATACTATACCGTTGGGAAGAAATTTAATTGCCGATAATTGTTCCAAGTCAAGCTCATATATTCCCCTTGAAAGTATAGGCCGGGCAAGATGGATTTTCCGCTATCAATCTAGCTCGCTCTTTCGTTGTCGCTCATTTTTCTTCGAAAATGTTCATATGATTATGCAGCACGTGCCTAAATATAAAAGATAGTCTGATCGTAGATCATGGACCGAAAAAAATCTTGCTTCAGCCAGGACCCTCCTGCGCAGGATTGGATCTAGTGCGGGCAATGCACAAAGTGCTGTCATGATGACTGCGCTTCGTATTATTGTCGAGGATCCTATTTTTGTGGAGAATGTAACGAATAAAATATTCTGACATCGTTTTAATATCAATCTTGATATCGTCAGAACATCCATCTTACCTTCCCTATAGATGCGGACAAGATGGATAATTTTCACTTTGTTCTAGAATTAGCTTCTTTTACCAACTAACTATAGCAATTATTTTGTCTTAGCCAATGAAATATATGTATAAAAAAGATGTCACTTCAAAGGCATACTATAAATAACGAAAATCGAACGTGAACAACGATTTTTCAGCAGCTTTACTTCAACCTATCCATCTTGTCCGCGTTCTTACCCTATGAGTATATTGTGTATATGTATATGTATAATGTATATGTATCTAAACCCCTACTCGAAGTAAATGTTTCGGAAAAGTAAAGGAAATTGTCCTGCCTGCGTACAGCTAGCTTGAATGTCCACGACAGAAAGTCAATCAAGTTTACGTAAGCAGCAACGCGAGCCTGCGGCTCTTCATTAAATATATGAAAATTAGACAAATTCTCATTACTTCCGTATATATTGAATCGATTATTGAACGAGTTATTGGACTGCCATGCCATCACGTTCGTGCTGAATCGCGGTATACTTTCTGAGTATTGTTCCTCTAAAAAGAACGAGATTTCAGTCCTCATGCAGGAGCAAATTCCCATAAGGGTTGCAGCACGATTTCACTTACAATTAGTACGCTCATGGACAGAGAACATCCCATCGCTTCGGCTGTTCTCAATAAGCACGAATAACTTTTTCACGAATAACGACATTAATCCTAACCCAGCACGCAATCCGTCGTTTATCCATCTCACTGTCTGCCTCCCTCACTTTCACTCTCCTTCATTTGATTACGTTCACGCCTTCAACCTTCTCATGTCTTCTATGTTTTCTATGTCTTCTACGTTTGTACTTTAATCTTTAATTTGTGCTTCTTTTATCCGTCGTGATACAATCACTGGTCCCAGGATTGTTCTTACTAGACAATACCCCGGAACATACATATAATAATCGTGTATATTTCTATCCAATTGCGATCCCTCTTTCCTTCTCTCTCTCTCTCTCTCTCTAAAATAAATATCTATCTATCTATCTCTCTCCTGAAACATTGTAGTCACCGAGTTTATGCGGACGACCTGCGGGTCTATTACCAGTTTCCGCCTGCGAACGCTGCGGATGCCGTTGCCTGCGTCAATGAAGACCTTCAGGCCATCCTTGGCTGGTCTCGATCTCCGTCCCTTCGTCTTAATGTCGCGAAAACTCATGCGATGACCCTATGTTTCCAGGCTTGAGCTCGATCTCCTTCCTGCTGTCTGTCTCGATGGTCTTCCGCTTCCGTATCTTGACACTGTGCGTGATCTCGGGGTCACCCTCGACTCTAAGCTGTCCTGGACAGCTCAGGTTAATCAGTATTAAGAAACAGTTTTCTTCCCGCGTGCTTGGCACCCTCAGGGAGCTCTCGGCTTCTCGTCGTTTGCTCTCGAAAAATCTACGTCGACTCATGGTGATCTCCTTGATATTCCTATTGTTCGACTACTGCTGCCTGGCCTTTGCTGAACTCCAGGCAGGTCTTGACAGTGAACTTGAGCGGCTCCTGATCACCTGCGTCCGCTCTGTCTGCGGTGTTCCCCGTGACGCGCACATTACACCGTTTCGTAAGGAGCTTGGCTGGCTTCGGGTAAAGGATAGAAGGCCCTATTTTCTCCTTTCGCAGCTTTTCGTCATCTTACGTTCCGCGGGCGTCCTGCTTACTTGCGCGAGCTCCTCGTTCTTGCTGATCGTGGTCGCGACCCTGCTACCTGCCGCCCTTCATGTACACCCAGGAGTGACTTTGTGACCCCGTGTTGACGCACCAACGCGTTTTTCGGTTGCTGGCGTACGCTACTGGGACTCTTTGCCTTCCGCACTCAAAACAGCGCCTACGTTAGCCTCATTTGAACACGGATTATTCGCGCATTCGCTGGACACCGAAGATCCTCGTCCCTAACTCTATTCTCTCTTACGGCTCTTATGCCTGTCACTTGTTAGGTGTTGATTGATTCTAGCTTCTATTTTTCACTCTTGCTCTCGAGTAGGTTTACATACCTACTCATGTAGGTATTATTTTATTGTATGTACCTTTGCTCTACCTGCACAGTCAGAGGGTAAGTTATTTTGTAATACCCTGTGGCTCTGTGCTGTCTAATATTGCTATAGACATAAATAAGTCTATAAGTCTCTATGTATCTATCTATCCAACTATCTATCTCTCTCGCTTTCGCTCTCTCACTTTGTTCAAGGCAAGGACTCGATCCGGGAATCTGCTCCCTCTTATTGAATCGACGGGGAACACCAGAGTTTCAATAATCTTCCATATAACGTCCGTCGCCCCCGGGAGGCTGTAAACCCTTCGAACTCTTGGACCTAATATCGTCCGCGTACATCTGAACGAGTCTTTCTCCTATAAGCTGGGCAGCTTTGTGAGAGATTTTCAACATTGCAGGTATAGTAAGTATTAGGGTACGTGGGTATATAGGTGCAGGCATTTATTGATACAAAGCGACGCCTATACACAGTTCGACCCGAACGTACAGGGTACGTCCGCTCAATCTTTCGTGAAGTAATTCACGCCTGGCATATGGACATACCTATATACGTATACATTATACATATAGAGTGTGATTCTAACCTGGGCGCCCCGGAGCACGGCTAGGCGAGCTTCCCTCTGCTCCAAGAGTCGCTTCTGTTGCGCGATCTCCCTCTGTTGCCTGGCCGCCATATTCTCCAGTTCGCTGAGCACCAGCACAGCCCCGCTACCGCCCACTGGTAACTGAAACAGCAAACGGAAGAAATTGCATTAATTTATTTTCCAAAGTCAAAGGTGACCGACGCGACGCAGGAATCGGTCAGATTCGCGAAAGGAACTTATATATCGGAATATATATATCCGAATAAATATACATGTATATGCATTCGGAGTTGAATCCCCGAGTCAAATCACAATGGAGTTGGCGTAGTGTCCCATTGGCCGATGTAGATTACACGGACTGCGCACAGACCCGAGACTGCTGCTGGACCGCATTTGCACGCAGCGAGAAACGTCATCTGAACAAATAACAAATAACATATACCTATACCTATACCTATACTACCGCGATGCATGATCCGAGCTATATATAGGTGCCTACTTTGTTTGACAACTTAAGGTGTCGCTTCGATACGCCGGGATAGGTATATCGGAAATTTATAACTCAAATTCAATTGATTAATCAGCGATATCATATCACGTACTCGGGATATTAATCCCTGAAGCTCAACCCGTTGAAATGGGTATTAGCGGGATATTAAGGTTGCAGGGGAAGTGCGAAGATAGCCTTATTAATTTTGACCAGAGTACCGCGCCAGATTTGTCAAGGGAAATTAGAAATTGCCAAAAGCTCCAACACCCGTCCGCCCAGCGCGTGTGGGTATAAATAATACCTCTGAGTGTAAGGTGTAACGCAAGTGGATCCGGCGCGGGCGCCAATACACATATATGTATTATACCTATAGCCTATATATATATAGGATATAGGTACGATGCAGGATCCGTTTGAAATTCGGCTGACATAATTAAGTAATTCGCGAAATATACCTAGTATAATGATACGCTGCTCAATCGGTATATCACAGACCCTATCCTGACGGACCTTTGGATCATTGGCCGGAAAGAAATTTCAATCGACTATAATACAGGCATAATGAATCGACGTTTGACGTGATACTCGCGGCTTAGAAATTTCCACTTATATAGGATCAATAAGTTATGAATTCGATAGATGTAACGGCACGAGATTATCTCGCCAATATGACGCACAAGCGAAACACAAAAGATTTCTGGGCACGCTTTAAAAGTTATGTAAGAGCATCTGAAAATGTATATTCATTCGAAATGCTCATTGTTTTCTGGAGATGTGTAAGATTCCAACTGCAGATTTGGAGAGTCGTCCGAGTTGGAACTCGTGGGCAATAAAGGCTCAGAGTTAGCAGTTTCCCAGCCCTTTTGGCCTATTTCCAAAGATTTGGAATCATTTATCATTTATCATTTTTAAATTCATTCCGTCGACGAAACGTCGGAGCATACCTATGTACAATATAGGTAGATATACCTGTGATATGAACATCGGAATGAGGGAATGAAACGCTAAATACATTACGGACCTCGGACGCTGCGGGGTTAATTATACCGAGTGTTCTTCATCCCGGAGAGTGTTTGGCGAGAATGCCGTGACTACATATACATCGAGTTATATATAGTATATGGTAAATAGGAAGTAATGAATTACTGGTTAAAGCGAAGAGCAGTCTCGAGTTTTATTTCGGGTAGTTTGAAAGAAAATAGGAATTAAATTCGCGCGAAATTACCGGAAGTACCTACCGTATATACATATATATATATATATATATATATATATATACTGAGACGATCACACATCCGAGAGTAATGAATACCAAGGACAAAATAACATTATAGGTGGACATTCACACATGTAGGTATGTAGGTATGTATAGTATTGTATACCTCAGACTTCGGAACATTAACTTCGCTGATCGCATCTCCTTTTTCCTTCACAACGACGCTCCTTGACTTTTGTCTGTACTTTCCATGTCTCAGTTTGACCCCCGTCACCGCCTTCGACTTAAACTTCTCGGCGGGATATACACAGGCCAACATTTCTAACGTGTGTTGTATATGCGTGTGCCCTATGTGTCCAATACTTGCGGCATATCGAAATCACTCACTACGGGGTCGATATTATATTTTCTCTCGAATTATCGCGCGAAGCGTTAAAGTTATTATTATACCGTAGACAGGCAAGAGGGGAAGTTGATTACTAGATCCGCATGTATCCCTATATATAGGTACTCATCACATATGACCACATGTAAATCGGTAAAAACATCGGGCTTCTAGAGAAAAAAAAGGTGGAAGAAATTCGGAAATATTCTAAGATCGCTGCTGAATCCTGAACCTCGATGTATTTCGGGCTGCCCGCATATATATTTGAAGTAAGCGCGCTAGTATATGTAGCATAGGATTGATAATAACGGGTTTTACCGAGATTCCGCGTTCAGAAATACAATATTACTTAATTCTTGAAATTTTTCCCACCCCGACATACTCGGATGCTCATATATATATATATATATATATATCTATTATGATAATGTATACCAGTACCTATACCCATTGTCTATAAATACATATACACATATAATAGTATGCGCACGATCTCGGCCCTGTTACGTGAATTCTTCCCGAACACGCCATACCATCGCGTATAGGTATACAGTATCCATTTTTCACTCCTTTGATATACAAAAAAGGTATGAATAGAGACTTGTAAAATTGTTTTCAACTCTGATTTAAGTATACGCAGCCCTTTGCTCGGGTTCACGAAGTGTATCGGGACTGAATTAAATCAACTTGAATGATTCTTAACAAAGGCGCGCCAGAGCTCATGACCCGTGTGAATTGGCAAATTAAAATTTTCACCCCAAAGGAAAATAAATTGTACCTGCAGGGTGTATACATATATATATATATAAATTATACGAATATATTTATATATTATCCGGACGAATGTGGTACGATGTCAGTATATCTTATAAAAATGACTCGCTTCCTAATAAATCAGATCAGGTATACAGGCACTAGAGATTGCCGGTGCGGGTACTACGTACTTCGCATTAATTATCAGTTCGAGATCAAGCAATTCGAGTGTATAGCATTTCCTTTGTATTCTCATCATTATTTAACTCGATTTACATTTCTGAAAAGGTGTCATTATCCATCCAGTCATTATTGGACATTATTCAAAGGAAGACCGCGGTACCTACCTATATATTATTATAAGTGTATCTATATACGCCAGAAATGCAAATTCATTCGAAAATTTTAGAAAAACATGTTCAATAGTCGTCCATTGCAGCTGGGTATGATGATTGTTCAAACAGTTGAAAACCTCTTCGATTTTGGCTTCGAACTTCCGAAAGTTTCGTCAGTTTTTGGATTTTCTTTTTTTTTTTTTTTTTACCAGAACGACGTGAATACCAGACATATAGTATAGGCTCTTGAAAATGCCTGACCCCGGGTAAACGCGATGTTCATTGAAAAAAGTAGATGGATAAATAAATGATAGATCGAAGGAGGCGACTTTCGATGGAATAGTAAATATAGTTTTAAGCTCACTCGCCCCCGGCAGCGCCTGATTCCGACTTTAATTGCTAATTGCTAATTCACACTTGATTAAGCCGTGATTCAATAAAAGTCACCCCGAATTCAATTGTTTGCTGATAAATATTTCTGGTAACAATATAATATTATAGTAATGATATAGTGGATATTATACATATATATGAGTAGTTCTCACGAATTTGCGAAAATCGTGTCCATACTCAGATTTGTATATTATTACCGTTGTGTTGTAAACTTTGTATTTTTTCACGAAAACTATACTACTGGAGCTGCTCGTGCCATAGATCACTTAGGTGTTTTAATCTCACAATAACAAATGGCAGGTAACCGAATACTTCAAATATCATTCCCTCATCGTGTCCCAAACTACAATATTTGAATAATATTATATCATTAATTTATTGTGTTCTATAAATTTGACTACTTTTGGCCATTACTAATGTTAAAAATAGTGCATTTAACAGTACATACCCTTTTCATAAGGTACTGAGTAAGAAATGATTGGAAAATTTAATTTTTATCTGGGTCCCAAAAAGAAAACTCATTCCCTCACTCTTTACTGAAACCTGGATTGTACATTTCAATCGGATGCTAGGTTGCCGCGCTTATAAATTTTTTGCAGTTGGCAGCATTGCCAATGAAGCCATACTATCATTGTTGCAAGGCTCGAAGAGATGTGTTGTTGTCAACCGGTTTTTAATTAATTATTTAAATGTTACATTTTTATGTCTCATTCCCTCACACCATCTGAGTATGAGGTAATTATTTCATTAGTAATTGTCATTATGCTGTTTCACATGTTTTGAGGGGTAGAAATTTTGCCTCGAATCGTAATTCGATTTGAAGTTAATGTTTGACTAGATTTTGTACGTTATGGTCGATTTTATCATTCCCTCACTATCATTCCCTCACTTCATTCTATTGATGAAAATTCTATTAATTCGAAAAAGGTGGGGACCACATAGTCAGCTGAGGTAAGTTACTTGTGTACTACATATTGAATATATAAAATTTTCAATCATCATAAATTATATTCTTATTATTACATGAAGTCATTTTTCGCAAATTCGTGAGAACTACTCATATACATATATATATATTAGGCTGATTCAAAAAAATCGACTATTTTTTTTTTGAAAGCCCGCATCGAAATATCATTACTAGTTAATTAGTCTACCAAGTTAACTTTTTACTTTTTACTTTCAACTTTCAAAAGTTAACTTTTGAACTCGTCGTTTCATCGAAAAATGATAAGAGACATTTTTTGTAGAGCGTTCAATTTCCTACAAAAATCTTCATCGCGCATAAAAATCCGTTGATTGGTTTGTGAGCTAGAAAATTCTGAAAAAAAGAAAATGTTTTTTCCCATGTTATTTAAATGGAAAATAGAAATCCTCGATACGCGACCTCTAAATATTAAAATTAAGGGATCATCTCAGTGTGACCG
This sequence comes from Rhogogaster chlorosoma, assembly GCA_944452935.1. Taxonomy (NCBI): domain Eukaryota; kingdom Metazoa; phylum Arthropoda; class Insecta; order Hymenoptera; family Tenthredinidae; genus Rhogogaster; species Rhogogaster chlorosoma. The sequence goes on along the minus strand of OX101797.1, from coordinate 41,849,227 downwards.
CCCGAAAAATCACTGATTTTCGCGATTTTTTTTTTCGTGGTTAGGATATCCTAATCGGTTTGGGTTTTTTTTTTTAATAAATTAAAGCAGCGATGAAGAATACAAAATGATTTTTGTTGCAGTGATTTTTTAGTGTTTTATTATTGTTATTAATTATCAAAAATGTTGTGAAAAAAAAAACGGTGTCCGCTGCCGAGAGAAGAGTTTTCAAGCTATCGATTTCAAACTTCTACAGAACATTCCTCTTGTCATTCTTTATCCTCCTATGGAAGCTTTTTTTTTTTTTAAAAAAATTTCCAATTTTTTTTCTCGAAAAACTGTCGAAAAAAAAAGGCCAAATTCACTACTTTTTGTTCAAATCGCCGCCATTTTGTCAAAAAAAATTAAAAAAAAAAAAAAGCTTCCATAGGACGATAGAGAATGACAAGAAGAATGTTCTGTAGAAGTTTGAAATCGATATCTCGAAAACTCTTCTCTCGGCAGCGGACACCGTTTTATTTTCACAACATTTTTGATAATTAATAACAATAATAAAAAAACTAAAAAATCACTGCAACAAAAATCATTTTGTATTCTTCATCGCTGCTTTAATTTATTAAAAAAAAACCCGAACCGATTAGGATATCCTAACCATGAAAAAAAAAATCGCGAAAATCAGTGATTTTTCGGGCGGTCACACTGAGATGATCCCTTAAGAGCTCCGATTTACACAGGCATCTTTTTTCAGCACTCTGAAGATATTTCGATGCGGGCTTTAAAAAAAAAAAATATTCGATGTTTTTGAATCAGCCTAATGTAGGCTGCGATAATATCAGCGATAATAAGAAGAAGGACGAGAACAACTAGCGTAATGGTGATAATTTATACGAAAATGACGAGGCACGTGCGTATTACCGTGGAGTTATTTCAATTGTGATGCGAGCATGTAATACAGCTTAATTCTAGACGAGAGTGAAACAATTAAACTCCGATTCCATGGGGTGCGATAACGGCAACAAGATCGCGTAGTCTGTATCGTATACCTATATTCGATGTTTCCACTTGAAGAACAAAACACGAAGGATACGAAGATGAAGAAAAAGGGGGGAAGAAAATAAGGAAAGAGCGGAGAGCCCCGTTCCGATAATGGCCTCGTCAAAAAATAATCAGTCAATTCGTCCACGTCAGAAAGTTTCCTCCGGTAACGCAAAACTTGTTGGTAAAACGATTTGTCAAAAGCATGACAAGCTCCTGCGGGAAAGATAGCGCCGGCAGCTGAACTACATTGACAGTGAGAGAGAAGAAATGAACGAATGAAAGAATTGTTAAAAGAAAGAAGGAGAGAAGGAAAGGATGAAAGAAATGGGGGGAGACACAGAGAGAGAATAAAAGGTAGGTAAGCGACTAGTGCGCCAATGGGGTTTTCAGATTTTAACAGACCTGCCGGGTACCGCGCGATAGTCAAGTACAATTGCCGATAATGGATAAAAAGAAGTAGCAGACGGAAGCGAATGTGTGTGTGTGTGGATGCCATATACCCGGACGTATGCGTGACAGAGATTCCAGCAAGGCAGAAAATGTCCTCGAAATGGGTGACAAGCGTAAGTTTATTAAAAATCGGTCACTGACTCGGGACCGGGGAGAGAAATCCACGCGAATTTATGGAGATTGGAAATTGGCTTTCCAACACTCCGGGGTGCGTTGGCAGTTTTGACGGTTGACTGTGATTGGCTAATCTGGTATGCAAATGCGCTTCCACTTTCAGAGTAGACCGAACGACCAGCCGCGACGATGGACGGACGAAGGACGGACGTGCGCCGCTGGGACATATCTAGTTATACACGTTATTCTATTCTACGACCTATATGCTATTATGTTATATAGGTCGCGAGATGCGGGATCCGGGCTCATAATGTAGATTACACATCGATAAGCGCAACGTCCCGATTAGAAAAGGTAGTGATTCGTATACGCCGTTCAGAGACTGTATTTGCACTTGACTAGAATTCAGCTCTAAAACTGGAAGAGCCGGATGGATTTTGTAAAGAAAAATTCAAACTACGATCCCATGATAGCTGATAATGTTCTTTCGACCGAGCGATATCGATTCGGGTAGTGTTGGAAATTCAGACAACGATGAAGATAATTCTTCCATGTTTAATAACGTTTGTAGTAAATTAGCCAGAATATTCAATCTCAAGTCGTTACATATATAGGTATAATAGGAATTGGAATTGGCCTGGCTCTTCGGAGCATTTCTTTCGTCTTCACGCCAAGTTCCCCGCATTAATGCGGAGAAAAGATGAAAAGAGGTGACAAAATATAGCGGATAGTTTTATACAGTATAAGGTATATATTATAGTACCTATACGTCGAGAATGAATGGTACATCATCAAATGGCTTACTGCCCCGCGTTATCCATATTTTTTCAATTCTCCCTTGGAATTTCATTCCATATGGCAATATGCAAAGTATACCTAGTCTGATCCAAGCACTGCCTATACGCAGATAAGTCACATTTTGAATGTTCACTTGATTGCTCACTCATATCCGTACACTACATGCCTATAGGTAGGATGCACATCGCGAGTACGCGAGTACCTGTATAGGAGCATCTACCTTTCATGCCTACCTAGGGGCATAATTGAGATGAAAAGTAACCCGGGTAACCAGGCAAAGTTGTATAAAAGAAGTAGGGACTCAAAGAGTCGATAAGCTGTAGCTGTATAATAGAACGCCGCGCGGTAGCAAAGATATGCAAAACGAATACTCCAATATCACAAAAGAACTGACGAGAGTCCGCCATATGTTCGAGGATTCGCTGAGGAGATTAGAAACATTTGGCACAAATTGCGAACAGTCAAAATCACATTCTAAGTTATACAAGCCCACCAGTAAATCTGTTCACCGCGGTCAAAGGCCGCAGCTAGTTGTTAGAGACAAATAATCTCTTCAATATCCATACATGTAGTGGGTAGTTGGATATCAGTGGACATAACCGTCATATATACATAGCTATATATCAGATATATGCTTACGACTTACGCGTATGTATATATATTATGTATATATTATAGGTTGTAAAGACTCGAGCGCGTCGACGTCAGCGAAACGTAGCAACGTCTGTACATAACGAGTCCCTGTGGAGGACTGCGGGACCGCAAATTTCATTGATTGCAAGTGACATATACTTATACACGGAAACAAATGAACAATAGATTAACTCTGCGGGGCAGTGGTAGGAAGTCAAGTACTCAGATCGACTCAGATACTACAGCAAACCCGACACAGTCAGTATTTGTCAAAGCAACAATTTGCACCTGGTGCAGGAGATGAGATACCTTCCGCCCCGTGCGCCACACCGTGGGAATGGTGCAATGAACATCTCCAAGTCCTGGACCGTAGCCCTGCGGAAACCAACTCCCATTTTCTGGGATTAAATCAACCGAATAAAGTCGAAAATATCTATGTAGGTACATATCGTATCCACCGCACCATGTGTCGTTCTTATCGTGAGTACATATGGCCCTGTGGTTCGAGGGGAATTTGCTCGTTCGAAATACTACTCTCGATCATAATATATGTATATAGGTCTATCGTGAAAGAGACCAGATTCACAATTAATCTACAAACTCAGAGTGTTATACGATGGTCGATGGCTCTTCGTCAACAATTCGTAAACAGAAAAAGGGGGATTTCTCTCCCTACTCTCTAAACATGAATTAGTGAAACATGAATTAGTGATTTCACTAATTGCGTAGGTGAAGCTGTATTCACTCAAAATTAATATTTTTAACTGTAAATTAGTGAAATTTCATAAGTAATAATTGCATAGTCACTTGTCAAATTAGTGTGATTTTCGTATTCACTAATTCATATTGTGAATATTCACTTATTCTGCGTGGCTCGGTTTTAGCTTTAACAAATAGTGAACATGCACTTCCAATTAGTGAAAAATCACTATTTCATGTTCAGAGAGTACATATGTAGAACGAGAATAATCAGTACCTATATACCTATATACATATATACATATATATATATTAGACTGTGTCAAAAAAAATGGACATCTTCTTTTTGTTCGGGCCTTTTCGAAAATAGTTAGTGCTTGATATAAAGACAATTGTCCCCAAAGCTCAGCTATGTAGCTTGAACACAGAATTAGCGCATTTGAAAATTAGATTTCCCATGTATTTCAAATGGGAAAATTTGTTTATCTTAGTTTTATTTTTATAACTCTCTTTATTCAACTGATAAGAAAAAAGTAGATATACGGTTTTGTAGAGAATTTCATGATCTACAAAAATGGTCCTATGGCCAAAGTTGCTGTTAACAACCGTTAACAAGTTACAGTGGTTCAAAAGTCATATTTGTATTTGATCACTACTTACTTTCGACGAATTAACTTGAATTAATTTTTCATGTAACTCAAAATTTGGATTTCTTCTTATTGTAAGAAGAAAGAAGAGTTAACTTTATTGAAAAAAAAATTGTGACTGAATTTATAACTAAGACTAAATATTTGAATTTTAAATATCATTGATATTTACCTTTCTCAGAGTTGATTATTTTTCTAGGAAATGAAGTATCTGACGAAATTTACATGAAAAATTAATTCAAGTTAATTCGTCGAAAGTAAGTAGTGATCAAATATAAATATGACTTTTGAACCACTGTAACTTGTTAACGGTTGTTAACAGCAACTTTGGCCATAGGACCATTTTTGTAGATCATGAAATTCTCTACAAAACCGTATATCTACTTTTTTCTTATCAGTTGAATAAAGAGAGTTATAAAAATAAAACTAAGATAAACAAATTTTCCCATTTGAAATACATGGGAAATCTTATTTTCAAATGCGCTAATTCTGTGTTCAAGCTACATAGCTGAGCTTTGGGGACAATTTTCTTTATATCAAGCACTAACTATTTTCGAAAAGGCCCGAACAAAAAGAAGATGTCCATTTTTTTTGACACAGTCTAATATATATGGTGAATGGTGTAGTATGCAAGTGTATATGGGGCTTTCCATACCAACCCAAACTACCGATGATTTTTGCATCTTCGATTTCGCTGAAATTTTGGCATCCTTTTTTACCCCTCGAAAGAGGTTTGTGATTTTTTTCAAATTTTTTCAAATTTTTTTCAAATTTTTGAAAAATTCGCGGATTTTTTTTTTAAATAGCCATAACTTGGTGAAAAATTGTCCGATTTGGGACTTTTTTTTTTCAAATTTCGTGTTTTTGACTGAATTTTCTGAAAAATGTATGCAAAAAACTTTTCATTGTGAATTTGTTTTTTTTTGTATTTTAAAGGTAAAACTTGGATTTTAAGATTGTTTGTATCCTTCGATTGTTTTTTGAATATTCTCAAAAATACTACTCCCCAAACACACAAATTTTAAGCCTAGTCTCGTAATGGGATAATGATGGGTTATAATTTTTTTGAATTTTTAAATTAATTAGTTTTTTTTTTTGTTCCATTTATTGTTTTTACTTTGTAGAGTATTGTATTCGAATAAAAAACCATACCAAATACTCTACAAAGTAGGAACAATAAATGGAACAGAAATGAAAAAAAATTAATTAATTCAAAAATTCAAAAAAATTATAACCTATCATTATCCCATTACGAGACTAGGCTTAAAATTTGTGTTTTGGGGAGTAGTATTTTTGAGAATTTTTCAAAAAAAATCGAAGGATACAAACAATCTTAAGATCCATGTTTTACCTTTGAAATACAAAAAAAAACAATCAAATTCACAATGAAATGTTTTTTGCATACGTTTTTCAGAAAATTCAGCCAAAAACACGAAATTTGAAAAAAACGTCCCAAATCTGACAATTTTTCACCAAGTTATGGCTATTTAAAAAAAAATCCGCGAAATTTTCAAAAATCCTCGTGTCCCGGTTAGCTGGATGAAAAAATTTGAAAAAAATCATAAAAACCTTTTTCGAGGGGTACAAAAGGATGCCCAAATTTCAGCGAAATCGAAGATGCAAAAATCATCGGTAGTTTGGGTTGGTATGGAAAGCCCCGTATACATGCATACCTATAGGTATACCTATACGTGATACGTGATACGTGAATGAAAACTCAATTCCGAAATAGAATTTTCTTCTGTTTTCGAAAACTTCCAGACTCCTGCAATTCACTATACAATACATATACATGTATATAGGTATATAGGTGTATACATGCGGCACCTAGCAAAACTGTGTGTATGAAAAATGGGTGGTTCAAAAGATCTGAAGCGTATGAGGAACAATAAACACTTGTAAGAATCTCTGGCGTCTAGCCAGGTCTCGATCGAGATGCTCAGAGCGTATATGTATAAGGAAGTGCGTTTAACTCATTTATAACCCCTGGATACGCTTGGTAAATCCTGCACCATATACAGGCGGTAATAATTGTATGATTGTAGAGGTAAAATGTCTCCATGAGGTGTATTCAATGTTAGGGTATACAGGCATACGTATGTCATAATATACAGAATACGGATACGCCTATAGACTGCAATATAGACAGAATACTTGCGTTCAACCTCGTCCTGCATTCGTCCGTTCCTTTCCTATTCAAATCTTTCGAACGATTTACCACGAAGAACCGCGAAGAAGACTCGGTATACTTCAAATGCATGGAAAACGGAATAGCTTTACCGGTTTCGACGTCTGCACTCTGAAATTTCTTCCCTCCTCAAAGTAAGTCAAGTAAGTCAAGTAATCTCCTTGAATTGGAAATACAAGAGTATATATATTATAGGTGTAATCTCACTGTATCAAAGTTTAAAACGTAGAGCAATACGAATTCCCTCAAGAGTACTATCTATACTCTGTATAGGTACATTAACCATTAACTACGCATTACATTAATATTAGAGCGTCGATTGCAATACGACGTGTATAGGTGACACATAGGTAGGTATAATATACTTATAATACGCGAGTGCAGTATTACGGGGAGGAAGTATGTTTGAGAAGTTTACGGGGCTGACGGCGCGGCACGGCGCTCCGCGTGAGCATCGTGGTTTGACTGCATGCTTTAAACTATTACCCGACCATATACCCACCCTACGTGTACGGGATGTACGAGATGGCTCGGGATAGGCGAAGTTATCCGAACAATTCCGGAGCTCACCGAGCGCCAGGGGTTTACTGAGAAAGTCACCCCCGATTCGCGATGACACCCCGCCTGCAATACGACGTCGCGGCATTCCCCGGCTTTCCGTTCCAACTTCCAACTTTTGACGTCTGCCCCTCGCCTCGCCTCGCCTCGCCTCGCCTCTCCTTCTTCTTCTTTGTCTTTGTCTTTGTCTTTGTTTGTCTTTTTCTTTTTCTAATGCTGTTTTTTTTTTTTCTTCTTCTTCTTCTTCTGGTTCTTCTTTGACTGACTCGATATTGATGTCGTCGTTAATTGCTATAGGTACATATCCTTATCCTTATATCCTTATATAGGTATACAATCGGATATATTCTTCCGAAATTATGCTACGGACAACAAAGCAGGACCCCGACAAATGGTTAACGCAGCTACCCACTTCGCGGGCAGCTATATACCTATACTTGTTTCTGTAAAGATGTGCTCGCGACGATAGAGCTATCTATAATCCATAATCCTATAAATGGGACAACGTGGCAGCAAACGCGACGAGCTTAATCCAGCCTATATTTAGGCGGGCCGGTTCTGTATCATTTTTCAATTACGTCACGAGTATATTCTTCGGTCGTTATGTAGGGTTTCGAGTTTCATATGACTGTCTTGCAGGTGAGGCATACCGCCCTGAAGCTTTTTGCGACAAAAGTGGGTGCGAGGTGGAAAGTAGGAAACAACGGTCGTACCGGCCGCGGATCGCTCGGGATCGAGTTGAAGGTCGACATATTCGTACAATAGACGTTTCATACCCTGCGTACGGGTGTAGACGTGGTTATTCACTGACTACCTGCACTGCATCTAATTACCTATGTCAATCCCTACTTCTCCCTATAAAATAAGTATAGCTATAGAATTAAGATTTAGGTGACTCGAGGCGCACACTGTTGGCCTTATATAACTGCACGTACATATAATATACTGCAGGATTCATCGACGAAGAATACCACTCCAGTCTTCTTTCACATACTGTATCAAAGATGCGGGAGAATGGGTTGGGACAAAAACTTGCTGCTTCAATAGGGGACAAAGAATGAACGAGATGGATTTTTTCATCACTTGTTGCTTCCGAGATAATATATCAAGGCTGAACCTTCGTTCATTTCAAATAAAACTCCGTCATTATTTATAGCTGTAGAGAAAATCAATAATAATCTGTCATATAGTATATAGATATACGTATATCGCGCGTTTCACCGAATCGTGTACTAATAATCGCTCTTGTACCGGAACCAAAGTGCGCGAAGGCGAATCACACTACTCGTATGTAATGCCGTTCTTATACCGACGGTATACCTATACCTATACCTATACCTATACCTATATCAAAACTGACCCGATATTCTGGACCATTATTGGTCGAAGAAGAAGAATAAGAAGAAGAAGAAGAATAAGAAGAATTGTACTTGTTTATGAATTAACTTGAATGATTCATTATAATATGTATATCTACACGGAGAGAAATGAATAGTAATATTTACAATGTAACATAGGAATCATTACGATGTTACATGGTAACCAGGATAACCATGGTAACCATTTATTGACTATCATGTAACATAGTAACCATTACCAGAAAAAATGGTAATGAGTCCTATTTGACATAGTATTATTTACGATTTCGGGAAAAATGAATCTGGTTACTATGTTAAAATGGTAATAATTACTATTCTTTTTTCTCCGTGTAGAATACTCTTGAGCGAAAGTAACAATATTCGAATTCAGTATTTACGAATGAAAGATCCCGCACGTAGGTGTGTGGGTATGATAACATACACGTCATGCGTACAGAGATCAACGTTACGTAGAACTCCGTTCGCGCGTGTATATATATATATATATATATGTATATTATACAGGACGTACAGCGCGGCGAGACGAATTCTCGGAAGTGGCAAGGAGCAGAGAGGAGTTTTGCCGAGAGATATGGCTGAATGACAATGAAGAATGCAGTGCGTGTATAGGTACTATAATCTCTGCCCGAGTCTCGAGTCCCTAGCTCCTGGTCCCTGGTCCATAGTCCAGGAGTCTCTCGCCTCCCGCCTCCGCATGACAGTTGACCCGCGAAGAGACACCCGGAATTCAGGGAATCCAGCCAGAAAACGTAGTCATTTGTTTCCACGAAGGGCGATCGCTTCGGAGGCTTCAACCTCTTCTATTCGACTTGTTGCTGCTTCCGCGCACCGCACAGCTGATAACCGCTGTGCCCATCACACGACTCAAAGCTGTATTATACGAGCCATTCGGTTAGCTACTACACTGCCCTTCACTTTCTCCTGCAGGGTCCACCCATCCGGTGGAAAATATTCTATAAATCACCCCGACTAAAAAAAGTAATGCAAAGACAAATTTGTGCACTTGAAAACTTTCATGCTTCTTTTTCCATTTCCCGTCGAAAGCTTCACCAGCCATTCAACGGTGTCGAATACGCCGTAATGAAACAAGACCATGCTGCATGCACTTGCCTCTTTCAAATTTACCGCATACACCGGTACCATAACACCGTAACCCAGCTGTGATACCGCATCAAAATGCATTGACGGAGGTATCAGTTTCTCGGATCGTTATTATACTATACCTACACCTACCTACTTTCTGGGTCCGTATATTTATAAATTTAGCAAGGATATTGGCGAAAAATAGGAGAGTGCCCTTTTTTCGGAGACTACAGGCCTAATCGTTATTTTTTCCTCTATTCCACTAATAGATATTGTAACACGAAGCGTCGAGGGTGAAATATGAGGTAGTTTTGCGGAGGAGGGACCAAGTCGACTTGTTTACTATAATTATTCCAAAAACCCTTCAATACAGGAAGCCCAGCCCAGTACCTACACCGCAAACGTAACACCGGCTTATTCATACGGGTTGTTTAATTATCACGAACGTGTCATCGTCAGAATCCCGGGTCCGCGGTATAGAACCATAAAACTGAACTATTTCGCTGCTTCGTAAGATTATGAAAGTAGGCAAATATGTGAATAAATTTATTTCATTAATCATTTCGCCCATCCGGAAATGAATTTATTCCACAAATAGTACTATTAAATGCGAATTATGTACCACATGCATGTTCAGATATTAGTAAAAACAATATGAGTCAAAATATCATATCCGCACCGTCTCATTGTCAGTTCTTCCGGACGGGTTCGGTTCACTGTGGAAACTCTACGTGCGTTTCGACCCCCCGAGCTAGTTCGATTTACCACCCACCCCTTATTGTGCGCATCATCCATACATGTGAATGAATGAGGTTTGATGACTATTCCTAGTATACGCCTCGCGACTGCGAAGAATATGCCCAACCAATGTCAGCCCTCTCTTCTTATCGTTAGACCGTGATAAAAATACACGAATAATATAGAAAGTTAATTATCTGGTGAGCTGCGTATGACATTGAGTCCCAGGCACCCTGAATGACGTACTCGGTATAATATAATCGTAACTCGAGGTTGGTTCCATTGCTTTCTCCATTAAAAAATCGTCGCGGGAAAAAGCAGTCGAATAGTTCGATTCACAAAAAAAAAAAAAAAAAATAGAAGGGTATACAGCTGTCACAATCAAGCGACTATACCTAGAACCTGTAAATCTTTACCTATACTAAACAATTCCGCGTACCTTTAAAATTAAGGGATATCTTCATTCGGTGAATCGGGATACCATAGCAGCATGTGCCCCAACACATAGCTGCATGTACATATATACATATATATAACATATCTTATACACTGGAATGGTATACTACGTGAATTTCGCAAACTCGAGGATTCTCTATATAAAAACACGGACTTCGAGGGCGAGTTTCTCCGGCTTGCTTAGCCTTAAGTAGTTTTCTCGGAATATATATTACGTTTAACGACCGCATGAAAGTTCCCCCCCAATCTTTCGCTTCGGACAAAGAGCCTATTCAGACATTACCCCATGTGACCAACAACTTTTCGTCCAGGTCTATTCAACCGTAACGTGGTCAAATGTAGGTATACGCATGTACGTATATGGTGAACTGGAGGTATACCCACTACTATGCGACACTTACACTGCGCATACTGATACACATACATACGTACGACTTTCATTGCAATTTCTATATATGGGTCGGATCTTTTCGTCGAAATTTACCATAGAAAACTCGACCGTGTCATAGTCCGAGATCTTTCTATGAGTCCGCGAAACGTTTTCAATCGAGTCTCATCTGCGATCCTGGTCAAACTGTCAAAGGTACAGAGTTGCAACGCGTTGTGATTACGTGTGAGTGATTATATAGACACCAGATGCCACCTAGTTACTCTATAGAGTCGGATGGGATGGAATAAACCACTAGTCTAATTCAGAGACTCGTAGACCTATACAGAGCTCCCATAGAGCTCATCTAATCGTACGTTATAGTTGCGGTCCATGACGATGAGACCTGGCATCGGTATGTAAATTATTTATTTGCCACCGAGATCGAAAATTAATTATCAGACGTCGGCACTAATGACCGTAAATTACTTAGCGCGGGACACGAGACACCTGTTAACGAGCATCTCTCTACCCGGGTTATTCGTATACATACATATACCTATTATGCGTATACTCGTGTGGGTTACACGCTCGGATAGATGGATAGATGGATTGATGGATACATGGATACATATATATATATATATATATATATATATACCGATATACGTATACATAATTGTACAATATCATCTCTGGGCTCTGTGTGTACAGTCGAATCTCTACATATATAAGATACCTCAGGGTCCGTAGGGGAGTGAAATTCCTAGAATTCGCATACTCCCACTTTGCGGATTTTCAGAGGAGAAAATTGGAAACCACGTATTTTACATATATAGGATACCCTCTTCTTGTAATACAAAGCCACGTAAAAATAAAGAGGGACTGGGTATCTTATACATACATCATATAAAGTACACAGACTTGTATGTTCGGAATGCGATAAAGGTACCGAGAGTGCAGGGGGTACAGATCCGCGAGTGCTTGAATCCGAAAGTTCCTTATATGAAGGCACTGATGTAGAGTTTCGACTGTACCTACCTATCTTCTCTGGCGTTACGAAAATTTTCCAGGTGCCAACGGTTTGCATTGGAAACTTTCCGGATGATTTCAGCTACGTATCCATTGCAGGTGAAGAAATTATATAGGTACTAAAGGCCTGCAGGATTTGAAATTAAACCCACCCCTAGCCAATATGTGCAATGGAGAGAGGAACTGGATGTATAAATGTATTTATAATCTGTATGCAACCGGAAATTGTTTATCGTATATCTAATCTGTATACACGTGCAAGCTTTTGTACAATAGCAGGTATAATGATGAACGCGAATTCGCGTGCCACTCCGTGTAGGTTCTGTCAACCTACTTCGAGCCGCGCCCGGAAAACTTCAGGCTCAATAATTCCATAGTTTTATCGGATTCACGGTAGGTATGGTATTATACGTACACCACAAAGTTACTATAGCAACATTGGAACCAGACCTGACGTTGCTTGCAGATACGACTGTGAAGTGTGAAAGCCTCGTATCACAGATATAACAACGTCGGGCGACAAAAATAATCGGGGATGTTCCCATTTTTTGAAAAGCTAAACTTCTTTATATAGGGGGGATTGGGGCACAACAGCCCCCCTTAGCCGGTATTTATTTTTTGTGACTTTAGAATTTGGAATTTTATTTTTTTGGATTTGACGAAAAAAATATTTTGGTTTTTACTAAATTTTTGAGGGGGGCCGTCGCGCCCCGACGTAGACGAAATCATACAAGCATATACGACCCATTTCCTAAATACTAGAATGATCCGTACATAATACCGATGTACATCTATCGATTTTACGTATCTATAGCTTATATATAAGCTATAGATATTCTTTTCATACGCTGTATGCTCAAAAGGAATGGATTGCACATACACACACGTACAGAAAGGAAAATAAAAAAGAAAAACCTTTTTCCGACAAAGAGAAAGAGAAGTAAATCTTGACTTCAGAACGTGGGAAAAATGAGAAGCATGTATAGGTCCCGAAATGTTGAAAATTGTGTGTTCTAGTATATAGGCGAGTCTGTTTCCTGTCTGTTAGAAAGTGTTTTCTGAACAGCTTTAGAGATATGGTCCAAGCTGAGCTGACTTGCGCACATGGGTAGCCATGTGGTTGGTGTCAGAATTATGCTTCCCGTATAATGTCAAGTTTCTTAAATTATCTACCCTCCTTATACCTACCCCCCCCCCCCCCTTCGTGCGATCAGTGCGATAATGAAAAAAAAAAAAAACTATAAACGATCCTCCGCAAGTAGGTGAGACCAATCTTCGAACACCTTGTCGTGAATATAGTTGGTATAATATTTATTCAATAAGTATACGGGTAGGTGTATACATGTATGCTATCGAGTAAAAGAATTGCAAATGATATTCTGGTAGAATAAAATGAAATTACGGAATTGATTAGGCCCTGCAGGTGTATGTAATAGCTCTGCAAGAGGTGAAGGGTTGCCGAAATTAAATAAACTGCGGAATAGAGACCCTCGCAAAACTTTGCTGGGAGTATATATCGGGGATGAGAGTTGTATAAGGTGAGCGTCGTAGCATATATATATATATATATATATCCCACTATACATAGCGGGTATATAAACGTTTATATATAGGTATCTATCTATCTGGGTACTATATAGCTGAATATATACGTATATCGGTGTAAATGCGGGTAGGTAGGTATATATGTATATGCAGATGTAAAGCGTCGGAAATTCCGTTTAAAACAAAATCCTAACTCACTCTATTTTAAAATCAGTTTGTAAAGTAAATTGGAAAAAGGTAATAAATAGAGTGGAGTTGAAATAAAAGAGGTGATATAAAAGGAGCTATGCAGGGTTGGTAAGGGATAAAAGATGGGGCTGTGTGACAATGGGGCGGTGACTTAATCAAGAGTTTATCCGGACGGCGAAAGGTTTAGATTCATTTCAGAAAATTTTCTTATCTACCCAGATAAGCTGGTCGCCGCCGCCGGAATACCGGCTTGACGAAGAAAGAGACATGAGAACGGGGGAAACCAACTTTGCCGTCGAAACGGAATTAACCTCCTCGTCTGCGACGTTACTACTATTCTTTTGAATTCGCTATCTTTAAAACGGCTCGGGCTAGAGAGCTCTGCAGGGGCTCATTCGGAGGCGGATTAAATGCTCTCTAAAATGCCGGTCATATACCAATCAATCGTTTCCGCAAACTCATTCGAATGAGAATAATATTTGCAATTGAACTTTCAATTTCGATTCCCGTACCCGCGGAATTTCTTACAGTTCAAACAACAAGAACAAGAACAACACCGGCATAATAATTTTCACCCATATTTGCGACGAATGAAAACTGTCACGAGCCCAGCTTGCGCCTACCAGGCGAAAATGAAATGAAGCACGGACTTTGGGCCGGAATCCCATTTCGCTTATTGTTTTAGTGAATTAAACACGGCGAGGGTGGAGTGGAGGCGCCTGTTTTAACCGAAGTTGGATCAAGGTAACCCTCCCTCATCTCCTCTCCTGCAGGCCGACAATGGTTCGAGTTACAGCGATATATTACTACAATTATCGAGAGAAAATAAGAACGAAGGTATGTTTACAGAGAGCCGAGCTTTTTACTGCGAAAGACAGGTCTTCTTCCGTCATAGTATACCATACCCATACCCATACCTATATAATATACATATATACCGCTCTGCCTGTTTAATTTAAAGTTTAAATTTTCATCAAATTCGGATCCGGTTACAACTGCGGCAGATCAACTTTCGTTCTTATATTCCTGCAAGTATATATGGCAGAAGCGTATTTAATTATAAGTCCTGTGCCCTCGTATCTTCGATAACCGCACGAGTATGAGATATCATCTCTCATATATAGTCCCATAGAGTCGAGGATCCGAGAATCTAGAATCTAGAGAGGTGGTTACCTAATCTGTCTATACTTTTATCCGATGGTTTACCTATGTACCATCTATCTCTTTTTTATTCTACTCGGTATACGGGACTGGGGGTATACGTCCACTTACTCTCTCTCATTGTTATTGTACTATAATGACGTCACCCGCAGGCCCGAGCACTCACACTGTTTTAGAACAGAGAGGTCCGCGTGGCGAGAGAGATGAACCCGCTACCCCCTTTGTATACCCCGCCGCGAAACTTTCGGGTGGATAAGATAACCTCTCTTAATTCAAAGAACCTTGTCCTATACCGTACAGCATATAATTATAATGATCAAAGAACCGAGTTGCGTCTTTTTTCCTTTTTTCTTGCCATTATTTATTTTGACAAGGTTAGATGGTTGTATATACATTAGACCTGTCCTTAAGAAGGGTGAAATCAAATTTCGATGGTGCCATACCTCAAATTGGTTCGAAATAATTTAAAAAAAACTCGTGAATTTTTATTTATTTTTTTCCTCCATATTTACCCACCCCTAGGAAGCCTTACTTTTTCCCATAAGAAAAGCATTGATTTTTCGAGGTGTTTGATCAAAAATTCGTACTGGGTCTCAAAAAAGTCGTAAAAAAAATTCGAAAAAAGCAAAATGAAGGGAAGTTCGTCCCCTTTAAAACGCCGCTTGAAAAATTTGGCTACCTCTATTTTTGACTCCGCTATCTGACTTTTAGTGCGGCAAGAAATTTCGACTGGTGACTCCAAACGTTTGAGCGGTTAAGGAACTCAATGGGATTGGTCTTAATGAAAAAGAAATTGAAAAATTTCGGTCACCTCATCTTCTTTCTTAGTATTTGAAAAAAGATTTGAAAAATATCGAAAAACGTCATTTGGAGAGCTAGTCTATGAGCGGGATAAACAACAGAAATTCAAACTCATGGCATAATCGATTCGGGTGGAAGAGTGGGGATTACATTTTTTCACATAACTAATTAGTTTGCACAAAGAATTTCCTATTTTTTACGGCCACTCCGATTCGATTATTTTAATATCTACCTATTTTTTTTTGGGGAAGTTGACATACTAAAAAATAGAAATAAGGCTAGAGAGATGTAAAAAAAAAAATTTCGAGACGGTTTTCACTATTAAAAAAAAGTTATAAATTTCCGTCAATTACATTTTAATAGTGAAAATCGTCTCGAAGTTTTCTTTTTTGCATCTCTCCAGCCTTATTTCTATTCTTTAGTATGTCAATTTCAAGAAATAAAAAAAAAGGTCATTGATGTTCATGCTCAGAAGTCGCTCGAAAAGGTCTAAGGTACTCTACTTGGAAACTGAAAAAAATCTTGAGCGACCTTTAAATATCAAAATATCAACTTGAAAATTTCAGGATCCTGATCATTTTCATAGTAGAAAATAGTGATATAAGGAGAAGAAGAAAAAATTAAAAAAAAAAAGTCGATTTTCGACGTTTTTGGAAATTTTTAAAAATCTTGAGCGACCTCTTAAGATTTTTTTTCTGAGCTGCGCTTTGGAGGGGGCTCTTAAAACATGATAAACTAACATATTTTCGTAGGTAATTCGAAAAAAAAAAAATATTGTTTTTTTTTTGGGCCACCCTAACATATATATATATATACATAGGTACCTATTGGTATGTACGCATGTGTGCAGTGTCATGTACATTTGATATGGGCATATAATCTAGGTGTACAGATGTGTGCGAATCTTTTCTTTTTTAACCTTTTTTTTTTTACAGCTGAAGGAATGCTCCCTACTAGCTCGTACATAAGAGAGAAATAAATTATTGAATTCCCACTCTTTCGTGGGAAGTCGACAGACTTTCTTCCTGAGGACGGGAGCAGATTTTAGCGCCCGAAACGTCGAGATGAACCAGTTTCATTCAAGCAGTGGACTTAGTCCAAGTAACCCCCTGGAGGAAGGGGGGGAAGTGGGTGGGCGGGTGGCCCCCCCTCCCTCCAGCCCCTTCCCTACCTCCAATGATTACAATGCATCACCATTGCTGACAACTTTCAGTCAACAAATTATTGAAAGGCGACCGGTTGAGTTCAACGACATTCGGGCACTACTTTTATGTATATAACCTACCTATTGCTATACATAAACATATACTGCCTATTCCCATCGACCGAAAGAACATTTGGCCTTTCAAATAAGTATATAATATGATATTATTGATAGGTATAGTCGCAAGGCAAATTCGATGACTGTCTTGCGAACGACCATGTGAAACGAAACTAAAATTTCGAGTACGTGCAGCATATCCATATGAATAATTGTACACTCGGGGTCATGGATTTTGAGACCGCTAGATTTTTGGACAAGTCAGTGATGTTGGCAATACAGAGTAGGCCCACAGCGCCATAGTCGACCGAGCACAAGCAAACTCAATCTCACTAAACCTAACACAACCCATGACCATCGAATCTAACCTAAGAATACGGCGGGGGGAATAACTTTATTTATTCATTAATTTGTTATGACTTATGAATAATCATGTAAAACCTGATTTACACGTCAATCCAACGTGTTATTTCCCCCGCGGTATTCTTAGGTTAGATTCGACGGTCATACGTTCTGTTTTGTTTCGTGAGATTAAGTTTGCCTCGCGCTCGGCCGACTGCGGCGCTGCAGGATTACTTTATGCTGCCAACAATACTGACTTGTCCGAAAATCTAGCCGTCTCAGCGAGGGGCTATTCACTCGAAATCCGAAAGAAATCCGTATTGAGATTTCCAATAATTTCTCCTACGTTAAAGTGATTTTCACAGATTCCCAAAGATTTTATTGGAGTTCCCGTGATTTTTAGATCAAGGAAATCGCATAAAATAGATTTCACAGCATCGAGCGATTTCCAGCGACTCCCAGCGATTGCCAATTTTTTTCGTAGGAATCTCGGGGCTTCGTTGAGCATCGGCGGAAACCGTTGAGGATCTCTACATTCGGGCAGCGATCGCTGCAATTCGGCAGAGATCGCTGCATTCCGACAGGAATCGCTGGAAATCGCGACGATCGGCGGGGAATCGCTGGGGATTCCTCGATATTATTGAATGTGAACTGATATGAATTCCGAATTTTCAGTGCACCCAAATTATACCGATATCTAACGATTCCTTGCAGATTTCCTCTGATATCTTTGAGATTTTTCATCGAATTCCCCGGTGATTCCTCAAGTGAATAGCCCCTCGCGTCTCAGAGTCCCTGACCCCGAGTCTATGTACATTGTACATGTACAGTAGGTAAATTTGCATACTCCCATTCATGATAATCACAGGGCTCAAGCGATTTCTACCCAAACGTTCTAATTCAGAGGATAAACAAGTTCATCTGTCTTTCGAAAACAAGAGTTACCTGTAATTACGGGTGTTGCACTCCGCGCTGTTCCAATCAACGTCCAGGCGACCCTCACCCTTGCCAATTTTGATCACAACTTTTTTGTTTCAGAAATTTTCGAACAATTCATAACATCGAATATAGAGGATATATTATACGGGGTCCGGGGATAATCGTCGAAGAATCAAAATATCAGTTTTTCAGTCAAAAATCAATTGCCACGGCAACAGATTTTGGCACTTTGGCAGAGAAAATCGTGATGCTCGGTATCCGCGCTCACCATACCTATATGTATATTATGTACAAGTGCAGCTAAATGGAGAATATAGTTACAATATCGTCCTTATGCCGGATAGGCCTTTCAGCTTTGAAACACTGCGTAAATACTATAGATGTGTGTGTATATATGTATATACACTCACGTCAGCTAAAGTTAGAGGTCCGTGAGTACCCGGGTCCCCAAAGTTAAATCAAATTCCCAAACTACTCGCAAATCGTTCACCTTGGGATATGGATCGCAAAGGTTGGATCTACAAACGATCCACTCCCGGGGATTTTCGTCCGATTCGACATTTCGGAGATCTTTATCAAATCAAACGTAAAAATCAAGTTTCCGGCGAAGGGTGGTCGTCACAAAGATATCAGCTATACATACGAGTACATACCTATGTTATATGATCGCTGTATTTACCCCCAGGCTACTTGGCGACTGATACCGGTTAAACTTGACAACGTTACACGCTATGGTGGTGATTGACGTAGCATGAAGAAAAAAAGAGAGAAGAAATCTCAACAAGAGGAAAACCCACAATGCGGGGAAGAAGGAGTGAAATAAAAAATGGAAAGAAGAATCAACCAACAACAGACAATAATATACATAATATATGGAATATGGATATGTACTGCAATACAATATAGGCATGTGGATATGTGCTCTGCCTACTCTGCGTATATATATATATACTCATGTCATCTTCAATGAACCGCAAATATTAGGGACAATGATTAAATACGTTATACTGCGAAATCGGATCCCATCTGACTCCCACGTGAAATATTTACCCGTATGTCTTCCCAACTCTGAAACTTGACGGCGTGATTGCCAACCGGATGAACGATTTTGGAAAAATATCTTGCACAACGATACGCCGTACTCCTGACATATTCAACGGTTCATAAGAATCGCCCGAAAGTATATATTATAAGACGAAGAAAGCTATACAAAAGTTGGAAAATATAGGTCGTTTGTATTCTGAACATGTATGTAAGCTCAACTAGGTACATATATATATATATATATATATATATATATATATATAAAAGTATGTAGACCTGCACGAGTAGAGATTTTTCACTGAGTTTCTGGGTCTCCCTAAGACTCTTAACGAATTCTCTTTCCCGACATATATCCTCGGTGCAGGAGATGGTACCTACCGGGGTGGTAGGTACCACGTCGCGCATCACCCGCAAGCTGCACTTGCTCGTCGGGCTCCTTGAACCTCTACAGCGACTAACAATAAATGTAAGAACTCAAAGTATAAGAACGGCAGCCAATATTTGACCTGGCGGGTGCTTCGGTAAAAAGCACAAAATATGCTCGCCGTCTACAAGTCCTTGAAATGATAGTATGTATATTGTATGTACATACATACATACATACTATGCCTATACCTGTAATATACATTGTGTCGCAAAACTGTCGCGTGGGCGTGTGGTTGGTTTCCTCCTTGAAGAACCGCGCATGAGAAACAGAAAGCCTGAAATAGGAAATTTCTCATCCGTTTCCATATTCATACTTTCGAATAATTTAATCATAACAAACCGATCTTACTATACCAAATTGTCGTGGAAACATTGATGCGAGAAAGAATTCGAAGAGTTCGCTTCATCACACAATATATACATGTAATATATTTATGAATACGTCTCTGAAATATCAATATTTGCTTTCGCCCTGCAGTCGTGCGGCGCGATCGTATTTTTTAACGCTCGAGGAATAAGACGCAAAATCCTTCTTGCCGCCGGTGGTATAGACGCACATAGTATTGCGGCGACGCCGCCTTTACGCTGTCCTACCCAGTCCCAGAGTCCCTACAACTAATCTGTGATTCAACCAGACCCGCGGATATACCAACCCACTATTTGCACTTCAAAGTATATACAGAGGCTCAGCTGGTCGGCTGGACTTGTCACAAACCTGAATCTATTGGGTTGTTATAAACCCGAGTCTCGAAGGGAGACTTCCCTTCGCCCTATAACCAGTATACGTGGTCGGCTGGTCCACTAAATTTATATGTCCTTATAACCGAACCGAAGAGAGAAAAAGAAAAAGAAACTCGGACGAATTTTCGATTCCTTATTTCTCTTGACTCATGTGACTTGTGAGATAGGATATAGGTATATCCTGACGATTGGAGGGAATCCTCTTGCAAACTCAAACCCAAGCGTATAGTAAGTATACGTCTATACATGGACGTGAATATCTATGCAGATCTACATATTATATGGGTATATGTAAGTAGGTAGATACCTATAATCTATGTATATATGTTACACGCGGTTTGAAAGTCATTCGAAAATGAATGGAATATCGTCGATTATCACACACTTACTTTTTTGTAAGCCCACTTGACGCTTCTGCAGAACTTGGCCATGGGCGAATTGTCGACGAGAAAATATGTGATATCTTGTTCAGCCTCGGTGGGATCTGAGGCTTGAGTATCCCCCGGGATTTCAAGTTGATCACGGTCGAAATCCTTCGGCTTACACTTGCCGCATTCCATCGGATCTCCCGCGCTGCCGATACTTTCCGAATATTCGGTGATAGTCGAAAGCCTTTTCGACGAATCCATACCAAACTAAACGCACCTCTAGGCTCTATTATACACGTGTATCTGCTTTGAACGTTACAATGTTACAGATCTGCACCTATAACTTAAGAGGTATGACTGTACCTTTTTACACAAAACGAACATCACTTGATATATAATTATAATATATAATATACTCGTCGCGACACTGGAAGAGTTGAAGAGTTCGAAACTTCGGAGTGCGAGCCGCTTGTAGCCACTAGCCGCGAGTTGCGTCAAATTGAAATCATTCAAATGTGTTTTGCTACGTATACGCGTTATGAAACGCAACCACTGCGGCCGACTGCGGCAGTTCATAAACGTATGTACTATTATACGTGCGTCACGGGTAATTCGAGATAAAAGACACACGAGAGCGGAGCAGAGAGCAGTGCAGAGAGAAGAATTAACAACTGTGTTATATCCACACGCGTCGTATAGGTATAGCGGGTACATGATCTCGTACATGATATACATATATATTTACATATATCTGCGTATTATACACGTATATACATACGTGATCAGGAATTTATGACAATTTAGTCATAATATAGTCACACCCTACAATCGATTATTGTAGGTATATACGCATACAACGAACGTATACGTTTATATACACAATAATGCGTGCGATGACTGGTACAATTCGCTGCACCCTTTAGGCATTCAGCGCGATAACTTTTTGCCCGATTTCGATCGGACACTATAGGTATATAGCGTAGGTACGCGTTGAAATAGACATATACTAAGAAGAAAAATGGGCGGAAACTATAGTAGATATGTGTAACGTTTTTTTTTTTTTTTTCAAATAAACAGCAACACACATTTCCTACCGAAACACGTCTTTGCACTCAAGTCCCTGTGTATCTTCTCCGCAACGCAGTTATAATCCGTTTAAGCTATGAACAGAGGGTTTTGTTTCTTTCGCTGAACCGGGTCCCGTTCTGCGCCCGAGTTCGCATAAGGTAGACAGAGATAAGAATTCGTTTACGTATGTAAAATACGAATCAAGTTATTACTACGTCGACATCGGAACAATAATAGCCATTAGCAGATATAATAATCGATTATTAATTTTCATGTCTGGTTTTTGTGTTACGTGCGATATGTATATACCTAGTATGTATATTAATTCTATACCGTCATGCGCACGCCTCATCTCAACTCTATGTATAGTATATATGTATACGATTCGAACACACACGTTGTATATAATCCCTATTACAATACCGAGAGTCTTTCGTGAATCACGCCACTTGCACTCGGGTGGGTGAGCGCCCAGCCACACAATCACATCTCGTATGTATATGTGGGGGGCTGCTGCCTGCCTGGAGCTGCAAAGCTCCTGACGCCCGACAGCCGAAGCTCACTTATACATACGAGACATGAGTGGGTGGGTGGGTGTTGGTAGCGCTCGCCAGATTAACGGAAGACTCTCGTCGGCATTCATATAGGTGTATAGGTATGCACGTGTACGTATTGTGTAAGGTTATACGCTTGTAGGTGCGCAATCGTCGGTACCTCATCGAGTGAGCTTTCCGGCGTTATACATTCTCTACGAATTCCGGTAAGCACCATTCCGGGTGTCGGATTAAAAAAAAAAAAAAAAAAAAACTGAACAAAGGCAGAGGCTTTTAGTAACGTGGTCGCGGGGTTGAGCTGATCTGAGAAATTCTATAAACAGAGTTTGCCCGTGCAATAACTGAGTTATGTCTATATATCGTATATTATACGGTCTTCGGTAATTTATTAATCATTATTTCCATCCGCATACGCGCCCGTTCTACGCCGATGCTTTTTCCTTTTTATCTGCAGCCCTTTGTTGGCTCGACCGTGCGATATCGCAGACATTAATTAAAACTTTAAAAAAGTTGTTTAAACCCTTTAACGCACCGAGCGGACCAGACAATGTTTGTACCTACAACACGGACTTGGATCTACAGGTTTTCTTGTTTCGGAGAACAGGGAATGAAATTAGAGGATCTAACCTGCATTTTGATGAATTCTTGCGAGGGACCAAATTCGATTAAATCATTGAATTGAAATTTTGGCTGCTCCAATTTCAGAGGCACGTGAAACAAACATGGAGGTTAAAATTTGTTATGAATTCGTAAATATTTAAGTATCGGATTGTACAGAGAAGCCCTTTCGTTCGGGGTGAAAATAAAGAAAAATACGGGAAAATTGAAAACAAATAAAAAAAAATTAAAAAAAAGTACAATCAACGAAATATATAAAAACATTTTTACCATCACCCTAATCAGTACATATCTTATAGATTTTTCCTATATTTTCACTGTAATACTTATAGCTTTTGGCCAACCTTATAGTATGATCTTATATGTACCTGCGAAGAAAATAAATTATATATAAGAAATCAAACGATCTTTCTTCATACATAAAGTGAATCGATGACACGACATGTGATGTGTGTATAGGTATATAGGGTCCGTATATTAAAACAAGTTACATAAATACAAATAGGAATTCGGGTCTCCGCGGCGCAGAAACGGTCTGCTGGTGTAGACAGGCACCTCTGCGCTCACCTCTTTGCCGCGGTCACTCCCTTTCGCTCTGTTCCTCGCATTTGCCAAACCAACATTCAACGTGTTCAACTATTGTAGGTAATTGGGTAGATATATGTATATCGTTCACGCACGTTCTACGCCCCGCGATTTCTATACAATCGAGATATATATATGTAGATGTATAGGTATACACCATGACTACAATAGGCAACGAAAAGACCGAAACACCCAACGCGCCGCGTACAGCTCTGAGAAGCATATAGCTTCTAGCAAGACGAAACCACGGTCGTTATTTGTATGTATATTTAGAGTCGCACGGAACGAAAGAGAGTTGGGGCGGGGGAAGTCGGAAAGGGATGAAGAGCCCTGCACAGTGTATGCAGTTAATGCAGTTCATGCACCAGGCTGACGTATCTATACGTATATGTATACATATACCATAAATGTTATACGGTATGTTCGCTCTAACTCCAGCGTGGAATTGCGCCGAACGTAAACGTATTATATGTGTGGTCAGGGATCATACAATACCGTAATATATCTATATCATAGAAGACGGTGTATGGGAAATTCGGAAATAACTGGCTCTGAATTATATACGACCTGCCCAATGCAGATGTATACAATCTACCTCTTCCGTTACACAACAAAAGTTCGTGAATTACAATCCGCTGTTCAAAGACAGGCGAAACATGATAACGTTTCTGCATACACCTATAATACGAGAGGTTTCAAAAAATATAACGAGATTATACATATACACTTCAACTTCGACCATTATACCTGCTCAAATGCATTTTAGTGCGCGGCGTAGAAACATTGAAACATTTCGAATGTTAAAGACTTGATCTAATCTCGTTCTGACCACGCTATATGTAACAAATCTATTTATCAAAATGTGTTATACCTATATCTGTGTATAATATATTCCCGTTGATTGTGCGTCCAACGACAGAGAGTGCCACCAAAGTCACGTAACCTGTATTCGTATACGGGATTTTCCACGTAACGTTATACGCGAGTAATTTTGTTTGAGGAATAGTTCAGATTTCGAGGCTTCAGAAGTTGTTCGAACTTGTTTATACATCATATAAATAGGATACGGTGCAGAATGAAGATCTTTATCTGGGCTATTCATATTTCCGACGATATCAAGATCATAATCGAGCTTTTCCAACACATGGATCTACGCGGTCTTTCATGCGCTAGAATAGTTCAGGAAATGAAGACTTATCTAATGAAACGAGATTAATATATTTTTAATGCTGCTGATCATCTCGAGATATCGCACTTTCGAGTATTCTTCAAGAGTGATGTGCTGCAGTGCAGCTAATTGAGTCTTCGGGACGGCAACGAGGCGGATGTAGTGCGGTCCGTTCATTCACTGCACAGGCTTATAGAAATATTTTAATATTCATTATAGT
Organism: Rhogogaster chlorosoma; assembly: GCA_944452935.1. Lineage (NCBI taxonomy): Eukaryota > Metazoa > Arthropoda > Insecta > Hymenoptera > Tenthredinidae > Rhogogaster > Rhogogaster chlorosoma. The sequence goes on along the minus strand of OX101797.1, from coordinate 41,824,038 downwards.
TCTCTTCACCCAGTGGCGTGATTCGATACTCCGAAGCTCAATATCTGTTTCAACAACTCCAGCTATAGCTCTCAGATATTGCAGGAAGTAAAAGTCGTCCACACTGATTCGGAACGTTCCGTCACGCTGGTGTCAACTCTCGTCGAGTCTATGCGTCTATCGCGAGAAACGAATCTTCTATATGTATGTACTACCTATGCGCAGAAGCTAGTCCAGCTATACCGTTGATTTTGGAAGATCGTGAAAAACGAATACCGAAGCGGGGCTGATCTTCGAAGATGATCATCGGTGATCACGATAATTGTTATACATATAAGTATAGGTACTGGGGATCTGTATAAAACTTGTCACAGTCATTGCGTTTCATCGCGGTCGATTTTTTGTTTTTCTTATTTTTTTTTTCAGGTTACCGCAATTGCCGTGTACCTGAAATTCACCTGAAATTCATTCAGCCTTAAAAAATAATTTTTGGAATGAGAAGCTATACGATTAGATACGATTCTAGAATTAGGGTCCAGACTGAGACGGAGCGAAACCCCATAAATTTTTTTAAACGGATACGTTCTTTTCGCAATCGTAATCGGGCGCATTTGCATACATGCAAAACTACTTCTCTGGTGTTCGTGAAGATCACAGGCGTGAGTTGGCCCAGGTCATCGCAACGAGCGCCCTCGCAGTTTCCCGCGGTGGATATTCGCCGAACTAACATGCGGTCATTAGTTGGTCACTTTCCACAGTGATGTAGCGCACGAATCGGTAATCAGATCTCCTCTTTTTTACAATTAGACCGCCCGAGCATGGCAGTGATCGCATATTGATTATCGTCAGCTATGTAGGTATGTACCTATATATCCACCGCGGACACTGCGATCCGTGTAATTTATGCATTCCCTCAACCCTTTCCCCCCCGCCCCGTATGCGGTATATTTACACACACAGCTGGTTAGGTACTATACTCACGACTGTACCATGCCCACGACGGCCACGACGTATGGGTATATCTTCGCATGCGCGTACTATTAGTAATTACATGTAGTATATACCTATATAACTAGGTATACTACGATTGCCACGAACCATTTTCAGTGAATGTTTATTCGGTAGATATGGGACTTCGGTAGATATAGGGAAATGTCGCAATAACAAGATGGGCTGATCCATGTCTCCACTTCCGATTGTAGTTTCGATGCTAAAGTGACAGTTTCTTGATTTGGTGCGACGGTATACATATGTGTTATACATATACGTATACATGTATGTCCACAGATCTACTTATAGGGCCTATATGCATACGTATACATAGATATTAGACTGTGTCAAAAAAAATGGACATCTTCTTTTTGTTCGGGCCTTTTCGAAAATAGTTAGTGCTTGATATAAAGACAATTGTCCCCAAAGCTCAGCTATGTAGCTTGAACACAGAATTAGCGCATTTGAAAATTAGATTTCCCATGTATTTCAAATGGGAAAATTTGTTTATCTTAGTTTTATTTTTATAACTGTCTTTATTCAACTGATAAGAAAAAAGTAGATATACGGTTTTGTAGAGAATTTCATGATCTACAAAAATGGTCCCATGGCCAAAGTTGCTGTTAACAACCGTTAACAAGTTACAGTGGTTCAAAAGTCATATTTGTATTTGATCACTACTTACTTTCGACGAATTAACTTGAATTAATTTTTCATGTAAATTTCGTCAGATACTTCATTTCCTAGAAAAATAATCAACTCTGAGAAAGGTAAATATCAATGATATTTAAAATTCAAATATTTAGTCTTAGTTATAAATTCAGTCACAATTTTTTTTTCAATAAAGTTAACTCTTCTTTCTTCTTACAATAAGAAGAAATCCAAATTTTGAGTTACATGAAAAATTAATTCAAGTTAATTCGTCGAAAGTAAGTAGTGATCAAATACAAATATGACTTTTGAACCACTGTAACTTGTTAACGGTTGTTAACAGCAACTTTGGCCATGGGACCATTTTTGTAGATCATGAAATTCTCTACAAAACCGTATATCTACTTTTTTCTTATCAGTTGAATAAAGACAGTTATAAAAATAAAACTAAGATAAACAAATTTTCCCATTTGAAATACATGGGAAATCTAATTTTCAAATGCGCTAATTCTGTGTTCAAGCTACATAGCTGAGCTTTGGGGACAATTGTCTTTATATCAAGCACTAACTATTTTCGAAAAGGCCCGAACAAAAAGAAGATGTCCATTTTTTTTGACACAGTCTAATAGATATAGATATAGATATGTGATACTGAGTATGACATACTCTTCGCTCTCTGATCTCGCAATCTGTATGATATAGCTGAAACGCGTGCGATCAGGCCGCGAGCCTCTCGATCCTTAGAAGATTTCTTTTCCGGCAAGTTGTAACCCCGTAGCCTACTTCTCAGCAAGCTAGCCTCAAGGCTTTCGAAAATACTTTGCGCTTGCTTGTAGGTACAATAACAGACGGGTTCTGCCTATAACATGAAAGTTAGGTAGATACTCGGGTAGGTATAGATACCGAATACGTTATATAGGTATACGGTACCCACAGCATAATAGAGGAAGAGCAGCATATTCGGAATAGTGCAGGTAATTCGGGATACCTGAATATCTTAGTTTATAAAAGCGCCAGCTGTACTTTTTTTTTTTACGAACATAACGTCACATGACGTGCGAAGCCAATGAGTACTAAAAACAACCCATCATCTTGATATTCCTGCTACAAGGCTCACGAAAACAAATCTTCAATTTTAAGAAGTTTTTCGGCAAGAATACAATTCTTTCTAATCGTTCATTGCAATTCATAACATCTACATTGTAATTATTTAAATCAATAAGTGACCTTATTAATTAATGATTTTACATGGGTTTTGTGAATTGTACTCGAATTAGAAATTTTGTACAGAATTTTAGTTTACGATGACATGTTTTTAATTTGGAATACCGAGAGTGAACATAATTTAAAGATCAATAGTATTTTTCAATGTGACTGATAACATTGGCAAGAATTCTTGCTTAAGTAGTAGTAAGTACTTAAGTAGCTTAAGCTACTTCGGGATAAATATTTAATACTTATTACGATTGTTTCATTTTCTAAAGGAAATTGTAAGTAATTGTCAAAAAAAAAAAGATTATAATTTGGCTGAAAGATAATAGCAATGATGATGAATTCTTATTATTGGAGGGTGGGAAGGGGTTGGAGGAAGGGGGGGGGGGGGGGGGGGGGGGGACACCCCACCCTCCCCTTAACCCCTTCCCTACCTCCAATAAGAAGAATTACAATTTGGAATACTATATTCCGAATTACCTGCAACTTAAGTCAAATTACGGTTTGAGAGTTTTTTGATTTAATCGAAATTTCCATAATGTTCCTGATATTTGTAATGTTTCGTCGTTTAGATAATTGAACTTCGATAATTTTCTCATGCTGTGATGCATTTTTTATTGGACTAACGCGTTTTACTTTTCGCTTGTTCCCAAAATACAAAACGGTATTCCGAATATGCTGCTCTTCCTCTACAAATGCAGCGTGTCGTATAGCGTCTACATTTAATATACGCCACAAAATTCAACCCAATCCATTTTAATCATATTCATATTATGTGTTGTGGCATATATATGTATACCTACTACATATGCTTATACATAGACATAGCCATGGGATATGCTGCGAATATATATGCGACACGCTCTTCGCGACGCCGAAGCATAATATACCTTCCCATATATATCGTATATATGTTACGCGAATATAATGATCGTTATACCTACCCAGGTGGACCGGCGGACGGGCGGACGGGTGGAAGTGAAAAATCATGATTATGTGTATATACTATATACGTATATCGTGTGAATACGCCTACTGTGCAACGGTACAACCGTACGACGAGACGAAACGATTTATATGGCGGGCGTAAACAGGGTGATAACCTAGCGACGTGGTTTGTTGAACACAATTCGACAATTGCGATATAATTGTTGACGAGATTAGAGCAGTGGATGGTTAGTAGGTGGTGGGTACCTAGACGAGGTGAAAGGAATTGGCCAGACATGAACTCACCACCTCGGCTGCAACGTTGCCAGAGCCCTCCTTCATGCCATCTCTGTCTATCCGGCCGCCTGTAATTAAATATCACCTCATATGAAATATACAATCTATATACATACCGTGAATACTCGTAGATGCGCACTATTGGACTCCCAATTATGGGCATTTCATAATACAATGTAATACAATATAATACAATATACACTCTGAGCTGATTTTTCTTCGTTCTTTTTTATAAAATCTCACCAATGAAACTCGTTCAAATCGGCCCATGCAGAGTGTATAATATGTACCGTGAATTGCCTATAATTGGGGGTCCTATGGTACACATCCACGAACATTCACGGTATAAGTATGCGTGTACACCGTATAACTCTAGTTATGTATATTGGTTCAGGACCCTAATTCTAGAATCGTATCTCATCGTATCACGGGCGTATGAGCCGGGTTTCCGTTTAACGCTGCTCTCTGATTGGTCCAGACAGTGTATCCCGCCGGTGATACGATGATACGATTCTAGAATTAGGGTCCGGATTCAGATTGGTTCTTCTTTTTCATTTTTTTTTCCCCGAGTGTTTTTTCTTTCTTTTTATCCATATTTCTCATCACTGTCTCACTTGTATCGCGTTGCCATACGATATACATGAAAGCGGTATCTGTACGGCTGGATATAATGTCGAGCAATGTAGGAATGTAGACAAAGCGAAAAACTTTAAATATTATATGTATGTATAAAGCTTATCCACGAAACCGATTAGAATGATTAGAACAGATTCGGCTACTTTGAATTGTCAAGTGTATATATATGTATAGTAAGTAGTGCAAGCGTAACAGTATAGGTGCATTATACTAGGTATACATATTACATATAGGTATAGTATAATGTTCGGAGTGAATTATACTGGTTTCTCTTCTTGCTAATTGAGTTTTAGAAAATTAGCACTGGTGACGATCCAGCTCGGAAGATTAAAGCAAAAAGCAAACAGACATAAAAACAAACTTTCAAATCCTGCTCGATCACAAATATAAACATAGGATTTTCAGAGAAAAGTTTCTACATTCATCGTGCAAAGAAATATACCTACACGAGGTGGGTAGGATATAACATGTGCACGTATGGGTTGCACATCCCTCGGAATATAAATAGGTGTAAGCCCTTCCGGTTCGAACTGGATAAAGGGGGGGGGGGGGGGGGGGGTGTAAGTATATATGTACATAGATATAATGAAGATATGAACGCGCATATCAATCGAAATCGCCAACTATGTCTCTAAAAACAATTTTCAACTATACAACCAGCCGCAGGTATATTATAAGGAAAAATGAACGGAACGAGGAAAAATTCCTTAATTACGAAGTTTTACAAGAAAATGTTCACAGTCGTTGGGGGGATTTGAAAAAATTGCGACTTCCCCTCCGAATAACATGATTCATTATTATTATTATTATTATTATTATTATTATTATTTTGATTTACTTGCTTCTGACAGGTGCAGACCTCAGGCGATGTATTAATTGTCGTTGTTTTTACTAATTTTACGTAATATTTTTTTCAATTTCTTCTCTATTTTTTGGTCTGCTCTATATACCTACCGCGACGCGGTGGTGCCCGAATGTGTTTGCCGCGTACATGCATATACCGACGTGTAGACGTACTGCTCTAGTATAAGGGAAAGGATGATAAGGTTATGACTAATAATATTAATAATTACAGTAGGGCTTCAATGCCCGAAGGGCCTCTATAATAGGCACGCACGCTGCGGGTTTCTTGCGAGAGAACTTTTTTATGCGTTACTCGCGATGCTTGGAATTCCTGTGTGCGGCGTAGCCCAAGTCCTATAGCCGGTGCGACTAAAACCAATGAAATTTTGGAAACCTTTGCGCCTTTGGAGAGCCTTCGGGCAACGTGAAACGGTTGAATGTCGCTTTGTGGCTATTAGTGGAAAGTATACGAGCCTTGAGAAACTTTCGGTATGGCATGGCGATACACGTCGATCTCTGTGTGATATGCACGCACACGTGCCTGGATACATATCTATGTACGTACGTTTCAACAACGGAATATAGTCAATTAGAAATACCCACACCATTCTACATGTACAGTACTACCTTAGCTATATCTATAACTATACATACTTATAGGTATACCTGGCGAGCCCGTCGAAAAATGTTTGTGATATCGAAACCAAATTATGCACGTATATATATATATATATACATATATACATATATACCTAGGTATACATATACGCGGCGTATAACAGTTGCGCATAAATAGAATTATTCGCTCGTTATAGGTCTCGCGTAATGTTAATCGTAAGATAAGTCCAGAAATAAGCGCGGGCAAAGATTTGACCATATAATATATACCTATATCGTAATTGCGTAGACGAAACTGCCCCTATATATAACTCATAACTCACGTACCTTTTTGATGAATGGGTAGAATTTTGGCTATTCTCAAGTCACCCGTATTATCCAGATTTCGTTAATCAAGAGTACCTAATACTCGCTAGATTTCACTTGTTACGCAATTTCACATTTATATAATACAATAGGTAATAACGAAGCGTGGCGCGTATATAGTGCAGATTCTGGGTATTCAAACCTCACTGAATTCCGATATAGCTGCAGCAGTCCTACACTCGAGGTGCGGTAGCACATGCGTAGATATGATATGCGTCTAAAACACTGCACGAATCACTTACTTCAACCGCAGGATAGGTACAACAAATAACTTGTAACGAATTTGCGACAGCATCACAAGCAGCAGCGGTCGCATATTGTAATAAAAATGATAAATAGCTCAAGTATTAATTTTTGGCGGGAAAATAATTTGAGGTAGTTTCAGAAAATGTTGTACCCCATTTCGAATTTGCACTCTCAAATAATCGTCGACTATACATATAGGTGTAACGGCCGCTGCAGCGGGAATATTCCAGAACTGCAGGACATCACCCGCGTTCAAACACTCGATGAAATATTTTCGCCCTCTTTGAAGACACTAATAGCGATATAAGGCACTGACAAAAACGCAAGGAAACCTGATACCGAAGATTACGCTGCGGGCCGCGGTGGTCGACTTGCAATATACCGGCGGGCAGCGACTGGCGTATAACGGCGAGCTGGGTTTTTCTACGTGATAGAAACTGTATCAACAAGTCCGCGAAACTTCAGGGTATATCGCAGGCACAACACCGTTAGTTAGTAATCCGCGGATTAGTTTAAGAAAATTTGGAAAACCTTCGACCACAATTCTTTAGCTTGCACGGGCCGGAACGCGTTTTTCAGTCACGGGCTTACAAAATGTCTGCCTGCCCATGTAGCTAAGGTAACAAACTGAGCACTGCCGGACTATAGTAAATCAGATTAAAACTAACTTCCCCTAGAACTCGCCTGGCAGCCAATCGGCAAAAGGATTAAAGAATATTGACCAATCGGATGTTCGCCCTGCTGGAGAACGGTTAGCCAGGTGCACAGGTAAAGCAGCCATTGCCTGACGTTGGCACGTTACCTGCTAAAGTGGGGGGAGGGGAGTCGAGTCGAGCGGGAGGAGAAGGGGCACGGAGTATTGGAGGGGGAGAGACGTCGAAGGGAGAGACAGAGAACAGTTACGAAGAACAGCTTTGACGAATTTTCGTCTGTACCACCTGATTGGTATATATCTGTGTAATTTTTGTGAACATAAAAACGACGGAGGTATACATATATAGCTCAAATTCGAAAGTGATATGCATTATCTACTTCAGATGTAATCCTTTTCATATGATTTACACATGTTTTTAACGATGTCTTCTGCCACCGCATATAAACGTACGTATTTAGCGTAAAGTTGACCGTGAACCGGTGTGCTGTAGGCCAGTATAGGTATAAGGCGACTTCCCGAGAACCGGCGCCCCCCGCGTCCTTCTATACCACGAGCTGGTATACCTATATAGATAGATATAGCAAGTTGGAAACTATCGGACTATGTATTGTGATTTTTTTGCAGGGTGGAATAGTGTCTGGAAATATATTATCCGTACATTCGTTTTCCACGAATTTCACCTCAATAGTTAGTTGCATTATGTAAGGAGGCTTATACCACCGAATTACATCGAAACTTGTCGATAGGCATACCAAACTGAAAAGCAGAAAGAATAAACTGAGATTGAAGTTGAAAATCAGGATTCAAACGAAGTCGAGATATTCAATGATCTGTATCAATCGATATACGTGGATATGTATTATGTACCATATTGTTATACACCGGTATGTACTATGTAGCCATGTATACTAACGTACTACAAAGGGTAATCCCCCTGCCCTATAGAAATTGTATCCGGTTCATATTCTGTACACCTAAGTACCTACCTAAGTACCTACATATGAAACGACCCCGAACGTAAAGCTACGATGTATGTATGTATTTATATTTGCACCGTACCGAGCGATTGCAATAAATCAGGCATAGGACCACCGCGCCGATCCTCGTAGAAATGGATTAATAACCACAAGGGAATCCCTGTCATTTAGAAATTTGAAAAATCTACTTAACTTGACTACGAGGTACACGATCATATGTACACGTACTATTGCCAAGGTGACGACAATGTAATAGCACTATAGCAGCTATGCACATGCCTGTAGGTACATAATAATATAATGACCTCTAGATAATCTATATAAGATTTCGTACTTTCGTGGCGTATACGACGAACCACTGTAATTAAGTAATAAATGTTCCGGCCCATCGACTATTTCACTTTCCGTGAACCAAGTAGTAAGATCGCTGCACAAGAACTTTACTGCGCGAAGTATTATAATGGGCACCTAGACTTAATGGAAGATGTAACTGCAGCAGAAATTCATTTTTTTCTCCTCGACTCGAATCTAGTTTCACTTTTTAATGGTATAGGTATCAGTCGATCCATCGAGACGATGCGAGCCATGAATGGGGCGCCGAGGTACCCTTCAACGCGGACCACCGTTTCCACACTAAAATTCATTTTTCGTAAACGTCTACGATACTTCTTATTTCTTCGAGTATCAGTCAAGTAATTCCGTGCAATAGTCAGTAAATAAGCAGCCGATTATAATTATTCGTTGCTAAATTAAATTCTTAGTAATGCGAAGAAAAATAAACGATATGTCAAAACAATCGCGCAAACTTGTTATAACTTGTAATTGAAAAAGAAAAGAAAGAATCGAAAAAACATTTGGCAAAGCTAGAGAGTATAGTCTCTTCGCTGTTTTAGCCCCGGAAACTGAGTGGCATGGAAAAAGGGTTCGGAAAAAATGACACGCATGACAATTCGATTGCCATCTAAATTCTTCCAGAAACAGATGTCGCTCGATTTCTCAATGTTGGATAGAATAATCCGACCAATTTTTCCCGAAAATTGCCGATAAGTACGTGTTATGCATAAAGGCCTGCAGAATTGAAAATCTATATATTTCATGTTATAGTCGTTTGTCTGACAACGAGATATACCTACATCGCTCGTATCCAATTCCCCGCGCTCATATCAGCCGCCTTTTCGAACAGTTTGCGGAGTTCCATTACGGGGGAGCACAATATACGTATACAGGCTGGCCGGGTTTTAGGAAATTAGCAGGCAATAGGCACATATCACCGCATCAGAAAATGGTCCGTCACGAACATTCATATTCTAATCAGCAGAGATGCATTCTTCAATGTCAATTGTTACCATAGAGTTGTAAGTTTTGGAAAAAGGGAATTAATGATACTTAGTGATCACTGGAAATTTTTTTTAAAAATAAATAAATAAAAGGATAATCAAAGACACGATCGAGCACCGAGCCAATCACGCGTAGCTAACTCATGATATTTCAATAATCCAGTTGTGAATAATGATTGCAGGGGCTAGAAGCTGACGCGTATTAGGTCAGGGTAAAACTAGGTAATATGAATGGAATCGATTTCTTGCCGACAATAACCCATAAACCCTGCCAGTCGCGTTTACCTATGCTTGTATTTAGGTAGTAATGTATTACGTAGATGATAAAAGTACGCCACCTCTTACACGCCGGTTATTTATACCCCGGGATCGGAGATACGCAAGCTATATATACGTGCATAGGTATACACATGCCTACGCAGGTATAGGTGCATTAGGGTGATTCGTTTCAAGCGACTATTTTTTTTTTTTCGGTCCCGCATCAAAATCTTGTTCTGTATGCTAAAAAAGAAATTCTGTGCAAATTTGAGCCCTTAATTTAATTTCTAAGTACTTTATTTTTGATTTTGAAGTTTTCCCATTTGAAATACACAGGAAACTTAGGATTTTTTTTTCAATGGCTTATAACTTCGCGGCATTTAACGCTATTGCAATGCACTTAGGCTCAATTTGAAGGGGATTAGATACTCTTTGAAAGGACCCCTAACTGTTTGATGTCAACTCATATATTGTGGTATATATATGCCACCAAAGTCATATTTTTGCGAAAAAATCTTATTTTTTGCATTTTCCGGTGAAATGGTCAAAGTTACAGGGAAACTTTGCAGGGTAATTTTGAAGAATATTCAATTTCCTACAAAAAAAGTCCTTCGACCCAAATCTCTAAGATTGATATTTCTCGAGTTATTGACCTTTGACTTTTTTGTAGTATGAAATTACATTACTAATTACATTACATTACTCATCTTTTTCCTCATTTCCAACTTAAAAAATAAATAATTACTAAAGAATGCAGTGATAGGAAATTGGAATATCAATATACATTCAAAAATTTGACTCAATAATCCATTAAAATTTCATACCACAAAACAATCAAAGCTCAATAACTCGAGAAATATCAATGTGAGAGATTTGAGTCAAAGGACTTTTTTTGTAGGGAATTGAGTACTCTTCAAAATGACGTCGTCAAGTTTCCCGGTAACTTTGACCATTTCACCGGAAAATGCAAAAAATAGGATTTTTTCGCAAAAATATGACTTTAGTGGCATATATATATCACAATATATGAGTTGACATCAATTAGTTGGGGGTCCTTTCCAAGAGTATCTAATCCTCTTCAAATTGAGCCTAAGTGCATTGCAATAGCGTTAAATGCCGCAAAGTTATAAGCCATTGAAAAAAAAATCCTAAGTTTCCTGTGTATTTCAAATGGGAAAACTTCAAAATCAAAAATAAAGTACTTAGAAATTAAATTAAGGGCTCAAATTTGCACAGAATTTCTTTTTTAGCATACAGAACAAGATTTTGATGCGGGACCGAAAAAAAAAAAATAGTCGCTTGAAACGAATCACCCTAAGGTGCATACAGATACACATTCCACTACAGAAAACTTTGGCGGGACAACTGATATACATATATATATATATATATATATATATATATATATGTATATCGAGAGAATCAACGAATCTAAACTGTAGGACAGGATAAACGCGGAATAAATACATGTATAGGTATGTAGACGATGGAAGTTGATAAAGGTACGCAACCTATCTTGGACAACGAAGGAAATGAACATTTCAAGCGATTTGAATAGAGAATAGTCCTCGACTTTATAAAATTTCGCGTTTTAATACGAATTTCAGTCTGATCGTATGTCAGGAATCGTAAAAACCCCGACGTGTATACTGTGCTAGATATTATACACGGCATACTACGACACTTGTGACACCGATACCGATTGTAAATAACCTAATACGTTCTAATATACATATATATATATATATATATATATATATATATATATATACGCTGTAATACATATATCGTGGTACTTACTTACTCAGACGCACCCACGATCGTCACACGCACCACCGAACCGCACAAATCACAATAAGTCACGTTCAATCTTTTGTTTCTGAAGTAAGTTCAAGGCACCGATTAACAGATAGCAGTTGTACCATTTTTTACCGAAACGACTTCGTATCCGGGTGTCCGCTACATACCTAACATCGTCGGTGTCTCGCGCGGATTGGGAATTTTGAATGGTAAGGGGAAAAGATTTACAAGGACAAATCGCGATGAATATAAATTATGGGAGGTCAATATTTTATAACAAATCCGGCGGTGGTCGGCCTCATATCACACTAGGGCACTGCGAATGACTAGTGTCACTATTTTATTATCAAGGTATACTTTAAAACTGTACACGCCGTATAATAGAAATTTAAATGGCATTTATATGTACTAGCAGCCGTTAGCAGCGAAACAGCTGTGCGATTGGCGCGTACGGTTTACATTGGTTTACTTACATACCTATAGGTAGATACTGTATGAATCCCGACCGTACCACAAGTATACTTAAACTGTATACTACATTATGACATACTACATCGAGCCAAATGAATATGCAAACCGACCGGAAATACACTAGGTGTCTATTGTCCTATCTATTGTTGAGAAATTTTCTGTATAACACATGTATAGAGCATAAAATACGGGGAAGAGAAAGTACGAAAAATTAGGGCTGTATAATCTTTCACATGGTACAGCTTATGTTACCCTACTATACCATACGTATAATGTGTAGTCCACAGGTCTTATGAATGTGTATTGTACTATATTCGGCTCGTAGCACGTATAGTAGCAATAATAAGTACCGCGTTTCGCGATACATCGTAATATGCATTTCTATTCATATTGAGTGATATTCGTGTAGACACACAGCTGATAGGTATACACGCGGATTCATTGATCGAACGCAATCTGATCTCGCCACAACTTGATCTCGCTGCGGACTGATGAAACCCATGGAACGCAGAGAACTTGATTCCTTCCACATATATTCAATAACGGTCACCTAGACGGTAGTTTTCTGTTTGCAGCGGATATAGGTAATGATGTATCGATTATGCCTATAGTTCTTAGATATCAATCGGAATTTGTTCAGACACATATATGTAAAGGTATAAGTACGTAGGTATGTATAATTAAAGCAGTGAATAGAATTTCGGTGATCTTTTACGGTTGCTCTAAATGAAAAAGCGACAAATACATAATATTTTAGATGGATAGAAGTAATACCTTAACTGAGATAAAATTGATCTATTTCAGTAAAACACAACAATATAGGTATAATCCTACGCAGTCTCAAATTTATCGACAATCTACACGGTCTCATATTAAAATTAATCTTTGTATTGTACAAGAACACAATTCTGGCCGACATCCCAATAATAAATCACTGGATCGGAAAAATCGTGCTGTAATTCTCATCATTAATATATTCCCGAAGTTCAAGCGATTTGATTTGACTTGACTTGCCAGCTAGCAGACAATTGATATGGGAATAACACGTTCGGTTGTTACTATTAATCGACCTCCGATTGATTAGGAACGCGATTGGGTTAGGGGTTAGGGTTAGGGTTGAGAAAAGGTTAGGGGTGGGTTTCAGAAACGTGGTTATAGGAAATAGCCGGGCACAGCACCGTGGCTGCTATGGCACGGACGCTATATCGAATTCAACGAACTGTGAAGACTTGACAAATCGCGTCGAATCGAACGACCCCTATCGACTGGCTTTATTCGATCCTTGATAGGTAGCGTCACGTGTCGATGCACCACCGTGATTTACGACTACGTTATCGCTGGAGATTCACAGCACACTCTTATCTGTCAAACAAATCTAGTAGGTGTTCACCGGGATTTTCTGGAAATCGTAGAACGCTAAGGTGATGAGAGCAACTAGAGATCGGTGAGATTTACCTTTGAGGTTAGGTTCGTTTAGGTTAGTTTCTCCTGTTTTCCTATTCACATCGAACTCATATGTCTCGAATGAATGCTATAATTCTACCCAGGTAATTATAGCCAGAAATTTCTCATGAAAATATCCCTTCAAACATCATTTTGAACAATATTCTTTGATAGTCATATGTGAGTGCTATAAACACGGAACAATGCTTTTCAATAATGATCGGCACGAATTTTTCCCCTTCAATTATAACTTTCCACTCAATGATTCGAGGATTTCAGATATAACTAGAAAATGGACATTTGCGATAAAGCATTACGGTTGTCGCTGAAGGATTTTATACAACAAAAGAAAACCGGTACACTGGACGTTCCAGAGAAATTCGACAACCAGGATGAAAAGTGGAGAAACGTCATAGACTATGAAATATTATGGAAATGTATAAAACATCTTTGTCCAGAGGTATCGCGATTGATTTTTCATTCATAAAACACCGAGTAAAACACATCTTACACCGATTCTAACAATATTTTTTGTTCCGTTTTACAGATCAGGCGGGATATCCTCGAGCTTTTGATAGTGTCTAAAAAAAGCACCCAACGATTCACGAAAGTTGAATATCAGCTGATTGAAACATTCCTAAAGTATAATCTTGGTGAAAAGATCGAGTTTGTACCTCTGATTAAAAAGGTAATAGACCATACATTGTTAGACTATTCTAATATGCATTATGAGTAATCTCGCCCAAGTTGAGAATCTTTAACTAATTCTTATCCCATTGTTTCTTTTCCAGGCAATAAAGCGCACTAGGGACAGCCTGGTTGTGTTTCAGAGAGAGATTTCGAGGCTAGAGAAAGTTCAGAGTTTTCATGATAATAACATTTGTCCGCCTGGTAGATTTATAGATCCAGAAAATATTTTGCAAAACATTGCTACAATGGCCGAAATGAAGCGTTCCATACGGGATTACAAATCGTTTTTAACCTCTTTGCGTGAAATTTGTGTGAACAATTTGTATCCTACAGCAAATTACGAACGCAGACGTTCAAGCCTGCAGATATTATGCCATATGCAGGACATATTGGATGACGGAACGGTTCGCTTAGAATGGAATAAAAGTCAGGCAAAATCGCTGTTCAATTGTTTATTGGTAGATACATATGAATCCAACAAGGATATGGTCTACAAGATATTAAAACCAATGCCGCCTGGCTACCTGGAATTGGAGGATCAAGATACTGTCGCTGAAATTATTCAAACTGCAATTGGGCTGGGAAACAGTATCCGACCAATTGATTCAGCTACCGCTGCCTACATGTTTAAAATATGTTTAGCGTCGCCTGTAACCGTTGACAAAGTCATAAGCCAGCGTACAGGGTTTATAAACTCGGGTGCCCCAGACAATATCGATGTGCATCTTACACTAGTCATTCTAATTATCTTACAACTTAAGGTAAGTTGATTAAATTCGTAAAATCTTTTTTCTTGAGAGTTCCAAGCTCACTTTTACAATTCTTTATTCCTTTTATTATATCGAAACGCTTTGACCCACTCACACACTCTCACATGGGCGCGGTAATAAAATATAAAACATGTGGTTCCATTTTAGCTATAAAATTTATCTCAACCAGATGTAGATGCTCTGAAATTTTAACTCACTGTGTTTAATTCTTTTCTCTACAGACACCGTTGAAAATTGCTCGCGAAAATATTGTAAAAGCTGCCAGTAAGCATTCTCTCTATGGGTACCTTTCCTGCATACGTAGCTTAATAAGCGATCGGTTTCGGCTGTAAGTTAAAGGAGCATATTGCATCACAGAATGTTTACTTTCCCATCTATATTCACCTCGATTTGAAAATTTCAGGAAAATTTCAGCAGATGTAGGATGGAAAACATGCATAGCCGATCTTGTGGATATTTGTTTTGATCTAAACAATGCCGTGGGTCAAATTGTAAACAATTCGTCGCCAGAAGGTCATTTGCCAATGGACCTTAACCCTCGCAACCTTCGCTCCTCTCTATTCGATCAGGAAGTATTAGAATCTGAAAAGATAACTACCCCACAAATGGTACTACTTTGCGCCTGGCGCACCGTCAAAGAAGTCAGCCTACTCTTTGGCTATCTCACAGCTAACTTACCCATAGATGGAATTAACGGGACAGCTGGACTACTGACAGAAGAGCAGGTAATATAAGTCCCTAGTAGGCTTGAAAATATCGACTATTGCAATGAAATTGGAAGAAAATCTTTGATATTTGCTTGAGTAATTACTAATTATTAACTATGTAAATTATCGTCAGGTAATTAAAATCGGAGAGCATTTTGTCACTTTGTTGAGTGAAACTAAACACAGAGGTGCGTTTGAACAAGCGCATGTTGGTTTTGGGCAATTATGTGGACGTCTGTGGCATCAGCCCGATGATAGTATGTTAAAGCAGCTACCAAAGACGTGGCTGCTGGAGTTATTGTTAGCAGTCACTGGATTATCACCCAAAGACAGCAAGCTCTGTGCGACTAGACGGAGTGCAGGGGTACCGTTTATGGTGCAGGTAAGCGAATGCGATATCCCTGGACCTTCCGCAATAAATTGTAAGAAAATTGATCATTGTTCTAATAATTCTAGGCCCTCTTGACCTCTGAGGAAGCATCGACTGCCGTTATAAAACATGGCGGTAGTTTTACCTTTCATTCCACTATGCGGATATTACTCGGATTGACCAACTTGACGGACGACGACGACTTGGAAGAGAAAATGACATTGCTAATTTACAAGGGGACTGCTTTTTCCCAATTCCAAAGTCTTTTTTGCGCTTCCATCGACACTGTAAAACTTACAAGTGACACTAAAGAAAAGACCAAAAGCTACAGGCTTGCCGAGATCAAGACTCACGTGATAAATATACTGAGAGCTCTGTTTAGACACTGTCAGCTAGGAGAATGTGTAAAGCCATACATTGCCGATGGAGTAATAACTGCCATCAAAAGCTACAATGGAAAGACGTGGGCTGTAAGATTCTACATGAATTTATTCTTAATTAATAGTCAACAGTTGAAATTAGAACGTTTGTCGGTATTTTTATTTCCCTATTTATCACACAGGAGCGAAATGCTGCAACTCTTTTGTTCAGTGCTATGGTCGTCCGTATTTTTGGCGTTCAGAGGACAAAGGACCATTTGAATTTGTCCGTTCACAACAGAATGACCGGCAGAGTATTCTTTGAGAAGTATCCGACCCTGCTTGACTTCATGTATGCCGAACTGGGGGAATTCGTCAAGCCAGGCGACACATTAATAAGACCCGGTGTGCAATCTGTGCTGCTCCTCTTATCCCGACTATACCCAGGCTGCCACGACAGTGCTGATTCCAATTGGAAGGTATAATCTCCTGATATTGTATCCAATACTTGTACTGGTTATTTGATTTATTTCTTCTCCATTCGAACGTTTAATAAAATAAAAAGATGGTCTATAGCGTTGTTCGGTTCACAGCCTATTTCATGTTGGGTTGAAATCTCGTTACCATGACTTAAAAAGTGTCTACTCCTCACCTCTCAGAATCAGCAGGAATTAGTCTCTTAGAGTCAACTATTCAATCTTATCTCACCTATTGTTATGTTCAGTTGTTAATTCTTACTTACATTCAGGTCACAGATTTCATCAACATGGTATCAAAATGTGCAAAGAGTCAGGTATATGAGACTCGCGAGCTAGCAGCTAGAGCCTTGGTCCCTCTGTTGACAGAAGCAACTACCCCCGTCAGATTTTCAATAATTCTTGAAATAGTATCGATGGAATCACAGAATTATGTCAACGTCAATATGATTCATGGATATATCTTGCAGGTAAGGTGTAGCTCTTGGATTCTCAACTTGAACTAATATAGTCGTCTTTCCAAACAGTTTATCGACTCTCTTATCTCTTGTTCCGAATCAGTAATCATTCTTGTGGTATATTTATATCATTACAGATATTGCAGATATCAAAGAGCCCCGACTTCTCGACCATTCAACCGCAGACTTTGCAGCTTGTAGATTTCGTCAAGAATACACTCTGGATATTGGAAACATTGGAAAGCCAGAGGCGTGGAGTCGGAATCAGCTTCCCACTGGCTACAACTTACTTGGAGACTCTATTGGAAATCTACAAGGTCCACGGTCTATGGTATAATACCTAAATCTACCTGAAATATGTTCTTATCCCTCAACCCCTCAAATTCAGTCACGTGTTATATAATAGCGTGCGATTATTGTATATTTCAATGCTATTGATCTTCGTGGGCTACTCTGAGACGTTGAATTGTTTCAATATTACAGGCTTCATGAACGTATTCAGAACGAAGGCATTGATTTGTTTCACAAAATGAGACTTCACTTGACCGAAAGTGCTACTCTGGGGAACAGCCCTGGCAGAGAAATCTACGAAATTGCAGCTGCAAAGTTTTTCACATTTTGGTGTACCAGCAATAATGAAGTAAACCATGAATCTCGTAATGAGGGTATAATCACGCAAGGCAAAAGTGCGACGAATGGATGGACGTCTCTCTTATATCACGATAATATTGACGTACGGGTAGTCGCTTGGATAAAATCCGCGGAATTAGTTGGAAGAAATAGTGATTTTTCGTTCCGCAGATCGCAGCTACAAGAGACTATAATCGAAGCGGATAGAGCAGTTACAGAATGTATTGATGATCCGAATTTGGAAGAAGCAATCTTTGAATTTATCTACGTAATTTTCACCGATACCAGTGACGTTAATCCATTTAAAACCAAACCGTCTGAATTTCCAAATCTAGTTGGAAATATTATGACGCATTTGTCGAAGAAGCTTCACAACCCAGGCTACTATGTCAGGGATAGCTTTTTGAGATTGTTGGGAGCTATTTATGGTGAAATATCAAAGCAAACTCAGGTATGTTGTACAATATAACAACATATTGTTTAACGACTGCTTATTGTCATTTTCAAGAAAACCAATTATTAGTATTTACTGTTTGGAAGAATTGATTCCTCGTTTTCTTATGCATCTATTGTACGACTCGTTTTTCTGCCCCATTATTAAAGTATGTCGCTTCCTTTTTAGGGCATCCTTAGTGCCGATGATAAGAAAGCAATATATGAACTCTTCTTAAAAAACTCGTGGATGGATTCCTGTGACAACGACTGCAGACTTGCCGTTTCACAAACAATTCACAATCTATATCAGCCAGCTGTTGAGAATAATGGTAAATTATTATATCTATTAACCGAAAATAATTCCAAGAACTCGACGTGTTTGCAATCATTTCAATGATGATATCATACGTTCATGAAATTGCCAATTTACATGTATACTCAGATATTCAGTTGCAAATATTATTCGTTTGACAATTCTCATGTTGCATTCATATCATTTCATTCCAGACTGTTTTGTCATTTATTGGTGGACAATACTTTTAAACCTCTTGGTCGACGACGACAAAGTTGTCCGACAACATGCGGCAGCTGTAGTATGTAAAATTGATACTGAAACCGAAGTGGTATGTGACGTGGAAATCAGAAGAACATTTTTCGACAAATTTTCAAACACCGTTGCCAAAGAACGACCAGATGTAGCAATAGTGGCATTATTCTCCTGGGGTGTGGCAACGTGGCGCGAGGAAAACTATGAAATGGATGATACCGATGTGAGTGGACTTTTTTTTATTCAGAAAAACATTGTTAATGCTCACTTTGATCACTGTGTTTTTTTTTTTTTTGTTTGTTTTCTTTCTTCAGGTGTTCAACAAATGCAGAAACTACGATAGCTTCGAGCAGCTAGAAATATCGAATCTTTGTCTGGCGTTACTCAAAGAAATTAGCAAGAATTACTCAATTGATACAAAACTACGACCTACGAGTTTAGAATGGTTGCAGAAATTATATGATTGTCAATACAACTTTGCAACTTTATCGGAATTTGTGAAAATACACGAAGAATGCATTCCTATACTCTGTAACAAATTGGACGATTGTTTGGATCCGACTTACAATGATAAGTTACCGCTCGTTTTAGCATTTAAACAGTTCGCTGATTTTATATATAACAAAAACGATGGCTCTGGTCAATTATAGTGAAGAGAATTCATCATTTTAAACGTATAAGTGAAGCTCGAGTAAGATATCAATATGGATAGGAAAAATAACTGTTGTACATATGTATATCGTATGATAATAAGATTATAGCTCAACGGTGATGCACAAATTCTGATAAATTTCCCAATTATTTATTAAAGACTATCATAGGCTCATGATCATTATGACGAAACAAGATAACCAATTGCAATTACGTTTTACTTAATATAGAACGCAGTATACATATCCGTTGATTTATACTTACTGCTTTATCGAATTGTTGCCGCATACTGTATTATGCGCAGTAAGAATAACTATTTGATGAAAATGATAAAATGGTATGGATATGTCGGTATGTGAGGATTTTTTTCCGCCATCTACGCTAGTACAAGTACAAACGATACTTAATAGATGTATATTTATATGTTTTCATTATTATTATTTAAATTTACATTTACATTCATTTTATACAAATTGTTTAATAAACAGAATATTTATAAAGAAGCTGGAAGTGCAAGTTTTGTTTGTAATTGCGGTATAGAAATAAGAGAATCGACGTATTCCATGATTATAAAATAATCTAGAGCTGAGCAATAAAGATTAGTGAGAAAAAGGTAAAGGCTGCTCCATTCGTGTGTATACGGTATACCTATATTGTATACCCATATAGGTGGGTGGTTAGTTGGGTAGGGGTAGAAAGCGTTTAATATATCATTCAAGGCAATCGTCGGCATTGCGACGCCGCGATATTATGGGCGCCGGTAGGCTGAATAAGTAAAAAGATGTTCGCGGGACGTTTATTGCCCCGTTTGGTTGAATAATTGATTTTGAAAAATCTTGCCACCCAGTAGCTGGCAACATGGCTGGATGTCTTCCCGTCTCTTTCCTTCTCTTTCCCTCTTTCTCTCTCTCTTCTTCTCCCTCACCGTGCCAGCTGAATGCTAGAATCAGGAATCGTAGAATCTAACGCGACGTCCCGCCACGAGCTGTCGCTACGGACGCTAGTTTTCCCCAGAGTTTCCGTTCTCCCTACGCGACACACGACCACACGACCGATTCACGATTTTATGCCCCGCAGGACTCGTTACAGTTTTTCAGTATCTCTGGTGATCTCTGGCTTTAAATCCGTGGACCGTGACTTATCGTACGACACTGTCGTTCTGTATATCGCGATAAAAAAACGAATGTAAACATGGCGTGCCCCCAGTACGGTTAAATTACTCCTGTTTGAATCAGTAGTAGAGAGACATTTTGTAACCGTGACATCGCGGTGTGTGTGTTGCCTCTGTTTTGTTGGGAATGGAGAATTATACACCGTGCTACGAGTGCGACCGTTTTGGAACGTTGAGGGCGTCTGGTGTCCGTTTTCTTCGTTCTAAGGTAAGCCACGAACAAGAAACCTAAATCGCAGCCCCGTCCACCTACCTCTACCCTAACTATACCCTACCTATACCCTACCTATACCCTGTACCAGATACCTATACCATATATATACACGTTCGGAGCTGTGAATTAACAATAATACCACCGATAATACTCGTTCCGCGCCGCATCTTGTCCGGTACACATAAATAACCGTCGACGGATTTAAATCCACCCTTGAATCGGACTGACCTACTTCTCGAAAATGTTCACGTCGCTTGTCAATTGTCGCTGCAAATTGAATGTTATAACATTTTCAGTTACGAACGACCCCACTGTCGCCTGACGCGCGTCGACATATTCTACAAATTACATTCCGTATAGTTGATGGCTTACACTTCCTCAATACCGAATTAATTGATGTTTCGTTGCAATAACATAGCGTAGTGACATAATGCAACGTAACGTAACGTAATATACCACGTAACTCCTTACCTGTCTACAAGTTTACCGCCCGCACTGTCGTACGGAGACAACAATTCCTTCGTCGTTTACTCTTTACAACACTCGTCATACGCAAACTTTATTCTATTATAGGTATAATATAATATTGTAATTATGCGTGTACGTAGTCGCGGGTATACTTACATATATAGCATAAGCGGGTATAGATGGATTGTCCACAGCGTGAAGGAATTGTGTAAGGAATGATAAGTAGGTATAACGAATCCTGACGTGAAAAGCCCTAGAACTTTAAGACTTCGGATTTAGGGTCAAGGGTGAGTGTACTCATAAAAAAGGTATTTCTGAGACCTTTTTACGTTAGTCGCGATGGGACTCTCTCTCTCTCTCTCTCTTTCACTCACTCACTCACTCACTCACTCACTCACTCACACACTCACTCACACACTCACTCACACACTCACTCTCTCTCTCTCTCTCTCTCTCTCTTACCTGCTACTCTCTACCCATAACTATGCTATTGCCTCGAGCAATGTCCATTTGCCAAGCTGCAAGTATAATCACGAAACAATTACCGTGTTCAAACCGTTATCCGTAACTTACCTACTTTACCGTGTCTCGTTTAAATCGCGAACTATCAGCATTATGCAATGATACACGTCATGTCGCACCTATGCATATTGCATACTATAACTATCGAGCTATATTGAATAATATGGATAATGACTGCGTCCCATACGTATGCATTTTCACATATCATGTCTCTACACGTACAGAACGGTGTATGTACCTTCATGTCATATATGTACACCTTCGACGACGTATAGGTATGTTACCGTAGGTGTTGTAACCGATGAATATTCTATAAGTCGTCACGGTTATTACCTTATTCGTTAGTACGTTGGCGGTTATAGTGTACCGTATGATAAATTAAGTTTATATTAGAGAAAAAGATAAGAAATATATATTTTTCCAGTCAATCAGCCGCCCCGGCGCGGGCGCGTGTATTTCTATGCGCCTTCTATTGGCGCGGGTAAGTAATTCTTCATTAGATATCCTATATACCTTTCTCGAGTAACTTGAGTGTCTAAAAAAAATTCTATTTGTAGAGACCGAACCTTGAAAGATATTCGGCCCGAAGGAAAATATGATAATTCGCGTGTTTACGGCCGCGAAGTCTGTTTGTTATCAAATTATGCACCAAACTTTCGGAGATCTCGCAATTTGAAATTCAAATGGGTGATTCATTTGAGATGCTTACGAGAACAGTCTAATTTCAAATAATAATCGCTACGATATCGCGGCCCTTCTCTTTTACTCATCATTTGCTGATTATGACGCAATTGTTGTTATTATTATCGGCGAAGGTACATACTGTACGTATTCGAATGTTTTTCTTAAATTCTTGGCTTACGATCAATGCCAGTGCCTGCAAAGTGCGTTATTGTACAAACTACGGGCGACGAGATATCAGCCGGGATTTGACAATAGAGAGAATAACGTCACCGTGGCGTATAGTAGTGTAGGTATATATACAGACTATGTGTCTTATTCGGAAGTTTACATACAGAGAACCCGAACCGTAATGTGTGAGGCAGAAAAAGAAAGGTTGCCTTCTGTCGCCCATAGTCTTATTCTCTCCCCTATATGCATCTACATGTTATATACAATCCTCCGTACAGTTCGTTTGTTTATTCTGAAGAGGAAAAGGTCTTTTATGTCTGTATAATATAATAATCATGATAATTCATAAGTGATCTTCAAAAGAAGTATTCTTGTGCTCTTACATTACCTAGAATTTATCCCTTTTAATTTGATTGGATGTCATACTTGCAGGCGTGGTACGAATTTCATCAACAACTACCACATGCCCATATAAATTGATGTAGGTATACCTATTACCTATATATCAGCGAGTGCGGCAGAATTTTATTATTCAATAAGATTATACCTGCAGTTATACTGCAGCAGATGTCGATATTTCAATTCCCAGGTAAAACACCACCCTTCGCCCAAATCAATTATAACCAATGTCTCAACTTAGTCAGTTAAGCTGAACGAATTTCAGGCAATTACTTAAGTTTGAGAAATTTGCTCCCCTTCTCCCGAATTTCCTTCAGGCGTATATATTATTCGGTGACAGATGTTGTTTAACGTTGGCTTGATCCAAATTGTATAACTGACGGAGTGACAGACAATTATTACTTCGCGAATTGACGTTACAAATCCGCCACGCTACGCGCGTTTCTCGTTTGTAAACAAGAAAGTTGTTGTCTTCCGTAGAAATTAGGAAATTAGGGTACAGAAGCTCCAAAGCTTCAAAGTTATCTTGAAAAATCTCGGAATTCGGATATGCCGAAATTCGCGAATCGTGTGTACATAAATGTTCATAAATTTAACTCGCCGAAAAATCTTCTCTTCCTTTCAAAATTAGGCACGGGATAGGTATAGGCATCATGTAGGTATACTTTATATCTCAGAAAGCTCATATACGACAGAGTTGAGTCTGTAGGTATGTAGGTATATAACGCATAAATATAGCCAAAGTTACGGGCATATGCCCTCGCCGTAAGAGCTTACATAAAACAAACCCAGCAGGGGATGACAATTTCTCGCTATATTTTCTACACGTATCGGTATAGGTGTATAGGAGATGGTCAAAAATCGTAAAACTGCGGTAGACGCGTATAGGTATATGCATGTGTATATAATTCGAGGCACGATTTGCATCTAGGGTGACGTATAAATTTTGCACGCATAGGTGTATATGTATGAGGGCAGGGATGATCGCGTTGCGCGTTTTCCGCTCTGCCTGCACGTCCCCCCTTCTCATTCTTCTTATCCTATGTACCAATAGGATCTATAGAAACAGATCATATATGCGGAGGATCTTGGAGCCATAAATAATACATGCTGACGAAATACCTACATAAAAAAACGCATCGGAGAAATGGGATGTATATAAAATATACGTGAAATCTCCAGGACGTGTATGCAAGTATATCTGTACTCTGTGGACGAGCTAGCCGAATGAAACTTCACACCAACGTTCATATATTTAATATTTATTTACATATAATTATGTGATAATCAAGAAAGCGGCATTTATTTAAAAGTCTTGTGATTTTGGAGAAAACGTTTGTATCTGAATTTCTAAATATGTCTTTGACCGCTTCGTGGTTCATAATTTTTACTTCAATGTCGATCTGTACAATATAATATGCGTTCGGTGATAAGACGCTGATCAACAGCGGGCAGGTAAATTTTCTAAACTAGTTCGAAGGTCGTATTCTATTCTATAAAAGCCGAGCTAAATCTATAAGATAGAACGTTCCTTTCTTTTTCCTTTTCAAAAGTTTCTTCTTTTTTCTTCAGCTCTTATCAAAAAAACAATAGTTTTTTGCAGCTATCAGAAAATTTGGCAACAATAAAATCGAACCGACAGATTATTGAAAACTGCAACTCTCACGACCTTTATTATAGAGCGCGTGTTTAATATACACCGATAAGTATGGGCACAGGCCTGCACATTAATGGTTTTGTACGTGAACATAGCTGTGCTTGAATTTTCGCCTCGTGTATCGTGGTTCCAACTCGCACCACGGAGTAGTTGACAAGCGGACGCGTTTTCGCAGAACGGGCGTACGCGTGCCCAACACAGAATACAACAATGATTAACAATTCGTTTATTCCTTGCATTTCAAGCAGATGACGCATGACGTCTGCCGAATATCGTCTGTGGGCCCGTGGTGACGCTAGTAGAGTTCATGTTCATGTTAGTTCATGTTACATGGCGCTGATTTTTTTGGGTACACGTACCATCAATGTGCCGCGCCGGCCTGTACATGCCCACTATATACCTATACCTACCCTATGAATTTCGAGAGAAATCAGTTTCCGCCTTTGGAAACTTTCGAGACCCTTCAATTATTGAGACCTTGGAAAATTTCGAAAGATATCTGACCCTCCAAAGTGTCGTCAAACCCTATAGGACACACGGGGCGCCAAACTTTCAATACTTCTTCTAGCAAAGACCCCGGCAAAGACGTACTACTGCTGCTGCTGCAGGCTCCACGTTATATTCTACGTTCGCATCTACGTGCGTGCATATACGCGCGTGTTTGAATTCCCGATCACAAAAGACAGACGTTTTAGCGTTTTGTATTTGAAATGGGAGGGGCAACGACCCCATCGCTTTGTGAATATTTTTTGACGCCGAGCTTTGCATAGGTTCAAGATTTCTTTTCTCATCAAAATCCCTCTTCGAATCCTGCAGCACTATATATTATATACCTATATATCTATGTATATACGTATCTATAGGTATAGGTATAGGCACAGGTTTCGTCGGACCCTTTTCCGCCCCCATTTGTTCATCGCGTACGGTAGTCGCATCCACTTGTATTCCGACCATACATACACATTTGCATTATATATAACGCATGTGTACAGCTATATAGATTGATAGCGCGATATAGATGGGTACAGAGAAATAGATATATGGATAGATGGATAGATAGATAGATAGATAGATAGATAGATAGATAGAGACGTGGATAGGTTACAGGGTCGAGTGGTGTAGAAAATGAGGCTGCATTTATGAAACAATTCTGTCCGATCGTCGAAATGAATTATATTTTGCCAACAGGTTTTTTGTCCGGGGTGCGAACGAGTCGAAATGGAGCTGGACACTTTATTATTATTGCAATAACATTTCACGGTTTACGATCATAGTAATGTACGCTTTGATGGTCACAATATAACTCTCGCTTATTATTTTCACCTATAAACTCTTTTATAGCCTTATCTCATTTTTACACCCACTGGACTCTCATAATTAGACGACGATAACGCGAGCGCGAAACGCTGCGGCTACTGCAGTAATTCTATCTAAGTATGAACATTTCTCTGCATCACCTATACAGGTGTCTGTATATACATATACGTATGTACATAGGAACAAATATGTATAAGTATAAGCGTGTGGTATATTTTTTGTATGGGAATTATGGATACCTATTTTTATCCGACACATATATACACAACGTTAGGTGAATAACTTCGTTCGCAATAAAAAGTAAATGAAATTTTATTATTTCATTTCTACGCTGCAGCGTGTATATGTACAGGGTGGGCTAAAAAAAAAAAAAAACTGGACCTATTTTAAATGTGATTAAAATCCGAACGCGTCGGCTGATTTTAAAAAACTTTTTTTTTGCTTGAAAGCAGAAGAACAGACCTTTCCTTTCGCGTTTGAAAATCCGACAAATCTCTACTTTTTGATGAGATACACGCTCTTGAGAAACGGGTTTCGCAAGACTCGCTGGGAGGATGAATTCTCCCAGATTCTATTCACATGACATGAAACGTTTCTTGTGATATTGGAGTCAAAACGCACGCTTTGAGGTTAAAATTCTAACTTTGGGGCATTATGAAGAACGTCCACTATCAAGAACGTAGGCTTTTTTAGTCGAAAAATAGGATTTTAATCTCAAAGCTTGCGTTCTGACTCTAATGTTACAAGAAACGTCTTATGTCAGAATGAAAACATTCTTTAATATCAATTCCTTTCCTCCTCCGAGTGACTTTTTCAAAACCCATTTTCGAAACCCGTTTTTCAAAAGCGTAGATCTCAACAAGGAGTAGAGATTTTTCGGATTTTCAAACGCGAAAAGTAAGGTGTATTCTTCTCGTTTCAAGCAAAAAAAAGTTTTTAAAAATCAGCCGACGCGTTCGGATTAAAATCACGTTTAAAATCGGTCCGGTTTCTTTTTTTTTTTGCCCACCCTGTGCATGTTTATTCTTTGAGCCGAGGGCTGGTGGATTCGCACATTGATCCGAGCCCTAATTCTCTTCTAATTTCAATATGTATTCGATTATAGCAACAGCAACGGTATATACCATCAGGAACTCTGTTTTAGATGTCCTGCAGTGACCCGTTCGGTGAACAATGATCGATGAAATCAATGTCGGTTGTTTTTTTTCCTTTTCCTTTTCCGTTTTTGTATTTCTTTTTTCCTTCTGTTTTACGTCGACCTCGAATTAATTTGAAATTTATTCATGGATGCACAATATTCGTGTGTATATAGTAGGTCTGTATGTATGTACATTGTACATGTATATAATAAGCTGCCCACCCCTCCCCCTGGGAAAAGCAAACCGGGCGGCCTATGAATACGTAATTTTATCACAATTAAGAATAACGACAGTTCGATCCGGGTCCTCATTTTCATCTCCATTCTTATCTTCAACGGCGTAACTACCTATGCACATCAGGGAGGCACTATTTTCAGCCTTATTTCTTACTTCACGGCTTACAAAGAAGAAGAAAAATCTTCCCTCGTTGCCAAAAAATGGATTTGACAAAAGTCGGAATTGATCGAAAAATAGTCAGTTCAGGTACATTGAAATCTTAAGTTTTGCCAAGGAAATGAATAATTCGCTTTTATATCGGCACTTTGTAAAAATAGATAAGACGCTGCGTGTATACTATATGCGAATACGTCCGAGGCAACGTGAGAATGGAATAAATGTACTTACATACATACACAAAGCTATAGGAAAGAGAAAGGGATGAAAAGAAAACGAAAGAAAAAATGAAGAAGATCACGAGAGTCGCGGGCGTGGAGACAGTCGAGCATCAAAGGGCCGGGGTCTCGACGTCGGCCGTCGGCGTTTAAAATTGGAGGCGGTGTTATTTCTAGCGAGGATTCGTTTCCGGCGCGCTCCAATTTGTATAATTACTGTTTTCTCTCGAAACAGCCTAGCCGGTGTATATCCAGACCCTTTTGTAACGCTGTATCCATCAACTCTTTTCAAAATTATATTACACATCATCTATGTATATACATAATATAATACGTACTATCCACATGTACTCGTACTCGCACGTTGAATATGCACGCGTAACATACTCTTCAATATCCTATTTGACAATTATGTATTCGAACGAAATGACAACAGATCCATTTTGCTTGTATATTTATTCGCCCATATCTATAAAGCAGCCACATTAGGGTGATCCAAAAAAACTAACCTATCCAATCTATGGTCTTAAAAGGACTTATTTATTGAGAAAAAAATTCCCTCAATTGGAAAAATTTTTATTAAAATTTTTAGAGGTGTTGGTAGCCGTTTGAAATTTCGCATTTAAATAACACGTAAAAAAATTCTTTTTCATTAAAAATGCTGTAACTATTGAACCGTTTGAGATAAAAAATATTTCTAGGCATATTCTTGTAGGGCAATAAATTCTCTAAAAAATGACCTCGGAGTTAATTGTCTAGACTCGAAAATTCATATACTTATGGGCTATAAATTGTGCAATAAAAAATAAATAAGTGGATTAAAACTCTCTTCTCTTTGACAAATCTAGTTTTTAATCCACATTTTCTACACATTTTATTTCATTTCAGTGTGTTTCTTTTATTTAGCATGAATATTTCCAATTATAAAGCCCTAAATAGGCAGGCTATTTCTACTTTTGTTTTACTTTCGTAGCCCATAAGTATATGACTTTTCGAGTCTAGACAATTAACTCGGAGGTCATTTTTTAGAGAATTCAATGCCCTACAAGAATATGCCTAGAAATATTTTTTATCTCAAACGGTTCAATAGTTACAGCATTTTTAATGAAAAAGAACTTTTTTACGTGTTATTTAAATGGGAAATTTCAAACGGCTACCGACACCTCTAAAGATTTAAATAAAAATTTTTCCAATTGAGGGAATTTTTTTCTCAGTAAATAGGTCCTTGTAAGACCATAGATTCGATAGGTTAGTTTTTTTGGATCACCCTAAGCCACATATTATTATATATATCTATCCGCAAATGATTAACGGACATTTCATTTCCTTCGTGCATAATCTTCTTTAATCATCGGTCGATAATCCTTTTCTACATACAAGTTTCGGGGTACACGAATCTTTTCGGGTACCGAAACGTTTCAGAGTACTCGCATGTTTACCAGTACTTAGCTTGGATACCAGTCGCGTTTTTTTTTTTTTTTTCTTTCTGTTTGAAATACATATGGGACGTGTTCTTGTGGCACTTTTGGATTTTTATATCTCAAGAACTGATCTACTTAGAAAGATTCCGCAATGATGCTTTTGTTCGACATTGAACGCTCTACAAAAGGTCTCTTGGTCTTTTTCGATGAATCTAACCGTTCCCAAGTTATTCTGTTCTAAATGACCAGGATCATCAGAATAAATCTCGGAATAAATATTTCAAATGTAAAATAAAAAATAGCGACGAGCGACCTCTAAATGTTAATATTAAGAGCTAAGTTTTCGCGAGGCTCGTTATTTGATCATAAAGAACATGAGTTTTTGAGAGTCCATTCAGAAAACAGAAAAGAAATAAGAAAAGAGAAAAAATAGTCAGCTTGTTTGACCTATACTTCTGATGTACCTAACATAGAGGAAGAGCAGCATATTCGGAATAGTGCAGGTAATTCGGGATACCTACATATCTTAGTTTATAAAAACGCCAGCTGTACTTTTTTTTTACAAACATAACGTCACATGACGTACGAAGCCAATGAGTACTAAAAACAACCCATCATCTTGATATTCCTGCTACAAGGCTCACGAAAACAAATCTTCAATTTTAAGAAGTTTTTCGGCAAGAATACAATCCTTTCTAATCGTTCATTGCAATTCATAACATCTACATTTTAATTATTTAAATTAATAAGTGACCTTATTAATTAATGATTTTACATGAGTTTTGTGAATTGTACTTGAATTGGAAATTTTGTACAGAATTTTAGTTTACGATGACATGTTTTTAATTCGGAATACCGAGAGTAAACATAATTTAAAGATCAATAGTATTTTTCAATGTGACTGATAACATTGGCAAAAAGCTACTTCGGGATAAATATTTAATACTTATTACGATTGTTTCATTTTCTAAAGGAAATTGTGAGTAATTGTCAAAAAAAAAAAAGATTATAATTTGGCTGAAAGATAATAGCAATGGTGATGAATTTTTATTATTTGAGGTAGGGAAGGGGTTGGAGGGAGGGGGGGGGGGGGGCACCCGCCCATCCTCCCTCCAACCCCTTCCCTACCTCCAATAATAAGAATTACAATTTGGAATACTATATTCCGAATTACCTGCACCTTAAGTCAAATTACGGTTTGAGAGTTTTTTGATTTAATCGAAATTTTCATAATGTTCCTGATATTTGTAATGTTTCGTCGTTTAGATAATTGAACTTCGATAATTTTCTCATGCTGTGATGCATTTTTTATTGGACTAACGCGTTTTACTTTTTGCTTGTTCCCAAAATACAAAACGGTATTCCGAATATGCTGCACTTCCTCTACCTGTACACACCCATATCGTATAAGTAGGCCAACTGTTGGAAATGAAAATCAGTTCCATTCGATTTAATTAATGACGATACTCACGTTACAGTTATGCATGCCTATGATACATGTGATAACATGTTCAAGTGGTGCGGTAGCCTGCTCAGTACGCGCACAATATTGCCAGAAAGACGCAAAAGTGAAGTTGCGTAGATATAAGTATAATGCCCGATAGACAAGTACATATGTAAAGTAGTAAGATAACAAAGCGAGTGAATCGTTTTGTTAAGTAAATGTTATTGCAACGTTCTGCAGGCGCGCTTCCCTTATTCCCGTACCGTACCGAAGAGCCGGGGTTTTGCTGCAGTATGTAGTTGGATCGCTGCGCGCGTCGGTTATGTTATAATAGTAATAATAATTCTTTCTGTAAGAAAACTGAATGCAGTAGATGTAAGAATCGAAATGAAAGTAGGCCTTCGTGAACTGCGGTGAAATTCTCAGCTATAATACCCTAGGACCTACAGAATATCCGATGATTTTGAGGGTGGAAGGGTGGAAGGTGGAAGGTGGAAGAGGATTATTTCTTCCATTAGGATCTCGGCCGGATAGAGTGCAGTATTAAAGGAAAGTTTTCATCTGTCCAAATTGACTCATTTTGGGATTAGCGTTTTGAAATTGAATCAAACTGGGACGCGGGTTTGACAGCTATATTTCAATGAAATCTGTCATATTCAGGGAAAACAATCGACAGGCTGCAGGGAAATTGTCGGTCTGATAATTACCCCGTGGCCAGGGAAATCATCAGATTGAAACAAGCTACGTAACCGAGAATACTGTACTCTGATTGGCCAAGATCGTAATGAAGGAAATCATCGTATGTAATACCACAAGAGCATCAAAATTAACGGATATTTCCCGATAGGTTTGTTGCAAACAAATGAAGGAGTCAAGTTGTTCGAACTACAAAATCACGAGCGGCAAGCGCGAGCGATTTTTCTGAAAAACTTGACAACTTCGTTTGATTGCAGGGAACCTTGAGGGAAATATCCCGATTAATTTTGAAGCTCCCGTGATATTAGGAGGATTATTCTTTCTATCCGAATTTCGGCCAATGGAATTGCACCACGAGACATTGCACAATTATCTACTCATACTTGATTGAGATCCTTCAATTGCCACATTAAAATTCAATCCGTCAGTTCTGACACTGGGTTAACTCGATTGGGAGATCTTTTGTTCTTCATGTATACCTAGGAACTAAGAGAGAAAGTTATCAGGAAAAACATCAGCTTGAATCCGTGTAGCTTGTACCACGTGACGTCGAATGGTGCAATTCTATTGGCTGAAATTTGGATGGAAAAAATAATCCGAGACGTAAGCATATAGGTACATATATAGTCTAGCGTAAATATGGGAAAGGGAGAAAATTCTACTGAAACGCGGAGTGAAATAGGTATTGGACAAATGTAGTTCACAGCTTGAAACGGTACAGCGATCTGCAGTTCATAAAACTACACCGTGTCTGGGGGAAACATGTCGCTGAAGGACCACAGGATATTTCTACTCGCAGCGAGCGTATGTCTGCATCCGTTGGAAAATAGAACTTATCTAGGTACTTCCGTAGCACGTGTTACGGACAAATATCCTCGAGACGCATAGGTATATTAGACTACTCTGCATTTGTACTGCATACTTGGCCGATTTCAGAATCCATTCATGCTGGGCAGTAATACTGCAGTGCGGACACTTGCGCAAACAACTCGACTTTCGCATCATCGATTCAGTATTAAAATTCACCGGTTCTTGCAATCACAACATTGCCTTGTAGGGATTTGCACAGGCCAACACAACATGTACAGATATAATCCTATAATCCTCGAATGATCGCTCATCATCTTTTCGTGTCTGTATATTAACGGCGCTGGCGTCTCTCGGCGACAAATATGAGATACTCACAAGTCCATATGTACATATATAACATACTTACGCATATGTATACATTATACAGGCTGTCCTATTTCAATCTTACACCTGACTTATCTCGGAAAATACGACTCCGATCGCGTATTGAGTATAATGAAACTTTGAGGGTTCGAAGGGGGACGTTAAAAAAAAAAATTTGTTTTGGTTCAAAATGAAAAATGGCGGAGTTAAGGTGGCCAACATGTTTTTTTTTTTTTAAATTCACATCCCTGGCATAACTTTTTGCGTCACTGTCGCCAATGTACCCAACGTACTTACTATTAGTTGCGTATATACTTCCTGGGAAGATTTGAAAATTTTCACCATGCCGGTGACTTCCATGGCTGTAACTTTTTCATTTTTATGTATTTTGACATGATTTTTGTACAGATAGCTCAAACCCCAAGTGTTCCAAAAACGCAAAAAACACAAAATCTTTTTTTTTTTTAATTCGAAGGTATATACCGAGAGGAAAGCTTGATACTATACAGTCGACCGCGCATGCGCTGATTAATTTAATTTTATTGGTCGGTGAGATCGTCCCGCGGTGATATTTCAACTTGCGAGAAATGAAGCTAGAGCTGTCAGCCTCTCGCGCCTAAAGTATTCAATCGAGGTTATGTTGTTACCTATCGAGTCGAAGCAAGCAATCAGCTGTTCGGGATACATTTCAACGGTTCTTTCAGTTGTACATGAAATTTCATTTTCAACGATTAAAACCTTTCCAAGCATTTCCAAATCATTGAGATTCTTGAGATAATTGAGATTCTAACCTTAAGAATTCCTATCAATTACATCACCGCGAAGAAACAAAATTTGACAGCTCAAACTCAGGATGGTCAGCCTGCTTTATAGCAGACGACAAAACTCGCCCATGCGCAGTCGATTGTATAGTATCAAGTTTTCCTCCAAGTTTTCCTCTCGGTATGTACCCCCTTAAAATAAACCTCTGCCTCTCTTCGGAAAGGAACGCCCGACATGCACCCTAAAGAGTCATAACAGATTTCAATTTAGTAACGCAAACAGACACTCGCACTCCGGCTCGAGTTAATATTCGAGGCCTTTGCCTGCAGCGCGTACATAACATATATACACACGACACACACACACACATGTACCTATATAAATGTGTATATGTCGATTACCCAAACGGGCAAGAAGATAGATTCCTATATGTATACATACCCATATACATATATTTATATAATCTTCTATGGAAGCAAAGAGTCCATTCACCTTTGAGGTATTAAACTAATGACCAAAATGTCTTCGAGGGTCGTACAGGTATATCATATGTATATAGTGTATCTCTGTTTCAGGCAACAACGAGACGGGAGTGAAAATGTTGATCGCCGAGCGGGAGAAGGTGACGGAATGTAAATGGTTAGTAAAAATGGGGCTATGTCGAACTGCAGTAGTGGTAAATACGGTAATCGGTGACAAGGAGCAGCTAAAGCGTGATATAAACGTGAAGATGTCAGATTTAACGTTAAACTCATTAATTTGATCATATACGTAAAAAAAAAGAAAAAGAATAGGAGAAAAAAGTGAATCAAAAATGCCGGATAAAATTCCTTAATGATGAAAATCCTTGGAGCGTTACGTTGAGGGCGAGCCTCGAGTATTACAGCTGCCTCGGACCGATTAGGATTAGATATGGAAGAAATACGCGGGTCACAGCCGCCGCGACGTCTATCTCAAATTTTAGACCCGATTGCAAGGTTGGCGACGGACTTTGGCTCTAATTCAGCCCCATGCAGCCCTAGACTCGGGGCTCGACATGACTGTATAAACTCCGGCGAAACTAACCGGGGCGCGGTGATTAGCGGCTCCGAAAGCCCCCGACTGATGCCACGCCGTACACGACAAGGCCCGACGCCACCGCCACGGCCGCAAAACAGCCCCGTACACTTCAGAGACTCGCCGTACGTAAACGTGCCCAATTTGCTCTTCAAGAAGGACAAAAACTTCGCCGATACAGCAAAGAGCGCGGGGTACGTCGAGCTTAAGGACAAGTCGAAGAGTAATCCTTACAACTTTACCTCGGAGCCGAGCGGCTACGTCGAGTACACCGACAAACGGACATTTGGGGCACAAACCGACTTCGGACCGACTAGCTTCGAGAACAAGGCCCACGAGATACAAAATTTGAACAGAGGACGATCACCCTTCGATCCGGGACCCTCGAGGCATCCCGAAAGGACCTATTCCTTCTCTGGGAGGTCCGACACCGGCACGACTGCCGCTGCCGCCGTCACCCAGCAAAGTTCTACCCCAAGACTTCACTTTGCCGCTGAGAATCGACTCTTTGCCGAGCGTCTGGAACCCAAGAAGGATAAAGTGGAGAACAGGCCTGGTTACGGGGCTTCGAAGAGCTTCGACGGGTACACGAGCACCGTGGAGGAACTCAACTGGCAAGAGAGATGTCTCGAACTACAGCTAGAGCTTCATCGGAGCCGGAGTCAAGCGACCAGAGTACGCGACATGCTTCGAGACAAGGTGAGATGATTTGGTTTTCTTTTTCTTCTTCTAATTATTGCAGGCGAATTATTTGCAAGCGCGAGCATTTCCGACATCGCGCCCGGTTATCATATTATGTGCCCCGTGAGGGAGTACCTACCCTCGTTGGGAAATTGAAGGTCGTAACTCAACCGGAAGTAACAAATAGCGGTTTGCGCTTTTATAGTCTGACGGACCCGACTGTCTATGTATATACTCACACCGAGAATCGTTTCGGTCACGAGCGCAGACATAAACAGACACGTTGCCGAAGTGGCGGAAGTTGGGAGCAGGGGAGGAACGGATGGAAAGACAGGGGCCTCTTTTGCCGTTTAGTATGCAGAACCACGAGTTTCAGTTTAACGCGACCACCGCCCCGCAGATAAGGCACATCGACAATATGTAGGATCCTAGAGAACCTCGCCGAAGGGCTATTCAATCGACGATGTACGAATACGCGTATAAACTCATATATAGACGTGACGTTGTCGGGTTTCGGTATAAACAGAATTTACCGTCATCCTTCGTTCTCACTTCTCGATTACTCACTTACGTCCTTCTCAAAATATACTATAGATATAGGTATATCATAATGGAGAAAGCACACTTGGTTGCAATTTATCAATTGGCCAAATCTACGCCGGTCCCGTATACGATTGAAAAGCAATATATTGTTAAGGGATCGTGCGAGAAGTTTGTACATACATTATACAAACCATACATACGACCATACGACTAGTCGAGTCATTGTTTTGCGGTCGCATTTCGAGGATGAAGATTACAAATTCGAATAACGAAGTTCACGAAGAAGCAGCAGCTAGGGGATGAGAAAGAACGGTATGGGGGTAGGGCTGCAGAATTATAGCGTCTTAGCACCGAGTTCTTTTTCCGCCCCCTCACATCTATGCAAATCAGATCGTTCAACGCGCGAGCAAGTATGTCTTACAATTTACAGTGTATGTGTATTACGTATCAGTGAAGTTGTATATTTGTGTGTATGTATGTAATGTTTACATACCCATATACATCCGTACGCCCGGCGTAGACGTACCGATGAATATTTCATCCGAGTATAAGGTACTTTGCGTATTATAATTCATACACTCGAATACTCCTGTATATACTGTATACTACAGGTATGTATACACCCATGTATGTACCTTACATCTATACGTATAATATCGGGGGACAATTCGCAGGAACGATCGTCATGTGTCCTATGTACCAATAGTTGAACGACCCGGGATGGATGTCGCCCGTGAGAGACGAATGGAACCGCGTTGGGGTACGGGGTATGAGGAGGGATTATTGAGTATTGTATCTATTGATATAGATGATAGTCGGGTGAGCCCCGCAGGAAGAGCCCTTACCCCTGGGACCTATAGAATAACAGATTCGCCGCAGCCACCCGTTACATTAGTGTGAAATATCTCCCATTATCTTGATTTAAGTGTAGCCACACACTTATACATATACATGTATTCCCTACATGTCTGCTGCCTAGTTCAGTTGCATCGCGTTGCGGTTATCCTGGTACTTCTTCCGTCTGCTGCAGCACTTGTCGTTGACTTCGCATGGCGAGGTCGGTGTGTACCAAGCTATTGCATATAGGTATAGCTGTATCTGGTCTAGCTGGCAATGAGAGAACAGTGAAGTAGAATCGGACAATTAGACGCCCCGTAGATCTGTGGAGACGTATAGTAGGAGGACGCATACTATATAGGTATGCAGAATGCATACATAGAACTAGGTTGAAAGAGGGGCTTCTGTCTAATTGGCTCCATCTCGGAGGTTCTGTCTCAAAGAGTAGTTTCTATATCCTTACGTAGGTATAATTATACAAGGACCAGAGTAGGTATACCTATGTACAACGTTATGCCCTTATATAGTGGTATAAGGTATAAGGTGCTTGTACGAGTATAGCCTCGGTACATATACGTAGTTGGTACATATTTCCATATACCTACGTTAACCTATGTGTAGGTATAGGTGTATATATGTATATATGTATATATGTATATATGTATAATAGCCCGGTGCGTGCGTATTATAATACGAGAACCAAACTCTTGGTAACTCGGTGACACGCGGAGACGGAGACTGAGGACCAGGACTGCAGGGAGGAGGAAGGAGGATTGAAGGAAAGATATAAGAAAGGGAAAGGGAAAGGGAGCCGTCTCCCCCACGTAGCTATAGGTATAACGAGTGCGGCGGAGGGCTAAAATCTTGCGAGAGGAAACTTAACTGTGCAGTGCAGGCAGTGGGGCTCGAGAGATGGATAGCCAAGGTGTACAACTATAACAGGGCGAGACGGAAATCCCTACAGTATTGTCTATATGATTAGTGCATATAGAGTTTCCCAAGTTGGGTGAAACTGTACACCCTATACAACTTATGCAGTTGGTAATCAAAATTCGACGGTTAGTCCCGTATATAGGTGCAGGTGCAGGTGCAAGTGTAGGTGTATGAACTGCATACGTGATACATTCGATCTACCTATATTACCGCGGAGATAGTTGGTACAGAGATCTTCGCACGACACACACTCGCGTACGATTTACTCCAGGGGAAACGCTTCAGCGGTATTCTGATCGTATGCGCGTATATATTATACGTATGTATACATGGGGATTGGGGATACACCATACCTACTGCCGGGTCCTTTCCTTTTCTCACAAGTTGAGATATCTACAGGGCTGTTTCTTACTCCCCCACCCGAATGGGCAATGACGCCTAAGGGGCCTCTATCCTCGGTCGAAGGAATGGATGCATTTCTTGCGGTCGCAAGCTAATATACGGAGATATACTTAAACTGGAAGTACCAAGTGCGTTGCAGTATGCAGTAGCTAGTGGACGACGCTCGTGTTAAGGATCCAAGAAATTTATCTAATCAAGATTTCATTGACTTATACCGAGGAAATCAGTAGAGAAATGGCTACTGCGGTTTGATCATTAACACCTGACCGGGAAATTAGAAAGTCGGGTGAAAATAAAGTACTTATGTACTTATTCATTCGCCACGGATGTCGGCAATCCTGTTTACACATACTACATCCGTTATGCAATTTACACCCGTATGCAGTGCAGTACACGGAGAAAAATTTATGCTCAATTCAATCAGAAAGCTTGTGGTTCTTCTACAATAAAAGTATGGTATGTAGTTTGAATACAGACCGAAAATATTCAAAATAAAAGTATGAGAGCTTCTATACTTATAGTAAGATCGGGTATACCATTTAGTGCGTAGTGTTATAGATTCCGGTCATATGCCTCATACAGTATTGTAGGTTCAACGCAACGTTGTTAGAGAACCAGTAGGTACTACCTTGTGTCGTAGAATTTATTGAACTCTGTTCCGAACTTACTCCTATGATTATTGCAACTTTTGCTCATAGAGTATTGTCGATTCAGCGCGACTGCATTGGAGATCGCATCTTAACATAAATAATAGCTATATGACAGGCTAAATAACAGGATTCAGAATGTTGGACATCTTTAAATTTCACTTTATTGTAAAATCAGCTTAAAACTAATCGTAAGTAATTCTTCACTTTTTGTCTCAGTTCCATTTTTCGCTAACGTAATAAAATCCGTCGGCCAATTTATTCCAATGTGTGAATCTCGATCGTCCAGAGGAATGACGATTTTGACGATATCTCGTTCGTGATGTTACCTGCGAAGTCTTCTAAATATTGCAAAACGTGGTGATGGGTCGGTGCCTAATAGTTTCACTTCAAAACCTATTTGATCCGTTTTACCATATTGTATTGTAGATTTTCCATGTAGAGTTTCTGCGATACAGTATTGTAAATCACCACAAATTTCCATGGTATTAATGGCTATAAATATGGTGGATTTTCACATTTTTTCGCTCTGTCTTGTAACTACCATACTTTTTCGGTCGTTTCCACAATAAACTTCTCGCCGTGATAGTAGCTTTCTTTGTATACTATATATAGTTCACGCTTGACGTTTAGTTAACTTCCGGCTAGCGAATGAGGCGCGAAATGAATCGCTGTCCTTTTTTAATCATTTATTTATTTTATTTTTTTTCGATTTCGTCTCTCATTTTTGGCACCGTTGCGAAAAAGGTTTCGGTCGATAAGTAACTGTGTAGTGTATACCCTGCAAAACGAGACTAGCCAGATAACCAACAGACGCGACGTACGATGGTACACTCCTATCTGCTTTTACATGCCTATATCTATATACCTAATACCTATGTATGGACCGAGTAGCAGCCGCAGCGTAGGAGAGAAATAAATATTTTTCATCGACTGTACCTAGAGCGAAGGGTGCGTTGACGGGTGGGCAGGTACTGCGAGAGAACGAGTGTACATATATGTGACATATTGGTACACGGTCTGTGGTCAGTCGATGCTTAATCAAGACCCTCGCGCGTGCGGATGAACGTTTCCCTTCCCATTCCCCACTCGCGCTCCACATTGTGCGAATATATTCGTATTGGTTCGGAATAGGCAGATACAGGTAGATATTGCATACTGGACGGCCACACCACATTGCTTCACGTTATGCCAGCTGGGCTCAGGGTTCAGGGTTCAGGGCGCGAAGAACCATCAAAGTTGATCAAGCTTTCTCTGAACGGTCGTCCCGGGACCCCGATAAACCCTAATTTGTTTTTTCAATCGAAAGAATGTTTCTGTCAAAGAGTTAATCATGATATCAACTCATTTTTCCGTACGCTCGTTTTTTGACTTATACATTGCAAAATGATAACCATACTTGTTCCGCATATACCTATATGCCTATATGCCTTCGCATGTGGCAGCATACCTACCTACCTCTCTGCCGCATTTATCTATTTTTATTTTATTTCTTATATCACCCGTGCGATCAAGCCTGCAGCGAAGCAATTAACGGTCTACAGAGGTCAGGTACGACAGTTTCCATACGTCGCGTGAGAGTTGGACCGTATAGAGGGGCAGAAGAGCTGAGAGAGATAGAGTGAGGGAGAGCGAGGGAGAGGAGAAGAGAGGAGAAGAAAGATTCCCGTAACTCCCTATACTCTTGAGGGCCGGTTATACACTCAGGCGTAACGGTTAGGCACGTTATACGGGAAACGACTCCCGGGAATCAGGGAATTCACCTACCTACCTACCCCCCCCCCCCCCCCCCTCCATTTTCCTCCCTTTACCTTCCTTCACCTCCCTAGCTCGCGCTTTTTGGGGCCATGCATATATGTATAGAGCACTGAGCAAAGCCCTTGGCGTAAAGTGAAGTACGGCGAGAATTTACGAACGCGTCCGCCAACTTGTAGAACGGGTGCACGGTACTCTTTATGTAGGTATACACCGGTAGGTACACGTATAGAGTAGAATGTAGATGAGTGAGTATTTGAGTGAGTATACATATGCCTACCTACCTACATGCATTTATAGATTTTTGACAATCGGCTAGTAGAAAATTTCTGTGTATACACGTAGTACCTACGTATCTCTCATCGAATTAGCAAGGGATGCACCAAGCACTCTGGTCCAGCGATTCGAAATAGCCATTGTTACTTAGGCGATGAGAAATTTTCCGAATATACCATACATCCATATCATTAAGAATTAAATCGTTATAACCAGGAAGTTTGCTCGACAGGTTCGAGCCCATGTGAGATATTAAGTTGTCTCTTGCCAGAGGTATGAGAAGGGCCGAAAGCAATTTATAGGAAAACTAGCTGAAGAAAGATAGCTTGGAAGATGGATAGATAGATTGATAGATAGATAGATAGATAGATAGATAGATAGATTGATTGATTGATTGATTGATGGAGAGATAGAGAGATAGAGAGAGAGAGAGAGAGAGAGTATAAATTCTACAGTCGTATACCAAGAAGGAACAATAATATCTAGTCCAGGAAGTTGCGACGGCTATGAATGTCAACGCACGCTGAGGCCCTTTAGGCACTTTCAATGTTTTAACCCTGGAATAGAATTCCTTCATTTGTTTTCTCGTGAAAGGCCGAGTCTGTCCGTACACTGGAAATAAACCCACCGGGTTCCATGATTAAAAGCCTCTAGGCAGAAATTGATTTTTCTAACCGCGTGTGCGGGAGTTCGCCCTCCATGCGTTTTGGCTGCTTCACACTACGTTGAAAATGGCAGATGTATATGTATGTATACTACGCGACCTTTCGGGGCAGCTGGTCGTCGCGAAGTTCGATGTGCAAGATTTTAACAATTAACACTTATTCCCACGGACTTCGGAAATTAGTTCGTCGATCGTACCTTGGGAAATCACGTCTCCGCTTTTCCCTGTCCACTAAACTCCCCGGATCTCCGTCTCCATATCCGTCTCGCACGAATCATTTACTCGGATATTTTGTTGCTATACTCTCGCATAATGGCGGAGAAAATAGTTAAGCTCCGAGTAAGCAGGCATTGGCTCCCGAGTCTTTGGACCTGAGACGCGCTGAAAGCAAAATCAATATTTAACTTTAACGAAGGGCAGGTTCCTTTAGCAAAGAAAATTCCCCGTCAGAAGCCGGAGAATGCTAGCGAGGATCCCCCTCCTTTACATGCCGTTTCCTTCAGCTCGGAAAAGCCGACAGGCTTCAACTCCCAAGTCTCCCAGCCCTGCGGAGTCTTTATTATCGAGTCGTGCTTAAAAATAAGTCTGGAGATCTCGCAAAAATGGAAAGTCGCAACGAATAGTCATATATATATATATACCCATTATACTATGCGCAGGGATTCGTACGGGTAACTCGTCGCCTTGCCGCCGAGTTCGGATATAAAAAATATATAGATAGATTTCATCGGATTTATTATATCTATACACATATGGGTATATTGAGGATTACAGAATAAGTTGTTTGGCTCCCGCTGCACTGATTCAAGCCGTTTACCACACCCCGCCTGCACAGCTGTAGAAGATTAACGAAACTTTTCAATTAGATTCGAATCAGAAGTTCGTTTATTGGAGTATAATTTTCTTTGCAAAACTCGTAGCCACCTTATTATTAAAACCTTGCCCGCGGGGTTTACGAGTCGTCTTAATTGCGTGACGCTATATAGGCACAACACGAGTGTAGGTAGGCGCTAGTTTTCTCCCTGGCTGGGACCCCCGCGAGACCGTTTTTCACCCTTCAAATTTATCGTCCCGCTAATATTCTATACATGTAACGAATAAATATCAAGATTTAATATATCATGTACCGAATACCCTACCTATCACCTGACTACCGTCACGCGCGATTCTAAGCTATATCTGCTGCGGCTCGTATACTGCACGCACGTAATATATGCTGGTGCAATCTGTATAATCCTTATGACACTGGTTGGAAATTTGCACGTGAAAAATAATGAAAGGTAATTTGTTGCGCGCTGCGTAACGTACATATACGTATTTCACAGGCACATAGGTATATGTAGGTCTGTATGTGTATATACAACATCTCGGGTAGGTAATTATTTCAAGTGCGTGACTCCTGCAGCACCGTTGTGAATGCCGGAAAGGAATGCACCGCCTCGTCCCCCTCGCATTACGTAACAAGGTGAACGTCGACCATATTGGAAAAAGTGAAAAACCCGATTCCTCTTTCGGGCCATTACTGGACTTATAACCGTACTATACAGTCGCATAATACGAGAAGTGAGACATGGAACTCGCTTCGATTATCGAGTCTCTCACTTCGGCTCTTCCATCCCCAGAGTAAAAGATGGGGTAGTTTTCTACGAATACTCACAGATATATAAGTTCACACGTGTATGCACACGAGGGTTGACTGCGATAGTATATATACAATATACATACATCTCTTTTTGACAACTACAGATACCTTCGGCTCCTGACAAACAAAAAAGAACTCTGTTCATATTCGTATATCCTGAGAATTGGACTCGGACATGTTGTGATAAATTCTGACGGATTGCCCCTCGGAGATTCTGCTCGATTCTCTTCTCGATTTCTATTCTCGACCGAAGGACACGCGGTTGTGTACCTACATGATAATATATACTGGGAAATGGACGACTTACTCATAACGCGACGAGTACCTACAGTAATTATAAGGCGATATCATTACTCCAGTTATGTAACTGTTTTGTTCGTTCTTATGGTGTAATATGGATACACTGCGTATATGGACCCGTCATGTCCCGATACATCATACAATCCCTTGAAGCCTGCAGCTATAATAATATGTATTCAGAGTCTATATGGATATAGGGCATACTATGTCCGTGTACGTCGTATTCCTGCAGAACCGTGTAAGCATGCATGTCTCTTCCGCCACTTGCTTTCAATTTAATTGAAACCCTGAGGAGCTGATCGCGATTCCCGCGGCTATCGTTGGGAGGCGAAATTCTGTTCTCCTCTCTTCTCTTATCGACTGCCCGCTCGCTCTGGTCTCCAGTCTCCAGTCTCCTTCAGCCCTGGTCCTTGTAGCTCCAACCCTTTGACAACGTCTGCGGAACCCATAGTACAGCAGAGAGACTCGTAGGGAGTAATTGAATGGAACCGAGGATTGCTCTGCATTCTTAGTACACCCGCAGTCCGTTCCACTGTACTATGTATAGTTTCTAAACTGCTGCACCTGCATCTCTGGAGGTTTGCATAACTTTCAAGTGCCAGAGTTTTGAACGGCTGATCTATTACGAAGCCAGTGCAATTACACACGTAGGTATATAGTATATCTACATGGAGGCGTGGATCAGGTGGCTTTTACATGGAACACTATAATGTTCGAGGAAATTATGAAAGTCAGGTGACGTGAGATTTCATAATTTCTTGAAATTTCCATTTCCTTCGATCATCTCGATACGTTGCTTCTTTGTTGAAAACAACATTTGAACAGTAGATACGAACGGTAGGGGAAGCTTACGTCTTCTCGATTCTATATTCGCAAAGAGTGAGAAGAAGTTTTCTCGTTTTCCAGCTCGTTGATTGTTTCGCGGATAACGGTTATTAAAACTTTTTGAAAAGATTGAAATCTTTCCAAATCGTTGTGTGGCCAAACTGGACTTAAGTACGTGGTAGGAAGTAAAAAGAAATAAAAAATAAAAAAAAAACAGGAAAAAGGAAAAAGGAACGCACACGTTCTCATTATTTGTAGGCTACTTCCGTAATTGT
Source organism: Rhogogaster chlorosoma (assembly GCA_944452935.1). Classification (NCBI taxonomy): domain Eukaryota; kingdom Metazoa; phylum Arthropoda; class Insecta; order Hymenoptera; family Tenthredinidae; genus Rhogogaster; species Rhogogaster chlorosoma. The sequence continues at coordinate 41,779,557 of OX101797.1, read as the reverse complement.
AGAAATAAATGCGTAGATCTCGGTGTGTTATTACGACACGGTAGGTATATCGCATTATGCGTACGCAGATATCTACAGTACCGCATACTTACCTGGGAGAATAGTGAAATATTAATTACTGAAAAGAGGTGAGAAAACTTTTTGGCGTACAGCAATAACAATAATAGTAATAAGAATAGAAATGAAACTTCTGTGGCAAAGTATAACTCGTCATGGGTGAGAAGAAGAACAAAGTTTCCGCATAATAGATGTGCAGCTATACAATATTGTACACCCGCGGCTAAAACTTTTCACATTATTAACACTTTCTTATATTATAGGTACGCATATATCTAGAACTAGATACCTTTGCTTATACACATTCATACGTAGGTACATCTTTACCTATACCTAGATTTCCGACGAAACGCGAGTAGGTTTACGTACCTACCTGCAGTGTATACCTGTAAGTTAGCCTTGGAGCTTTGAAAGAAAATTGCACTTGGTCTTTGAAATTTTTTCAGCTCGTTCCTACTCACATAGGTTTTTATAATAATAATCGTATTGGCTGCATACGAATAGCGATGAAGAATTTCAAAGCTTCATTTCAACGTAACGTATATGAAACTCACGTCGCGTCGTCGTCGAATCCTCATATATGTACGTATACCTATGTACACGTATTTCACGTATATGTGAGCACTTAGAATGCCTAGCGGAGGGTTGAATAACGCGGGACCTGTCTATATAGATCGGAGGGAAAAATAGCGAGAAAAAGAAGATTCTCCCGAGCCTATTTACTAGATTGCACTCAACTGACCCCGCGCACACCACCCCGTATAATGATAAGGGGCTGCAGATGCGCTCGCCGATAACCCGGATGAAAAAAAAAAGTATATAGCTGACAGTCGACGACACCATAGGAGGACTGACTGCTGGTGCAGTATATATATATACAATATACATATATAGGTACGTATAACTTTAATTGAAAAAGAGCCCTCCTTCACTTTTATCACTCAATTGGAAGCGAGATTGAACTGATTGAACTCCCGGGTGGTTCATTTGCGGTTGGCAATGGCCAGTGGTCGCCACTTGGCGGACCTGGATCGTTAGATTCTTTTCCTCTCTCCACGTACGTCCCGGAAGAACGCGATATCTTATTCTGTCGCGTTAATTTACACATATCCTCCCAGCTCGCGGCTTTTATCATATAGTTTCTCGTTCCCGACGTATACTTATACCTACATAGCGATAGCACCTATATGACCGTGACTCCTGGTGCAGGAGTTGAGCTTGTTAAAGGTTGGATCTTCCCAAGCGTTTAATCCTCGGTAGTAAATTAGCAGCGCCGCCGTGCAGCTATGGATATCCATATGGATATGACAAAAACCGGTTAAATTCTAATAAATTTATACTCATACGATTAAGTAGTAGGTAGGTATAGCTGTGAAGAAGAAGAGGAATAAAAAGTTGAATTCAGGTGGAGAGTCAGCGACGTGTTTTGACTACGTATACGTGGCGGATACGGGGGCTCGGACTTAGTTGTTCGGCGCTACAGGGGGTCGTACCCTGGGTTATAACGCCCGTTTGGAGAAAATCAATATTTAATTTCGTAGAGTTTTGTTCGCGGCTGACGAGAGGCTCAGGAGTTCGCGATTGAGGAGGAAATTTGATAAAGTGAAAAAGTGAGAAGGAGCGAAGTACCACTTATGTAGTATGTATACATCTATAGCACGGATATATCTATACCTATCTATACTGTACCTATATATATATATATACAGTCTACACACATCTAGTGGCATGTATATACGTATAGGTATACATCAGCGATAAGTATAGGCTAATAATACCTATATCTTCAAGGATGTATGTAATTAAAGATGGTTCATTCCGGGATTGCCGATTATATCGATAGAAGTAGATAAAATGGATTTTCCGTAAAGAGGGTTTCGATTTGAATTGACTATCTTCCGTCTTCACATACTGATAAATAGACCGAAATATTTTTGAATTCTTGGATTTCTGGGGGCCTGGACTTTGGGAGTAATGATAATATGAGCTGTCTGCATTCTGGCCTTCCGGAATCTTCATGTTCGGAACTTGAACGTTTCGGAAATTTCGAAATCGTTTCAAAACAAATTCGGAATTTTAATCATTCGTAACTTCAATTCGGTCATCATCATTTCCACACCGACAAACGTCATTCTGCTACCTATATATGTATAGGTATATAGGTATAAGGCTTTTAATCCTATCACCAAACGCGTTGAAAACAAGCCGAATAAAAACAATTTGCAAAAAGATTACCGGGTACGTCGGAAAAACCTTTGCGAATGTTTTGTCCTTCCAAGTAGGCAGTCGTATACGCATATGGATGTTATTTACTTGAATTAGCTCAATTTGCCTTCCAATTTCTCAACCTGGAAAGCCCCGGCCGGATTACGTCACACGTGTCCCAAACACATCGTTGAATATGTCAAGAGGTTTCCGCGCTAATTAGGGATCTCAGAATCTCCTGAATATGTAGCTGTACAGTGTACATGCGAGACACCTGCATCCAGCACACAGGCCACAGCACCCTCCCTCGTTCACTCTCGAGGGTTGTATATTTGTATGAAACTAATTGTAAGTATAGTACGCAATTGCAGTACAACAAAGACAACTAAGGTATTATCCTGCGAGGGCATACAGACTGGAAGCAAGATGCAAGATATGGTGGAAATTGAGAATCGTGTGAAATATCACGATGAGGTTTGCGATGGATGTGCGCTGTCGATGACATGACTCTTCGTCATTGAGGTAATTCGGTTTCTTCGTCATGGCTCACCCGACACGCTTCAACTCTATTAAGAGCTCTTGTCCAAGCACACTGCCCTTTCTCTCTTCACACACGCACACATGGGCTCTACAAGTTTGAAAATGAGGCGAGTTCCTTCTTTGATTCGTTTTACATCGGGGTGCAGAATTGCAAATCAATAACTCAACGACTCTTTACCTATTTGCCTCTTTGCTCTTCGCTCTTTGCTCTTTGCTCTTTGCTCTTTGCTCTTTGCTCCTACTTGACGAGATGAGGGTGACACGCAAACACCGGGAAATTTGCCGCACGGTCTGCAGCTGTGAGATTGGCGAGAGCTGTGCCGAGAGTCTTATGGACTTGGCTATATAGGTACTTGTGTGTAGCCTAATTCGGGACAAGAAAATTAGCACAGCGCAATTAATGCTTGAAAATTGCCTCTTTCAAGTTTTTCATTATAGTTTCCTCATTGTACATTCCAGCCTGCAGTATATTAAATTCTCTCATTCCCGGAGATCGAATAGCACTAGAGTAGTATAATGGGTAGTTATTTTCTAAATGACTACACTCTCCTGTAGATTGCCACCAGCAGCTGGTACATTCGACACTAATCGTATCCAGTTGTCAGTGTTTCCATTAATCGCAGGCAATCGTTGAGAAGTTTCTCAAACGCTGCTCAAACTTTGGCAGCTAGTTCGACCCGAGACCCATCATCCGTAACTACCCAACGCCTTCTCTTCTGCGTCTGAAAGAAGAAAGATGCTCTTCGTTTCCCCATTTCACACTGAAATTTTTCTTTATATCTTCTTCGCTCCAACTCCATTTCATTCAACTGCAGTGCCACGGTACTCTTAAAATGCGATTTCTCCAAGCAATCAAATCCGCCCGTGTGGAAATTACCTTTTTAAGCCTTTTTTATAAAATGGCGCTAGTAGGGTCCCGATCAGGCTGCCGTGATAATCAAATATCATGATGTTCCCGATCCGGCCCTAACACGGTACGACTCAGGCTGCCCTTTTAATTATTATGGCACACTAACAGGCTCCGTTCTTAGGGCTCCGATCCGGTGCCTACAGGATATCGCGCGCGATCGATTTACAGCTGTTGATAATGTGTTTAATTCATAACCGGTGTGAATTTGACCCCACAATCTTCCGTCTTTTTTGTCGATATATCTAACCACGATCAAAGAAAGAGGAAGACAAATATATAGCTATATTCATACCGGTCAGAATTTGACGCACACCGATCAAACGAAAGTGAATAATGAACTCGCAGAAACGTAAACGAAATCAAGGACGTATCCGCGTGAGAAAGCATTGAGCAATTGCGAAAATTTGGAGAGTTGGATTTGTCATCCTCATCAAATGACACCCGCGTCTATGCATCTTCTACAGATAATTGAGAAGGTGAGCCTATATTTTCACCATGAGGTAATTCCGGAGGAGATGGCCATACACAAAATGTAGGAAGTGTCGTGTATCGAGTAGCATGAGAAATATCATTGTCGGCCATCTCTCCTGTATGGCCATATCCCCCGGAATTACCCTAATAGAAATATATTCAATATCAATATTGCTCTAAAGTGACTTTGACTAATGCAGAATGAAGAATCAGAGTCGGATCGTATCGAGCCAGATCATGACGAACCAGATCACGAGATGGATGTCGCCGAAGCGTGAACGATTTTACAGACACAATATGTAGAATATAAAACTTGTTTTTCGATTTATAATTTTATAAACATTAGGTATATGGTTAAATATGTGATTCTGATATTTTAAAATCTAAGTAATTAAAAAAATCGTGAAGCAGCAAGATTCCAAATACTTTGAAATATGAAGATATATGTCACAACCGTATTACCATTCAATTTTAATGACCCAAAACACCCGAAATAATAAAACTCAATTGTTTTACAAAATGTGAACATCAGCTGCATTTGACATTTATTACAGCTATATTTGAGCCGATTTAACCCTAATCAATATGCTTGGGATCTGATAGGGGACTAATAAGGCCCTGAAAAGGACCTGTATTATTATTAGGGTATAAAAAAATTGCCTGATCAGGCCCACGCCAGGGCCCTTGTAAGGGGCCTCATCGTTTCCAGCGTTACAAAACTAGTAGGGTCCTCATGCGTTTGCCTGATGGGGACCCTATTTATAATCAGGCATACTAGTCGGGACCTGACAATTGCCCTATTTAAATTTCCACACGGGCGAGGTGTTATATAGGCGTATCCTTTATACCTTCGCCACTCGGCAGCGGATTTTTATTATATACCTACTTACAGCGATTTTTATCCGCATATAGGAAAATTCAGGTTCATTTCAGAGCAACTGCAGGTCGATCCGATGATACGTACCTACTACTCCGAACTCTGGGATATCGGGCTGATCGCCTTTTTAGCTCGGTAAAAACTGAAAATATCATAATATATACCATTGAAACATTTGATCAGTATAGGTACATACCTGCCTACATCGAATTGATCAATAAATATCAAATTCATGTACATTTTTGGCGGTCAAAGTATGCATCTCACGTATTTATCTCTATACCCTGGATTCAGAACTATGCCTTTCGGATCTAAGGTGTAGGTGTATAGGAATGGGTAGGCGAGTAGTGTTTGCGAAAACAGTGAACCGGCCACAAACCATCAATGACCATTCGCACGCAAATCTCGCGTTAAGCGTTGAAATTACGCCGAATAAAACGTAAAATATGGAGAGAGAGAGAGAGAGAGAAAGATAGATGTATGCGTGAATATCAGTAAATGTATGCGTTGACCGTACAGCTAGAGTAGTAGTATCGGTGCTGTGCGGGCTGTCCGATAACCCCCATTTATATAGGCACCGAGTAATGTAATATACCTATGTAGGTTAGGTTAGGTTTAGGTGTATATAATATATACATATATAGGTATATATAATACGAAGTGGGCGTTCGTAACAACCAAAATCCGTCTTACAAATGATTCAGATTAATTACGCAGATAGCCTTAATCATCTTTTCCATCATTAAGATAAAGATATAGAGCCGCCCCTAAGTGACGCGCCTCGAACCCCTGTATATACGATATACATACCTACATACCTTCTCCCGTTGGTAGTCAGTTTTTTTCTTATATTTTGTTTTATATTTTTGCGTAGAGGGCTTTCGGGCATATACACATATATATATATTCTGTGCGGAGATTTCGCAGGAATATTCTTGGTTTCATATAGTTGGGAAATTTTATGCATGAAGAGATCGGAGACATAGGATTTGAGTAGCCTAGGTGGTCTTTTTCTGCATAAAATCTTTGAATTGTGTAGAAGAAGTGCCTTGTGTGTATCATGGATCGAGCGCCGAGCTCAGTTTTGCGACTTCCGAGGTTTTTCAATGAACTGTTCTAGTATAGGTACGGCAGCGAGCGAGGACTGAGTTGAACAATAGGCTCTCTGGTAAATAATAAAGCCAATCTCGTCGCGGATGAGTGAGCATTGATGCGAGGATTCAGACTCGGTTAAATTTTATTGATTTTTTGCCTCAGCATCTCTGGTACTACACTGGATTATACCTAAACGTCGTATTGTTTCTGCGGAGAGATTTTCGCTCTCGTCGTGTAGGTACGAATATTAATTGAGAAAACGTTGCGGATCAAGATTGAACATTATATTGTTTAGTAATGTAATTTTTTGCTAGAATACATAAGTATATTTTTGGTTGCATCTGCAGGAGGTATAGAAAAAATCGTTGATATAGACAACATATGTACTTACATACTGCAAAATTTTATTATTTTATTATTGTTTTTTTTTTTTTTTTTTTTTGTTTGTTTGTTCGTCTTCTTTTTTTGTTCCATATTTTAATCGGCTCCTGGAATTCCCTTTGTGAACTATATCTGAAAATTTTTAATATCACGGAAATTGTGGAAGCTGGCGTTGTGTTATATCCGCGGGTAGTTTCACTATACCCTCGTATTGTTTCAACGCGAAATGCGAAAATCTATATACTTGCAAAATTTCTACTTTCCATGAAAATAATAAACATTACAATAAAATTCGATGTATCTGTGATATAGGATTTACGCTAAACTGCGACGATGAAATGGAGAACATTTTTTTTCGCAGGTAAGCCGCAAAATATTTTCACAGAATATCGAGTTCGTTCACCGATATCCTATGTAATAATTGTGGAGCGATAACGAGGTAGTCAGAGTTTTCGTAACCGTATAGCAAGTTAGCTTAGGTATACGGTGCGGGATTGAAGAAAAAAGAAAAAAAAAAAAGATAACGAAAAATAACATAAAAAGGAGGGGGGCTCAGGGTGAGCAGAGAGTCTTAGGATTTGATCGCGTAATAAATTGGTACGCGAGGTAAAAATTCTCGTCAACTGCGTACAGGCTAATGGCTACGACTAATATAGGGTAGGGGGGAGGTAACGGTAGAAAACGACCTGGTCAAATTACAACGTCAAAAAGTTGAAATTCAATTTCGAGGCAAAGTTTAGATCGTCAAGAAGGAAAGAGGCTACAGGGGTTTGTCAGACGCTTCCCTGCCGTCAGAGCAACAGCAGCAGGGTAAACTTTGAAATTGTGACGTCAACGGCTCCGGACAAATAATACCGCAGCTTCTGGTCGCGAGGCCTTAACGCGTTATGTATACAAACCTCAATTAGATATTCGAGTGTACGTTGTACATACCTATACCATAAATAATATATACCTACTGCGGGAATCTAGCGAGTGCTGAATCTCTGCCACAGGGAGAGATCATTCTCTGGGCATCAGCGCATGTATACGGTGATTATCTTAACCGACTGCCGGTGTAGTTTACTGCTTCTATACTCTGTTTATGACAATGATGGATGCGACCAGAAGCAATTTATCACTTTCTGGTCGCTCAAACTGCACCCAGTTCTCTTTCCGAGGGGTGGGCGACACCGCGACCGCTCACTCACCCTCTATAATACACACTTATACTTACGTATATACGGTCTAGTGCGAGGTTTCGATGCGGTTAAGCCCGAGGATGAACTAGAGCCTCCGAAATACCATATACCACCCTCGTATACCTTACGAGAACTTTTCGAGAAAGAGGAAACAGAGGATCAGAAAAAATACGAGCTTAACTTGTCCCGTCTCTTATTGTCTCAGCTCTCCCTGTCTCCCTGTCTTTCTGTCTTTCTGTCTCTCCATCTCCATCTCCATCTCCATAGTCCTTGTAGAATTGTTACAATTGAGAGAGGGAGACATTCTGTAGGTACATACGTTTACGTATTATTATATTATACTTGGAGGTGAGTGACGTCCTGTACTTATCCTTTCCCTCGGGCACCCACGGTATTGTCTAGTTTAACCGTATAACGCAAAGGCTTAACGCCTGCTGCAGTTTCAACTATGAATGCGAAAATATTATTTCCATACTATTTAATATTCAGAAGAAGATGAGGTGGTTTAAACCTGAAAATGTTGCACTGTACTATACCTATGTACGGTCCCCAGAGGTCCACGTAAATCGTGCACGTTATACCGACCGTGTAAAATTCTGACGTAACGTTGAAGATTATGTACAGAGAAATACTCGGATAAGTACGAGACTATTAATCGTTGGAAATCTGTTGATTTTTTTTAAATTCTAATTAGGTAGTTTTTCTTTTTCTTCTGGTGGTCCAGCCAAGCCTGGAATGGAAGTATATCACGGCGTGCCGATCATGTATATGTCATAGAAGTCTGAATCGCACCTATATACTCGTACATAATGGACTCAATTCGCAAGGAGGAGTCGACCGGGAAATCTACTCTCTGCACCTTTAGAGGCAGTAACTATTGCGGTAATGCGATCTGTCCGTTGGAATAATGCTCCGTCAGAAATCGCTAAATTCCGTAGACCAGATAATCTCGATATCTTAACCGTCTAAGGTATAACCGTGACAATAACTAATAAGGGATCTCTTTACTTTTGTTCACATTCCCTATTTCTGAGAGACTGATACTCAGGAGCTCTATATAATATATATATATATATATATATATATATATATATTTATCCATGCGCTCCCATACTACACGGCAATCGCAAATATATATATACACATCAGGGGTGCCTGAAAAAAGTCGACATTTTATATTATTTCGACTTCCACCACCCGAAACGTTAGTTTTTGACACGAAACAAATCCTCCCCCGAGATCAGCTCCATTTCTCAAATCTAAGAGGTGGCGCAAGCCAGTTTTCTATGGCTATTAAACTTTGTGAGGCCTACACTTTTCCCGACATCCTATCTTTTTTTTAAACTCACTCGGAAGGGGTTTTTTGAGTCGTTGGTTTCAGACCTTGAATCAAAATACCGAAATCCAAAATGGCACGGGTCCAATATGGCCTACCAAAATTGTAGAACGTATACACGTTTTGAATTTTCGTATCTTGACTCTAGATTGGAAAAAAGCGATGTCGAAGATCTTTGCGGGCTAATTTCGGTGTAAATCAGTCTGCTATTTATAATTTTCGTTCAGCTGGCAGTATAGGTATGTCTGCGCCCTAGTATACTAGAGGTAATTCGTGAAGAAAACTGAATGGAAACAGCTTGATGCGTTTCCTCGCGGTGATCGCTAGACACGACCCTCGCACAATGATAGTATATAGGAATAGATCTGATTCAATAGAGAGACGTTGAATATGAAACGGTGAAAATTGATTCACAATGGTCAATCGGTGTCGGAGTGACGTGAGCTGTAGGAATAGCGTGGTTGATGAAATATACTCGACTCGTACCGCGAAATGCTCGTCACATACTGCAGTATGGCACCGTGTAAGTTTGAACGGGAAATATCAATCTTGAATGATCCTCGGTCATTGTTCTTAAGCCAGGAAGAAGAGGGACCATAATAATGGTCCCCATTTGAACGTCTTGAAAATATACAAGGTTACCGGCGAGGCTCGGACGTCGTCGTCTATACGTCAGGGACACACGCTTTCGGATGATACTCCGAGAAGCCTTGAAATAGCCTGGCTAAGTTTACTGCCCCTCTTCTACGAGCCCTCAATTTTTCTCGGCTCCTCTCTCCTATAGCTCGAAGAGGAGGCGCGAGCCGAGAGGATAACGGGTACGGGAATACAGACTATACGGTACGGGGTAGCAGTTGCATGCCACCAGAATTGAACTTTCCGCGTGACATAGGTATATGTAGGGAAAGATGGACTTTTTCTCTCTCTCCGTATAATATGGTCGGGTCTGCTGATGTGTTCAACAAAAACGAAAGATAGACGTAGAGCGAGAGAGCAACGGGACATTAAGCGCGCGCCAAAAGTTCAGCTCCCAAAGGCGAGCAGACCAGAGGCACACCAGACGCAAAGAGTTTCCAACATTGAATTAACTCGAAACAATATATTGCTGCAGCTATTGTGTGCCGGTCGGTAGGCGGAATACGGGGCCAGGGTATAGATGGAAACAGGTGGATGCAGGGGTGGTTAGGAACCTAGTTCATTTATCACGGCAAACAATACCGTATATATATAGGTACTGTAGTTGTACTCACGAAAAATTGCGCATTTGGTATATTCTTTGATTTCGGGGTTGACGGAGTTTAACGGGGGGGATTTTCCGCGGAATGGAAAAAGAAAAAAGTTGTGCTGACAATGAGTGGGTATATACTGAAGGAACCTGTATAGGTATTCATTAGAACTACTAAAATTCCCATTCCTTGAACAAGCCGGTTGTCTTTGCGGGAAATACATCATCCCACAGGACTTGAATCGATGCGCTGCTCCCTCCCTGAACTCACTCCCGGCGATACAGAAGGATAAAATTGTCAATATGTACTGTGCGATGTTGTAATAATTTAATTACACATGAAATAATGGGTATTGAAGCCATTCGGTGACTGGATGTTCTCATTAGGTAATCCTGGAGCTAGCTGGTGATTAATTAATTTGATAGGATTAACCTTGGTTAATTAAACCTGTGGAACACCGTGGCTCCCATAGCTTCATTAAACTGACCCCGTCCGGCGTATATGACCACTCGTCGTTATGTTATGTCTGGAATTTACAGTGAAATTCCTTGACGGAGCTAAGGGACTGGTATGGAATTTTTACTCGATTGTTTACGACCCGAAATCAATCGAACACTGTCAAGCAATTTACCTTGAAAATTCTCATTATCTTGTTCGATTCTGACGTTCGCCGTCTCGCTTCTTACAATTAGAAAATGAAAATAGGAACGGAAGGAAGTTCGGGTTTTCTTCGTTTCTCTATAAAATCCGAGAATCTTCTGTATACGTTGCGGAACTATCCTGCAACGTGTGATCAAATTTTCGCCAATTTTCGACAGAGCTAAAAAATCGAGAAAAGTAGGTACGCGTATTTTTCTGCCATGTGACAAACTTCTACAGCCAACAAACACGAAACTCAAAGTTCTCATCTTAAAACAAAGCCCCAAAGCTTCCTCAAGCAAACTGCTGCAGTGCAGTCTCGAAGTCCATCCAGCGTGGTACATAACGACTATATAGTCGCTCTCTAGATCGAACAGAGTAGAGTAGACATTATAGAGAAGAAACACCTTGAATACTACGTACATGTACCTATTCTCCACCGATAGATAAAGTTCACTAACGAAGCAGTACCTATATACCCGTACCCGTACCCGTACCTGTATATCATTGTTTGAGAGACGGAGTCTTGTATAGGATTCATCAATTTCCGTTGAACGGGAAGTTCGGTCGACTTGGGCGAGTCGCGACGCGCGACTTTGACAGAAAGCGATAGAAGGCGTAATATCGGGGTGCACGGATATAAGGGGAAAACAAGGCAAGTCTAACCGACATTTGTAAGTTTTGATTAGGAAATGAAATCGCGAAACAGATCCGCCTCAGGCAATTCGAATCACTGCACCCGCGACAGCCTCCGTGACGTTCCTCCTCGGGCTAGTCGCGGCGTGTATTTCAGTTAGGTCTCACTGTGTGAGCTTGCGCGGCTTGTCGGCGTGTTGGCACGACGTTCCGCCACGGCGCCAACACAGAGGAATCTGAATCAGTTCGTCTGCTACGGTGACAGGGGTAGCGCGTGCTGTTGGACCAGTAAATCGGATACGTCTCTATCATAGATGTCTTAACGTTCAAAGATATAAACAAACGCTTCGCTTCGTGATTTTTTTTTATGCGCTGCGCTTATCTTACTTTCGCGATTTTCCCCCACATCGATAAGAAACGGAAGGAAGGAAAATGAAAAACTAAAACTAAAACTAATTAAAGGACAAGAATATGAACTATTGACGAGGGTATCAAATTGAAGAGAAAATAAGAAGAAAAAATCCCTACGGCAATAGATTTCATCCAATCGTAACTAAAAATGTGAAATTTAAACACGAGAGTTTTATCCGAGACGATATATAGTTCAATTTATCGTCATATTCTGCAGTATATAGCTTTCAAATTGATTGTCAGTAATGAAAACACGATTTCATTCAATTCGCATTCAGGTCAGAAATCTTTATCGCGGGTTTTCATAATTCGCAAATTTGTGCTGTGTGTAATCAGTCGTGTATAAAACCAAATGTAAAGAAATGGCGATATTTATCGTAAGATCATAAAATGATAATCAATGTAAATTAGCACCTCGGTACGTATACCTACCTGACTACCTCCCTATCTCAAATTCAAAGGTATCATAAAGTTTTTCCTTACATACAAATCCAGACAGCTTCAATATGTACTTTTATGTTTCACTTTACACCCTGGAGCCCGGGGGCAAGGGACTGGTAATTAAATAACTTTCTAGCAAGAAATTTCCATTTTATCTCAGGAAAGATTTATAGCCGCAGCTATCTTCGGATTAATAGTTACCTTCCCTCGGAACTTATACCCACTTTACTCCCGCTGCAGAGTCCTCGGTCGGAGGACATTGCCGCTTATTTATACATACATGTGCAGTATTGTGTATATATATACTTGCATTCATTCTTTACTTACAATTATAGTTTTTTACAATGAATTTCATTATTCATCCACCTGTGCCGCTGCTACTACGCCAATATGTCTTTAATACCGTATAAATTGGATTCAGTAGTTGTTATTACGATCATTCTTCACACTATACCTACTCTTTCATAATTAACGACGCAAGCTTACACCTACAGTCTAAATGGCTTTGAATGCCTAGGTGCTTCTTCTCGGGGTTATAATTGCTAGAAAAGAGGCATACTCTTGTCGAGGTCAACCGACAAGGCTAATCGTGAACTTTTAACCCGCACCTACGAAGAGTCGGGCTTTGTCTGTGTCGGATTTCGGGATTTTAATTGCAGGTGAAATCATTCATGTACTATTGGAACAATTGCATTTATATTTAGTATGGGAAATTCAGAAGCGTTGGTTCGCGTTTCGCGCCGGAAGCAAGTTTTTTTTTTTCTCTCGCTCTTCCTCTCTTTTCACTTTGTACCAAAAGTTAAGTCCGCTCTAAACTTGGCTTAAAAATACTCGAACCAAAAATAGTGTATGTAGAAACGAAAGTGTCGCCCTCGAGGTATATAACCCCGTGGTTGACTAACAAACCGAAAACTCTCCGGGATCAAGAGAGGAATATAGAATTAGACGAAAGAAAAGGAAAAATGAGAACGGGGCAAAAAGTGCGATAGTATAATTTATTCTACAGTTAAAGCAGACCTTTATTGCCGTATGTATGTAAGTACGAGGCGATAATATATCTTACCATTTTCTTTTTTTCCTCTTTTTCTTCTTTCTTCTCAACCTCTACCTTCTAATTTATGGGTGGTTGACATGCGACCAATTTTTATCGACTTCTTCTTATCCCCGTTTCCTCGGTCAAGTACCTACACGCTCCTATGTTCTCGAGAAACAAAGATCATTCGTTAAATATCTTACGATAAATATCGCAGGTGCGAACGGTGATTAACATAAACAAAAGGGACCAGATAGTGAGACAAAACAATCGACAATATCGTGACTAATTACCAAAGGAACGAATAACACAAGGAACCGTATCAGTGTGATTCAAAGCTCAACCTTTTCCACAATCCTTGTATACTTCGAAGCATTCGTTCTCTTCTGTAAAGAAAAGAAAGGAGAAAATTAGGCTTTTCCGTTTGATAGAGACAGATGAGATTAAACTGTGCTTCTACTACTGCTACTGCTGCTGCTGCTGCTGCTTCTGCTGCTGCTTCTGCTGTTGCGGAGAGTGTGTCTTCTTTAGTTCAAATATAAAGTTTTTATCAATGGTTCAACCCGTACGAAGTGAGAACAACAACTCCGCCCTGGAAATGGAGTCCTTGGAGGAGATGTTGCGAAAGGTAATTGGCGCATTTACTAATTGCGAATCGTTGGGGCTGCAGTTTTATCGACGAGGGAATAATTTCCGACGAAACTGGGAGGGCAGTTATACCTATAGAGGGTCAGATAAGCGTGGTACCTATGTATCTACGTACGTACGTACGTACGTGTCGGGTCGCTTAGGTAATGTAAATTACAGCAGGACTGCAGGAGTGTATTGTAACGTAGGGGCGAGGAGGGGTTTGGTGAGAATAATTGAAATTAAAAGAAAAATTATCCTACGCAATGAATAAGGCTTTTTAACTGCCACTTCCGGTAATGTAGTATACGTCGGGCTGGCTGAATGGACCACTTTAGCGCATCCCACACACGAGAGATACCCAGGCATCGAGCTTAAAAGGCCCCCTTACACTTTATTATTTTACCACTCGTTAAACTTGCTGCACCACCGTAATGCACCTTTATATGCACCACGGTACGTGTTACGTATCTACGTCTGTAATGCACCCTGCGTAGACACATACTTTCAACAAGTACAGCAACTACGTAGCTCTAGAGAATTTTATCGATTGTATATCATTGCTGATACGGAAAATATCAATGTCGATGTAATTCTTTCCCTGGGCCATCGATGTTTTTATTTTCCGCAGTATAACAACAATCCCCCCATAAAATGACCTCTACATCTCTACTATCGGGGGTGGAGAGAACCGGCTTTATTTTTCAAATGTTTTTTCAACTTTTTAAATATTCCACTTTTTTCTACGTAGGTATAACTTCTTCGACACCCACTCAGAGCGGGCTTTTTCGATTACTCGTTTCGGATCCAAAGACAATACGAAAATTCATAGTAATAAAGTAGACTGGTTCACAACAAAATTTGCACTAGGCGGTCTTCCGGGTCACTTATTTTCAATCTAAAGTAAAAATACAAAAATTCAAAACGATGGATCCAGATTGTAGAAAGTACAGTTAGTCGCGTGAAAATTGTTACTCGGGGTTTTTAGTGTCGATCAATGTGAATTTGATAATTTTTTAGATTTACATTTGAAAATATAGTGGCCCCAAAAACTTTCCATTACCGAATTTCACACCAAACTGTGTACAAATTATAATTCTGGTAGGCCATATCGAACCCATCATTCTTGAATGTCCGGCATTTCGATTTTCTAGGCCTGAAATCAGCGACCGAAAAAACCCATTCTGAATTAGTTTCGGAACGATAGAATACCAGGAAAAGTGCACGCTTCGAAAAGTTTAAGAAACATAGAAAACTGGCTTATTGCGCCAGTAGAGAGAATAAAATAAAATATGGACTTCTTTCAAAAAGTGCGATCATATCGTATGTAGGATGGGGGCGCAGGTAGAGATGCTTGGTGCAGGCTGCAGCAGGTGTACCAATGTGTCGGGAAGAGGGAATATAATGACTCTGGGGTGGTAGTATAAAGGGAGGAAGAATGTCGGAGTAGGCAGGCCTAACAGTTACAGCCTGGTTTTCTATGAGGGGGTTCTCTCTTGGCTTGGCGCACGACAGAGTTAAAAATGAACCCATTCGCCAGCACTTTGGCGCAAAGGGTCGGTCTCCCTCCGCGGCCTCCTCTTCTTTCGCCTTTCGTCCCCCGACTTCCACTTTTGGAGAAGCTTTGTCGTGGAATCGTGAAAATATTTCACAGACTTTTCCTAAGTCGATACCATCAATATAATAAAACTGCCCGCGAGATTCGAACTTGACAACGACGACGACGAATTCCCATCTATATGGAATTCCTGCACTGGAGGCATTTCTGCATATGTACATATCCTCCTTATATGGAGGAAATGGGGCTTTCCGAATGCGACATCCCTGGAAGTGATTTTTTATTTTTTTGGAGCGAGAGAAAGAGAGAGATTGGGAAACCTATGCTTTCGTCTCGCTGCAATTCGCAAAGAAATTCGCCGCCCTTTTTTTTCCGCTTCGAGTTCTGAATGAGAACGAGACGGATGGATCACAGCGATAGACGTCTACATACCAATGTACCATATGCACGCAGCTATGCCTAGAAATAGAGAATTCGTTCATTGGTATAGTTTCGACGATCTCCCAGAGCTGACACGAGTCGGAGTCACTTTTCCCCCTCGCTTTTTTCCGAGCTTTTTTCATTATCTGGTGAAATTATCGATTCGAAATTTATAATCGCCTCGCTCTCGGGTCATCATCGCGACGGGCATTAATTTTTGTGACTGATTGTACGAGCGGAGAACGAACACGTAAACGCACGTGGGAGTCGAAAGAGGGTCGATATCGCGCACCACTCTGCAGGGCGCAAAAACCAGCTTTATACTCGGACTCGGGCAAAAAAACACCCTGTACTACGCAATTATGTCGCAAAACTGACTGTGACAGATTCTGCGGTAAAAATAGGCATGGAAGAGGCACATTGGGCTATACGGAAATTAAGTAGGCTCAGCAATATAATGACGATATTAAACTGAACCGTTATTATTTAACCATAAACCAGAAACAAAACCTATGACATCGCTCTTTCTCTACGGTTACCATTGGGCATATGTGTAAGTGGGATTGGGAGGGCCGTACCGGGCTTTTCCTAAAACCCGCATAAGCAGGGAAACTGAGGTAAAGAGAGAGAATCGCTCGTGTGGTCTGGGAGTAAAACTCCCTCGCAATGAATTAACAATGAATAAACCTCGCCTTTTGCTCCAAATATTTATTCGAAAATCTTTCCCTCTTGTAAGTCAAAAAGAGAACGTTTTATATTCGGAAGTGCATGTTCCCGCCAATTCATATTTTCGTTACGTTTTGATGTCTAGAACTCGTCGTCCGTCGAAGTGAAACACGCACGCCAACCTTTTATCCTTTTAATTACACACTGGAGTCGTGCAGCAGTCAGCTTTTGAAATCCTTTTTGAGACTTGTTTTGTAGTTCGCGTATCCCGTTTCAAAGTGGGCAATGCATTCTGCATTAAAGCGGAAAGTGTAGGATAGAGTAAGGTATGAACCGCATATACTCATGTGAATGAAAAAATGGCATATCGAGGAGAGTACAAGAAACAATAAATTGTTATTGGTATCGTTGTGGCTCACGCAGCTGTGGCTATAACAGTGCGATCCCCGGAAGGTTTGATGTAATTATAACAAGCTAAAGTCTTATTTTTCTCCTTGTCTTATCGCGCGGTATAAAAGTTGAATAAAATGATAAGAAAAAGTAAAGGGAATCAACGTACCTTCGAGCTTAAACGAAGAAAAATAATATCTTACCCTCAGAGAGTGGTATATATAGCTCTCGTCCCCAAAACAATTAAATTTCACATTTCTCCCTTAGCGCGGAAGAAAAAAAGACGGAACAAAAGAAAAAACAAACGGAGCAAGGGATGATTTTTATCAATTAAGAATCCAATGTAACTGATGCGCGCTGAAACGGATGCACTTGGGGCGCGTGGGCCAGATAAGATTAAAGAAGCTGCAGGTCACGCTCTTCTCCCTCTACAGCTACTATACTACTTTTCCTTTATTGCCACTCTCCCTCTATAATTTTTTTCTTTTTTATTTTTTTTCTCCACCTCGCGGAAAATTGATTATCGCATTACTCGGAACGATCAGTTTCCCTCTTACGTTAAGTCCTCTCCTCTTTCTTCCTGTCCTTTCCAGTTGCATTTCTTTCTAACCTTTATGGCACCGAGCTGTAAATCAATTATTAGTGGATACCGCACTTTCTTTCTTCGTATGAATCGCGCCATCATCTACAGAAGACCCCGCATATAGTCAGCAAATTTCTAACTGACGCCACTATCCCTGTAGTAGCGTTTGACAACGCCTTGTCCAACCGCGAAATCCACTCTTAAGTGAGTAAAAAAGTAAACCAAACTCCCGGCTAAAAAATGTCGGCTTATTTTCTTCATTTTCTTCTTTTCCTTTTTTCTTTTTATTCCACAGAGTTGGAAAAAAAAAACCCCTTGATTCATTCAATCGCATCAAACCCCATATCCCCGCGCATTCATCTCCTCGTGCTTCTCGGTGAAAAAGTTTTGCCCACGCTTAAGCTAAACGTATATACATACATATATATAGGTATGTATCTAGGCATACGTATATAAAGAGTGGTGTGGGAGTATATATATATATATATATATATACTTGCATGTATGCGTATAGCAGCCCCTCGGTACACCGGAGCAATAAAACACGTGGGTCGCATCTGGGTTACGGATTTTAGAGGCACTAGCTTCTATCCGTTACGAGATAGCTACCGATCCAGCTTCGTATACGACGCTATCACTTAAGTCGTGAGCGATTTTCAACCACCATCCACCACCCACTCTCTCCCGTGCTCGGAACATTTCTCGATGACCTTATATACCACACTGTAGTTCGAAGTCTCCGTAGAGGGGCGGGGGTGTGGGGATTGCGGATTTTAGCGACAACAAAATCACAGAAGCACGATTCTTCAAATCTTCAAATGACTTTCTTTCCAAGAGACACCCGTTGAAAACTTGACTGCAATCTCGAATATCACAATCTTGATTGTAGTCGGCCTATACCGTGCAGCAGAGTCATAATTCTTGATTACTGGAAATCGCCTGCTATTCTGCTACGAAATTACCGCGGGGTCTAAATAACCGAGATCATTACTGTGCCGCGTGCAGGCCATGATCCTGGCTTTCATACGTCACATATCTTGATAAATTTCGGGAAGCTAATCGACGGCGGTAAAAAACAGCTCTGAATCTTCGGCTTGGAGAACTTTTTCTAGGTTTCGACCGCGGTGTTATATATAACTTTTACCCCTATTTTTTTACGAACACGATATCAACATGATATATAGGTATATATATAAGCCTATATAGATATGAATTTATCCGACTCGTTGCGAATGTCACGCAAAAATGAAACGTCGATTGATTTTTCCCGCGTCTTCGTTCTCTCCGCCTATATACTCTTTCCCGTTAGTTCATCTTATTTTTACGATTAGTATACGTAAACTTCCATTCACGCGTAGCATAATAATAACGCATGATACCGGCCGAGGGGAAAAAAAATATTAATCGGAATGAATTTTTCTTTGCGGAATTCTCTTCATTTAGATGTATGAGCGAAAAACGCACGACTTGAAAAAATTTGATAAAAAAAAAAAATTTAAATACCCTGAAGAAAAATTCGTTCCCTTGAATATTCTTCACGTCGGATGATTTTCCAAATCACCCGAAACTTTCCATGTGCTCAAAAGTCCATCTGTACACATCCAGCCATATACACAGCCATACATATATGTTTAAAAATATTTCGGTATATATGTACATATACAGTAAACAGTATTATATTTATGTAGCGGAGTGGCCGGTAAAAATCACTCACCCGTAAAAAGGAGGAAGCGCGCCGGAGTGAAAAGATGCCAAGAATTGTCTATTCCGTGGTACGGGACTCGATGATGTAGGTAGATTCGTACAATACATCTCGACACATAGATTACACCCCTCATTGTATACATATGAATGGGGTTCCCATATAGTACTCTGTATAGTCGCAATACGTTATCGCATCGTGTATTGGCAAGCCGAGGCTGTGGATGCGAGATAATTCGCAATCACTTACATGTATAGGTTTATACCTCTATATACATATAGTACCTCGGAAGCACGGATCACGAAATAATAGGGAAATTACAATCATTGACGCGTAAATATAGCTGCCAGAGTATGAACGAATAATAAATATACAATATACATGTACTCTCGTATGTAAATAATTAAGCACACGTTCCTTTGATACAGGCACTTTGACAGGCAGAGGGGTAGTTTAATATCCTTGAGTTTATTTGGCCTGCAGAAATGGAAAGAAAAAGTAAAAGGAAGGAAATATATATTGTATGAAACGTATGCCTATATAAGGAAAGGGAGAGAATGTAAGGTAAATAATAGGGTAAATAGGTAAGTAGGTTGAAGAAAAAACAAATCATTTGACTTTGTTTAGAAAACGCGATGGTATATGCATGTATACCTGCATCTATTTATGTTATCCGCGTTCAGTAGCGTGATTCGAAGTCGTTATCGACGATCTTCAGAAGTATGAAGGTTATACGTAGGGTACCTATGTACCTACGGGTGATTTACGCTCAAGTAGGTATGTACCTACCTACCTACCTATATACGAGGACATTTTTCTCGGCGAAAATTCATATCCACGAGCCTCGTTCATTTCTTAGAATTCACAATAAATTATACTACTGCACCTATAATGCGGCGGAGAAAGTAGAAGAGCTCACTGCTCGGTCAGACGGAGGAGTCGGATTCGGGTTTCGGGTTTCGGGAGGGTCGGTTGTATGGGCGAAGCTCAACCTGTATGCTACCTCCTGACTGCACGTACTCTACCGCTGATAAAATAATCTAGAGAGGTATATTCGAATAGTAAACACGAAAGTCTGCCGGCACCTGTTCCTGACGTCCGGGTCCCGTCAAGCGTACGGAGCGCGTGCCATTAGCACCGCTTGGCTTTTGGTGAACCCTTTGGCAAATGAATATTTAGACAACCCTTCGCGCTAGAATCCTTTGGACCGATATCACCCTCTGGGGTCGCGTATATTAATTATTATTTCGGCTTGAAAGGACTTGCGGAATGTCCGCAGGGGATACCCTGCCTGCCCGCGCACCTATATACGCACGTACGACTATATCTGACTACCTATACCTATATATACCTACGTATATATCCTGCACGAATTATATAAAGGTCTAGGTACATACATACATGAGAGGCGACAAGGAAATTGCACTCTGCAACTGTCATCTTTATTTTCGCGAATGTATGCGATGTCGAGAGCCAAAGACCGCGCAGACCATCCCAGCTAGCTTGCTTCTGCTTGCTTACTCGCACGTGGTACAAAAAAAAAAGAGCTCATTTTCTTTTCTCTCCTTTTTTCCCACCTTATAGACACCCTTTTTTTCCTCTCGTTTAACGTGTTACGCACGATCCTTCGTCGTGCCCCTTATATACACACGTAGCTCGTTAGTCAATAATTTATTTGCCGGCAAAAAAAAAAAAAAAATCTCCGACGAGGATGCGGTCCGCGGGAGTCCCTGCAGAATCGGACCGGAAAAGGTCTTACGTGTATGTAGGTATAGTAATCCCGCGGTCACGCATTGATCTATACGCAGAGGAGGCATATATATGTAGGTATACAGGTGTATATAAACGTATATATAGACAACATCGGCATATTTTATGCACATGCACAAACTGTAAACCTGGGGCTTGGCCAGAATTCAAACTCGACGATCACCGCGTATAGGTATGCGACATTCTTTTTTCATACTCATATGTAGGTATGTATTCAGATACTGAAGGGATAACCGAGAGATAGAGCGAGAAAGTGAGGAAGATTTATTTGATTCAAGTACACGGCAGATATACGCATAGGTACAATATGTTCGCAGGTCAGAGCAGAATTTTATTAGACAAACTGCAGCTGCATAATGACTGATTGCGAGAAGAAACTTGAGAGGAAGTTGGACTGTTGGAATCGGTGCGTGTGTGATTGATTTTATTCGGAGATAACCGTCCATTAATTATTTAATTACATTTATTCACTCATAAGCTATGGGCTCGGTTAATTTCATATATTCTAGGTTGGCCTATTTTGTTCAGAAACCAATGTAGCTATTAATACCCCCGCAACTTCACCGTGACAAATTTCCTTCACAATGTTTTATCGTTGAGTATTCAATTTTCTAAGATTGCATCGATATCGATTTCGAATTTCAAATAGCAATATTTAACTAACAGGTGAAACTGTAAGGGGAATAGTCTTCTGTTCAAGAGAAGCTGACTGACGTTGTTTATAATCTTTCGATTAGGTTTCGGGAATTTCTAGGAAAGTTTTCGTAGTTTACGATCGAACGAGTGTGATAGATGTTCCACGTGCGATTATCGCCTTGTCAAACGATTCATAAACGCGTAGAAATTTGGACATTTCGACCTCCTCAATAATCGGATAAGCTTGACGGAAAGAGCGAATAGCGTGAACACGTTATAATTCTCGCGTTTTCTATTTCCTTTATTCACCTTGTCCGTCTATAGGGCTGCAGTTAGTAGCATCTGGCGCCTAAAGCGAACGCGGAAATGTCTTTCGTAATGCACAAGGGGAAGGAAGGAAGTATATGGGAGAATATCGTAGCTAGCTAGGTAGATGTACATTAGCGGAGAGGTGGAAGAGAGACGGATGGATCTCTCAAACTGTCGTCAGGACTTGAGTTTTCGGCATTACGGATACATATATTGTACCGTATACTAAGAAAAAGCTTTTCCCTATATGATACGTGTCATATTATATGTAGATATATCTATATATATATATATATATATTTATATACATATGCACTAAATCTCATATACAGAATTGTGCAGAAAAAGAAAAAGCATTGCACTCGCTAATTCTAATCTCTCCCGGTTATAAGTTGGAAGAAATTTCGAAATCCTCAGTTTCGTTCTGCGCTGCAGCACATATGTATGGGCAGCGAACGACGCGACACGACGCGACGCTAGGTCGCTCGGCTGATACGGAATAATTATATTTTGCGGTTAACCCCGGACAGCATAAATTGCACTTAAACCCGAGCCTCGACCCGTAGATTAACCTCTGTTTTAATTAATCACCCTGTACATAATGCCCATGTAGGATGGTTACGTGTATATAGATATATTTTATAGCGTCCGAGCCACGCGGTATCCACGGCGTCGGGCGTAGGTATACCCATGCACACATATCCAGCTCGGTGCTTAGATGTATTAGACGCATGCCCATACGTGTACTAGATTCCGTATACACTTTATTTCCTCTATAGTGGATATACAGCTCTGTGCGAGGTTCACGAGACTCTCCGCGAGGAGAATTTATGTTTGTATCTTGTACGTACGTGGACCGCGGACGACGAGAGACGCTCATACAGACCTGTGTCCTATGTCGAGAGAGACTGGCTTAAGTGGGACTCGCTGAGTTCGCTTGGGTTTAGTCAAATCGTTGGGCTGTTGTTAGCGTATTGATTTCGCGACAAGTTGGAAGAAGACGTTATAATACATGTAGATGTAGTATGTACCTACATACGTATACGTATTAACGTATAGTTTTATGAGGAACGGTAATTTTTAGAATCCGAGAAAAACATTAACTCCTGTATACCGCGTATCGGCAGTTATTTGTCAAACGAATTAAGAGCTTTTCGAAACTATAATACAAATATTTATAATAAGTCGTTGAATGATCTTCTTTGATATTGAAATAGGAATAATAATATATGAACACGTCTAATCCTATGGGGATGGATACATTTTCGGGCAATTTTTGAGTGCCTGAAATCGCGCAGTATTTTCAAAATTAGCTTGTCGAACGATTACAGTTTCAGGGAAATTAGGAAATTAGGAGTTATGTACATGCGGCTTCGGTTTTATTATAAGGGTTTCTTTTCCATAGTGAATTTGAACAAGGTTCTTGGTTTCAGGTTGTCATTATTGCAGGTTCAAATGCTACTGTTAAAATAACGACGTTTTCTATCTGGCAATAGAAATTGATGTTATGAGAATTGAAAAAAGAAAATTGTGTATTTTTGTATATTTGTTAATTTTTAAAGATTTTTAAAGATTTGTAAACAGCCCTGTTTTAATCGAAATTTTATTTCCTTCAGCTCTCGGAACTTGAACAGCGGGTACTCGAGGCGGAAGGTAGAGCGGATGAAGCCGAAGACAAGGTGAGACTAAACGACAATCCATCGAAAGAGCCTTACAGGTCTCCTTTATCTCTACAGAGTTCTGAACAAAGTCCTCCTCCCTATGGATCTAGTGACGTTTGACAATGAAAAAACACACCGTTTTACCGACGTACATACATACATGCATTCGCGGATAAGTAGGCCCTCTTCTTTTGCATTATTCACACATCTACCTTGCCGACAGCGCGTCTTCGCGCTCTTTTGTTTATTTGCCGGGAAATCCTTTGAAAGTTTGAATCGATTTATCTCGACGACGACATCGCTAACGCAAACGAGGCAAAACCATGCAATCGGCTTTGCTTTCCAACTTCTCGTCTTTCTTACTTTCTTCCTTTACTTCTTTCTTTCTTTCTTTCTTTCTTTGTGTTTTACCGACCGATATTCGATATTGATTTTAGCAAAGACGCAAACCGCATTATTGCGGGGAGCACCTCCTCAACAGGGCCAAACGCGCATGTAACATTGCACCCGAAGCATTGATTTTTGTCTCGAGCTAATATGGCCGACGCGCACCCTCGTTACGTTATTTTGTTATCAAACTCTGTGCATTTTACATCAAAATTTCCGACGCTTCTCTTCGGCAATTTTTTTAGTGATATTACAAACGACAATTTTCGGTGTGAATTTTAAACACTTACATCTGACTAGAATATTCCACAAACGACCGTAGAAAGAATGGCCCGCGACAGGTGACACAGATGAAAGGTACATTTGATCTTTGTTCATTATTCTATTATTCCTTTGTGTCATTGTTTTAATTTTCTTTACCCTCCTTCTCATTTCTTTCGTCGTGTATCTAATTTTCAAGTGCCCTAAGGCTTCATGTCATTCGTCATCTCTTCTACGTATTATTAATTTATATACGTAATGTGAAACAGAGTTTCTAGAATAGAAATTATTACGCATGTATAGTATAAATTTCCCCGTGAATCTCTCCTAATTCATATTAATTTATGTATGATTAATGTCCATACGTTGTGTCGAGTTTTATTCCTTCCCCTATAATGATTATCAGTAATTGGCCCACGGCTATTTTAATTTTACGCGTGAGAGACAATATTTCACAGATCTATACACGCATCTTTGTGAAAGATGAATTTTTCAACATTCTATGCATTGAATGGTCCAAATTTGAATGAAACGAATCGTGATACATCTACTTTTAACCTTCCAATCATCACGTTCTTCAATTCTACTTCCAATCGGGATTCAACAATAGAAACAATGCACCCAACCCCTGGAGGGGTTGTAGATTTTTTCGAGGATAGTTTCTATTATTATTTCTCGTTTCGCAAAAGCTGTAGGTTTCTAAAAGATGAATCACGCTGCGAGGGGAACAGTTTATGGCATTAGCCTTTTCACGTTTACTTTTTTTCAACAATTTCTTGTTTTAACCACGCACCTAAATCCCTACATGTATCCCTGCAGGATGGTAGTGACTATACCCCGTATGTGTATATCTCTCGACACGGTAAATAAGGATTACTCATGATTTGGATAGCCGCCAATTTCACGTGACACACTATACTGTATAGTGGCAAAAAATAAATCATATAAAAGGAAAGTAACAATTCATAGCGTATATGTGTATCTATACGTGCTTATCTTTATGCAAAGTTATTGTGGGTTCGCGTTGTGACTGCACATACGTGTGTATTTATATATATATATATTATTATTATCACATGTGATTAAATTTTGCCTACCTTCGCTCATTTTTTTCTACCTTCAAATTCGGTCCTACATTATATACACTGAACTGCATATCAATAGTGCCTTCCGAAAACGTACCCTCGCCGGCCGTCAAGCGTCCCGCTCATTGCCGGTGGTGTTTCACGCCACATTACATACCCTTGGGCTTATTTTCTAGTCATCTAGACCGAAGTGTATTCCAGATCTGCACACAGCTGTAGATAGAAAAGATTTTTCCAATTAATCGATAAGTTATTCAGTCGTCGAAATTAATTTTCTTTCTCGTTTCATTCGAATGGATCTGATGCAACTTGACAACGTCAACTCACAGGCCCCTATATCTTTGAATACACTTGAATTTTATTGAGTCAAGATTCGATTTATACTTCGCCATACATTTCATTTCATTCAACAAATCAGCCCCGAATTATCTCTGTTTCCGGCATTGAAACTCACCTTCGTCTTTCCTGTAATAAAGTACTTCTATGAAATGCTCGATGAAATGTCATATATGCCTAGATGTGCTTCTCGAAATACATACTATCTTTGTTGTCTCCGTTTCATACATATTTCAATCGAATGTGATATTTCTGTTTGCGTGCAAGGGGGCATGATCCTTATTATTCCTTTTAGTATAGGTATGTAGTCGACTGGCAAGCGGCCAGCTCGATTCAACGTTTTCTGTATATCCGGGTACATATACGTATACCCAGAGATATACCCATACGTATGAATTTCACGTCTATACCTATAATTCCAGTCTAGCGAGAATTTTTCAGATGAACAAAGATCATTTCATGCGGAAAGCAAATATATGTGTATTATACCTATACGCCATATACTCGCGTATGTATATGCATGGGCGAATTTATACCTATGCATATTACTATTCGTTATGTGTAATTACAAAGAAGGTACGAGAAATACGAGGTGACAGAGTGACTATGGTGTGGTAGTCTAATATAGGAACCCTTCGCGTACAAGATACGATCGCAGTGCGTCCGTGTGTGTGTGCTTTGCCATATACAGATGTTCACCACATAGAATACGTCCGCGGTTGTGTGAACGGTTTACCTATATATTACTTATACATAGTATATATTAACACACACGCAACCCTCGGGTTCGAAACGGGTGGAAAGCAACGTGAGTCACTCTAGGAAACCCCAAAGCCTTAGTACGCCACTGAACGCAGAGCTAGACACTTGAATTAATCGAGCTACTCAACTTATACTTCGAAAAATTCTACGGGCTTACATTCAATTATTCTCAAATTTACCGCTTCATATTTTGCTACTCAAGTCACAAAAGAAGGAACAAAGGTTCTCACCTTTTGAACACGTTAATGTCAGTGTCCCTTTATATTAATATCAATACCGATTTATACTGAAGCTCGGGCAATAACAATTTTATATCGTTCGTTGATCATCTATTTAAACCTTCGGCACAATGGCTCTGGTGTTTTCTGGTAAGATATACAAATTATTTCACCTGTCCTCTATATTGAAATGCATAGACGTATCGTATAATCATTCGATACATCTTTGAGACAAATTTTTTTTTATTCCTCCTCTTCTCGTCGTTTAACGCATATTTGATATTTTGCTAATTGAATTTTTGGCTAGGAAAGTGGTGAAATATTTTTTCAGAATACCTCCTGCAATCGTATAAAACACGTAGTTTTAGAGATTAATGAATCAATTCCAAATATATCTAATCATTTGTTTGTAAATTTTCTGATCTGTACAAAAACGTATAAAGGCGTTGCGGCTTTTCTTAAATCCTAGTGTACAGAGACTGACGAAAATCTTTCGCTTGATTTCAGGCAGTCTGTATCCTATTCTTGCTGTATACACAATTCTGTTATTTATCACAGTTATAGTCATTTTCAATTATTTCCTTCCGACTTATAACGTGTTACGATGTTTTACTTTTTTTAATTCAGAGACAGTCTTCGCAACGTTACCTATAAAGCATTCTTTCTGGTAAACGGTTTCTAGTCCGTCAGCGCAAAAAATACATTCAATGATCGAGTCGCGCCGCTATCTCTATCTCTGTATAAAATAATAAGAAAATCCACTGCCTGACTCAATTATAAACACGCAGGTGTATGGGTATCACATGCATTCATATATATACAGGTACTTGAGAATAAAGGCAAATGATACTTTCGCGGAAACCAGAAGAACAATTAAGGGATTAACCGCCTTGCACAATACAGACCAGAGAAAAGACGCTTTTCCTCCAACCGTAACCCATCTCCAATTATTTATTGTATTACTACTATTGCATAATTGTTTGCCATTTAGGGTCATACCTGAGCACATCATTCTCTTTTCATCATAGACTATATAGTTTTCTAATGGTATATACGTGTATGTATGTATGTATGTATACGTCTCTAATATCGTATTGATTTTTCCTGTCAATGGAAAGGCGTATACCCCGTACCGTTTTACTCGTCGTGGTTTTACTACCGTGGAACTACCCTTGGCGATATCGATTTTCGACAGCTGCTATGCAATAGCGGTGCCCATGTATACTAAACGCACATGCATCCATAATGTACTATACCTGGCTTTGCCGTCGCACATGGCATTGCAGATACATACATACACGTATGCGTACGTATTTAGTTGCATATGCGACACGCAACTTCTTATGTATCATTTCACACTGTAATTGTTACTCACGACGAAAGCATCGTACCCGCGCGTAAACGTACATATATCATTCCCAAAAGGTTTTTTATCTTTCATTTTTTCTCATCTAATGAATTGTTCATCCATAAAGATTCAAGACAGAGATCACGAATTAGAGATCAAATGTGAAATCAAAGAATCTCAGTTTACACGCTCAGTGCTCTTTTACCCTTACGGTATTACATATTACTCTCACGGTTATTGCGTATTTGCAATAATATCTGTATCCAATTGTAATTTAAAAGACTAGTGAAATGTTGCGATGAAGTTTAATTAATCAGATATTCTTTTAGCGTCCAACGATATCTACCCCCTCTAATTTTGGGAATCATTATAATTAACCATTTCACGTCATACGCAATTTTCAGTAGTGAACTTTTGGGAGCTCGTAAATGTATAAAATTCATACAGCGGCCAATTGTGCAACAGCATAAAAGGCCTTGATTATATTTCGAGAAACCTATTTGATGTAATTCAATACTAATTTATACTACTTTACGAAATTCCAGGTACGGATGATGGAGGAACGGCTGGTGAAGGGTGAATACTGTCTGAGCACTTCCAGCGTCGGTTCTCCACCACATTCGCTGCCATCAACCTCGGCTGTTCAGAATGAAAAAATAGACGACACTCATTGCGCCTGTATTTCAAAGCTAGAAACTCAGGTCGAAGAGCAGGTAAGACTCGCGGGGCTGTTCTGTACCTTGGAAATAGTATCTGTTTGATCAATGAAAAACGATATCCAGATCTAGCCTGATAATAATAACAATCATAATAATGGCCATGATGATTGTTCACAAATACAGAGACAATTGAGGCTCCAAGACGCTCGACAAGTTGAAGCAAAGGCAGCTAGGATAAAGGAATGGGTTACAAACAAGCTACGCGAACTGGAACAACAGAATCAACATTTAAGAGAACAAAATAACAAATGTAATCAACAACTTGAGTTACTGAGGAATCATATAACTAATATCGGACTGAGGCCACCGGTAAGTTAATTGGAAAAACTCTTTTATAAAACGCACATCATTCCTGTTTCGTTACTTTCTTTGCGATAGCCTATTACATCTTCTGTCTGGTTTTTGTCAATCTAGGCACCAACAAGAGCATCCTTATCATTGGAAGTAGACCCCACACTACGTAGACGGTCTGAAAGTTTAGAAGCCACGCCGCAAACTGCACAGGATTTGGCTATTCAGAACTCTGTTGCAGAGCCACAGACCAGTACAAGACATAGACGACATTTATCAGCTTGCGGGACAATCCAGCAGGGGAGTACTACCATCAATATGGATTCCAGGTAGGTCTATTTTTCCTCAGCTTCTTTTCCCCCAAGTACCTCTACCTCTATTTTATTGGTCTCTAATTCTCCTTGGGAGGCCTCGCGACGTGATAGCGGCGCCCGAGTTTTAATAATGTGGTACCCTGTAACGTCCTGGGACTTCCTACTGGGATCTGACATCTGTGTATCACTCTCTTTATTTCCTCATACTTTTTCATTCTCAATATTGACGATCAATATTAATCTCCAATTCTTGAGAATGCAACTTTCTTATTCTCCAACGGAGAACGATAATAACAACAGAATCAAATGACAACATGCATGGGGAATGCTGCTACTGTGGGTGCCAAGGCTTAGAGAATGTTAACTTAGCCCCATGGTGTTACACCTTTGGTTACCTTTTTTTTTTTAGCATGTTATCTGAGGAGCTGGCTGCTGCCGTTGAGAATCTTGTAATGCTACCTAGTGTCCCTGGGGTCTCTGAAACTAATAGAGATAGTACTGGCTCGGAGGCGGTGCATGATTATGCTGAAATATATACGCCGAGCAGAGAAGGTGTCAATTGGGGCCAAGCTGGTCAAGGTCCGAGACCGCCCACCCCACCGTTGCACAGATTTCCCAGTTGGGAAGCTAAGATATACCAGGTAAATGAAACAGAATTTATCTATTTCATATATAATCTATTTAAAATACAAATATTCACTGATTGGGTCAGAGTTTTTCCTTCAACTTGCCATTTCAACAATAATAATGTTATCAACATAGTTTAAAAATCACAAAATCATAAAATTTCCTTTCGATGAAATTTAGGTCGCCGATGGTGGCTTAGGAATCGGTCCTCCAGCTAATGAAGAATCAGCTCCCTCAACGACTACCAATACCACAAGTTCGTCCAAGCATTCTCATGCAACTGGACACAATCTCACTGCTCACAACTCGCAAGGCTATTGTGATATATCCGTGCCTGTTTATGCCACTGTCAAAGGTAAATTTATACAGGAATTGGTATTTATGAACTTCGACGATCCATATCTAAGCTATCGATATTGGTATCAAGAATGTATGAATGGTGTCTTATATCCGTTAATTACTTGGTAAACAGGTAGAGCTAGCCAGATACGATCCATGCCGTTTGGGGACAGTTCGGATGATAGTTCAGACGGTGAAGAACATCCCAATCAAACGGAGACCAATACCAGAATAACAAACAGTTCTTCAGATAATACAGACTCATCTCTTGGAAGTGGCAGCAGCCCATCTAAGAGCGTCAAAACTACAAGTAGCTTAAGTCCGGCTAAACGGAGCTCGACCGGTTCTCCGAGCAAAAGTGTTAAACGCGGTGGGTATAATTTACATCGATATGATTTACTTCCATATTATTGTATCTCAATGAACAGCGAGAGAGAAGATTTGCGACAAGTTTGATATTCATCGAGTAATTTACTTATTATTAAATTAACTATTCGAAAATCTCTCGACCACTTGGGACACTTGGAATTTACAGATACCTCTCTGGAATCTGGGCTCTCTGAAGACTATGCCATACCACCCGACGCCCTGAGCTCGACATCCCTGGAGTCTAGTATGCCTAGTTTACTCATGCGAGTGTCTGGCGAAAGTCCAAAGAGACTCGAGTCCCTGGAGAAGACTGGGCACCTTGCTAAATTAGGAGGAAAACTAAAGACTTGGAGAAAACGGTGGTTTGTTCTCAAAAACGGAGTACTCACCTATTGGAAGAGTCAGAATGATGTCAATCGGAAACCACAGGGGCTAATTGTTCTCGATGAAGTTTGTAGGTACGTACTAGCAGTAGCTGATCAGAGATGAGATTGTCTTCGCATCGATTAGCAGCTGTGCATCTATAATTTTTCTCTCTCGTGAAATATTCGCATTTCGTTATTTTGCAGGATAAACCGTGCGGAGGGAGCAGCTACTTTCGAAATTGCGACTGGCAAAAAGACGTATTATTTAACTGCCGATTGTATAGCAACTATGGAAGATTGGATAAGGGTTCTGCAAAATGTTCAGAGGCGTAACGCGACAAAGTTATTATTAAGCAAAGAGGATAATAAACCAACTATTCAAGGCTGGTTAACTAAAGTCAAAAATGGTCATGCTAAAAAGTGTTGGTGCGTTCTTATTGGAAAGATGTTCCTATATTTCAAATGTCCCAGCGATACGGTGAGAATTTAATATTCTAGAGATAAAATATAATTTTGGAAAATCAATTGGACAATTTATGCTCACTCTTCTTTCTTTATTTCGTTTTCAAACGCTGACTGGTCTTTTAATCGTAATAAATTTCCAGAATCCTGTCGGCCAAATCAACATGAGAGATGCTCGGGTAGAGGAGGTGGAGCACGTTTCTGACAGCGACAGTGAGGAAAGAGATGCCGAATGTCCGCACGAAAGAACAATCGGAATTTTTCCGACTCATCAGGGCCCCACATATCTATTAATACCGCACAAACAAGAAAAGGATAATTGGCTGTATCATCTGACAGTAGTATCTGGCGGCGGACCCAGCGCTGGTACTCAGTATGAACAATTGGTGCAAAGATTAATGGAGACTGACGGAGATCCTAGTTGTGTACTTTGGCGACATCCCTTGCTGCTTCATACTAAGGAAAATATAACTAGTCCTCTGACCAGTCTCACCTCTGAATCTCTACAAATGGAAGCCATTAAGTTATTCAAGGTACCTAAGAATCCGCTCGTAATTTGAGGGAGTATTTAGGGCCTGGGAATCATTTTTTTTTTTTTTTTTTTCAAAGCATTGATACGCTGTGATGAATCCTTTGTCGATTGGACATCTTCACAACTAATTACTAGTATTTTAATACATAATTCAAGTTTATTTGAGATTTTATGGAACGAAAAAGAAAAGGTTTGAATTTGGGATACGAAAACTTTAGATTTCACAAAAGAACATCATTTTACAATATTTTGTCGAAATTTCAAAAAGTTTCGCTTAATCGAGTGACCTGTATCCTGTGACAATCACTGAGCATTGTGTTAATCATTTAATTATTGAATATTTTCAGGCTTGTCAACTTTTTATGTCAGTTGCTGTGGAACAGGCAGGAATTGATTATCACGTTGTTTTAGCACAAAATGCGCTACAACAATGCTTGGACCAGCCAGAACTACAGTCAGAATTTGTTAGCGCTTTGGTAAAGCAGACTAGTCGTCATACTCAGCAGCGCTTGGGCGTTCAGGTAAAAAAGGCCGCCAGACGTGTGTCACTGGGCACTGCGCGCGTTGTAAGTCCCGCTTTTTGTTTAACCAACACCTAAATCCTTTGTATCATTTTTTGAAATTCAGACTTCATACTTGCAACGAGTATTGACTCTAGAGAGATCGAGAATTATTCTCACGGAGTCGAATAATGCCTTTGTAGTAACGTAACAGACAAATGAAGAAGAATAATGCTATACAGCTCTGTGACTTGATAATATCGTATATTTGGTATCGGATATTTTCTCGATATGGAGAAAGAGATCCACAAATTATGTCCAAATTGAAATTTATCGTTCCTGAGTACTAGAAATGAATAAAATCACATGTTATAATAAAAATTGACAATTGATAGTAAAACGTCATGTAATAATAGCTATGCAATCCTGAATTACGAAATGGTACACTGGGAATACTTGGTCAAGTATATTTTCGATAAGAGGAAAGGTTTAGTTACACACAGTCCAAAACGAACAATCTCTGAGCACCTTCTCCCTCTTGACATTCGTGTCCCAGCTGCTTTGCCGCAAGAATTCCGTTCGTTTCCCCAAAAAGTGGAGAACGATAATAATTTTGGTCACAGAATTTAATCTGGGCTGGGAATAGTTTTCCCAATGAATTTACAGTTTTCCATGTAATTTTAGTTTATTTTCTCCAAAAGATCTACCAATAACAGGATAACCATTCAAGTTTGCTACATGGATAGCATGTAATAATATATGGCTTGTAACACCAATTGATATACTTGACCAAATGTAAAACTGAAACTTGATTTTTATTTCTAACAATCATTCATATATTTCATTATCATTTGCTGCTTTACATGTGCTACATGTAGATTCCGATAAATTGGTTGCATGCCTGTGGTTTTCTAGTTACATCCAACCATTAATTTTATTATTTCATTCCACTATGTTCATGTATTTAAATTGATTATTATACATCAAACCATATCGTACCTCCTATCTCGTCACCCTCTGCGTGAGCTGAACATATTTCGACAATGGATCATTTCTGTTCATAAACATTTATGATTTACTTACATTGAAAATATATTATGTAAGTCAATATGATTCTGAAGGTAACATTTGAAGAATTCAAGTTTCAAGAAATATATATTTTGTCTAAATACGTTCCGCGTCGCACACACTTGCAGAATGGTATGTTGGTGTACATAAAATTCACATACACAGAGAAACATTTTAAAAATTCAGTTCGTTTTTTTTTTATTGTTTTTTTTTTTTCTAATTTTCGATTAATTAATTGATTAATTCATTTTTCTATATTTACACAATACTCTTTATTTGAATGCTACTTAGAGACTAGACTCTAGATCAAGGGCGTAGTAAAAATATCGCTTAAAAATGAAGCTAGAATCTAATTATTATTAAATTTCAAAATTACGGTTCAGCCACTAAGGAAGAGATAATCACATAATCATGCAATTCAGCTTGGAAATTAATTAGAAGAAATAATTTGAAGGAAGAGAATATCTTTCGCTGTCAACAAGTAATGGGGATTAGTCTAGAATAGACTAAATGCTTCTCATATGCTCATTATTTGATTCATAATTTCTATACTCCATACACGTTTTATGTGATTAACAATAAAGTTTTGAGTTATTATTTATACAAACATCACTTTGGTTTAGTATAAATTCCCATTGCTTATACATACTAACAAATTGGATCAATAAATTGGTCATACTTCTACTTTGTTTGAACCCGGTAAATTTTGCTGAATATTCAAATTGATCAGTGCCGACTACATACTTCTGTCTTATTTATTCTCGAAATAATGACTGAATCGGTTTTCCTCAAATTGAACTCGAGACAGCGCTGTGAAATACTTCCGCAGGCCACACCATACATATTTGTATGTATGATTTCAAGTCCGAGTATTGCTCGTTACAAAATGTCTCATAATTATTGTGAAAAAGACAATGGCTCAGCGATCTAAGAGTTGGTAACATTCTCATCCTAAGTACTTGCTTGTTGTTCAAAGTATTCGCTAGCTTAAAACCTGAATGAGTTTATGGAGTCAGTGACAACCGTGCAGGATGTCGATTTAAGAATTAGAATTCCTCGTGTCCGATGAAAATGGTGATAATTTTGAATCGTGATTGAAAGAGTTAGCAAGCCTATAAGTTAGGTGAGGTCCAGTGAAAGGCCAAAGTAGTATGCCAGCATACCATTGCAGCAACTCCTCCTCTGTGCCACGCAATCGCTGTTCACCTGCGATACGCAAAGTCCCACGGCCAATGGTGGCAGTGAAAATGCAGACGCCCAATCGACGGCTTCAACTTCTCACAGTCCTCCGCTCACGCAGGCCCATTCAACACCGATGATTATGGATTGTAAGACCAATCCTGCTCACTACGTGCTCGTCCAAGGATGGCAGCTTTTGGCCCTCGCTGTGTCGCTTTTCCTACCAAGAAATAATAGGCTACTGTGGTATTTGAAGTTACATCTCAACAGAAATGCAGATTCTAAGTTAGTATGCTGATGTACTCACATCTATTACCAATATCTGTAACATTGTGGTGGTGAAATTATTCTGACCAAATAAATTCTATCACCTAGAACGGAATGCGGCAAGTATGCGGCCTATTGTGAAAGAGCGTTGGAAAGAACTCTGCAAAATGGTGGAAGGGAGGTGAAACCGTCTAGGATGGAAGTGTTGTCGATATTATTGAAAAATCCGTATCATCATTCCTTGCCTCATGCAATTCCCGTGCATTTTTTAAACGGAACTTATCAAGTGGTCAGTTTTGACGGCAGTACAACTATTGAAGAATTTTTGAATACGTTAAACCAAGAGATAGGCTGTCGGGACGTTCACCAATCTGGGTTTACTCTCTTCAGCGATGACCCGATAGAAAAAGATTTGGAACATTTCATCGACCTACAAGCTAAGGTAGATGAACGTTTAATAGATAAATCATGAATTGCGAATGTATCCTTCACGGTTAGATGTCTGATATAACTTTTCTAATATCTGAACGAATTCAATTTTCAGTTATGTGACATAATATCGAAGTGGGAAACAGCGTTGAGAGAAAAGGGTTCTGGAAAGTTTGAAAACACGAGAGTTATACAATTGACTTACAAGTCTAGATGCTATTGGAAGCATGCTGTGAAAATGGAAACGGACAGAGAAAGACTTTTACTCTGTTATCAAGTCAATCAACAAGTTGTGCATGGGAAGTTTCCCGTTAATCGTGAACTTGCTTTTGAACTTGCATCGCTGATGGCACAGGTAAACTATTGTGTGTTCTCTAGGGATTCAATGAACACAGGATACATAAGTCAATGAGACTTTCACGATTATCTTACAGATCGATTATGGAGAGTATAATAACGAAAAGACACGCGGGAGTGGCGGACCCGGAAACAATCCCCACCACCACGTATTGCAGGCTCTTGATAAATTCTACCCAATCAGATATCGAACTAATATCACTTCCGACCAGCTAAGGTTTGTACAAGATATACCAGCTATACCTACAATTGAGTAGCCTGCAATTGTACAATATTGAAATCCGTCCATGTTTTGGTATTTACAGAGAATTGCAGGAAAAACTTCAGGAAAAGTGGATTTCGTTGAGGGGTCGCAGTGTATTGGATTGCGTTAGAATATATTTAACTTGTACTAGGAAATGGCCGTTTTTTGGTGCCACTTTATATCAAGCCAAGGTAAATGTGCAACAATGACCAAAACGCGATTCCATTTAGAATTTGAATAAGCTTTATTTTAAAAACTATCACTTCAATCAGTTGAAACAGGTCGAGCCAGCAACTGTTTGGATCGCAGTCTCAGAGGACAGTGTCACGTTACTGGAGCTACAAACAATGGCAGTTGTCTGCCGGTACAACTACGGAAATATTATTACCTTTGGTGGATGCTTGGACGACTTTATGCTAGTTGCTTGTCCAGATGAAGGAGCTGCTGAACAAAAGCTTTTATTCGCACTTAACAAGCCCAAGGTGAATTGCAAATTTCAGTTGTGAACAGAAAACTATTCAAGATATCACTTCAGTTAGTTTTTATATACCAGAATTACTATATTCTATGGTATAAAATATCAATATCAACAAGTCCCGCGGCAAATGGCTCTGTAGATCTCAGGATCCATATGGTATATTCTTTTTCAGATTTTAGAGATAACATTGTTAATTGCTGACTACATGAACGCATTGGGTCATGCTTTGCCCGGAACACCCCAAATGAATACCTTGACACGAAACGGTTCACACAGGTCTATAAAATCTACCTTGAGACCTGCGACTGGTACGTAAAAATCAAACTAAGAATAAAATAGTATAAATCTTCATATATTCCTGCGTAGATGTATAGTATACATGCATATAGGTATATTACATCTCTACACGGAAAACATTGTAGATTGCAAAAATTCCTAAGAGACTAGTCATTTTCTGCCGTATCATGAATTTAAAATTATGATTTTGAATCATATGATCTTTAAGATGAAGCTACAAAACTTTGTATTATATATCCATACATGTATATACATTGCACCTTGTTCTATATATAAGTTCTTTTTTAATTAAAAACATGGAAAATGGTGCGATTTTGATAACTACTAGCTGCGATGTGATCAAATACTCTCGTTGGTCCGCGTATGTATGTCTGTTGGAACAATTCATTAATTCCAGCCAACAACAATGCTCAATGGTAGAATAAATAGTAATTATTCATGGGAGAAATTTGAACATGGGACATGAAATGTATGAAATTATGAATTTATTTTCATCTGATACATCTGCGTTAGATGATATCAAATTTGTATTGAAAATATGATGATCCTCCAATAATCACCTCATAAAAATATGTAATAATAAGAGATATTTAATACATCTGTTGCGATATATTAATTCAATATACAATGGCATACAAGTAGAAATTAGAAAAGTGCATTTTCTGAATATAAAAATATTATAATTGATGTAACAGGTTCAAGCTGTCTTCCAACACAACCGGATATATTAAAATCAACTCCAGACCACCAAAGACCCTAAAAAGACTGGACGATATAATTTATTTTGAAATAAAAGAATTACCTTAATATTTCACTGAATATATGGAAAGATATGGTTCTGTATAAAGGCGCTAATAATTTTAAAGTTATTGGTATTTGTATGTTCACTATTCAAATGTTCCATATAAAGCATAGGAGTATCGCAACAATTCCCAATGCCAAGATTAGACATTGAATCCGGCAGCTGTAAATATACATTACACATGGATAAACTTACAAATGAATATATACACTATATATATATGTATAACTGTTTTAATTTCAGAAAAAATAACAAAAATGTTGTTTTTCTTTCTACTTCTAAATATAAATTCAATGTTTCGTGCCATTTGTTACGGTCGCTGCAGTTCTTATGAATGATCGTGGTGATTAAATTAATTATTGAAATTGTATTGGACAATTATTATTACCTATGCTGAATATGAATAGCATTTAATTACACTGAGTATGAGATAAACATTAAAAAATCTGCGGAAACACTGCCTAATGTTTGAATTTGATCATCGAATTTATAGTTTCGTGCGAAAGCTAGTAATATGCTGAAAATTGAAAACTTTTGCTAAACATTTATATACCAAATTTGAATATAAGGTGAATTATTATTTATAGATATTCGATAATTTAAATGATTATTAATAGTGATAACGTAATTTGTACATACGAATATTATATATAGGTATACATACATATAATTTAATAGATAGATATATTGTTAGAGTAAAGCTTCAAAAGTGCGTGTGTAATAGAAGAAAACGTTGATACATTCTCAGTTATACGACGATAGGAAGACATACTTTTGATACGTCAACGTTCTAATAATTACAATAAAAACCTCTGTACTGCTCTACATTAATAATCATATGTATTATCAGTATTATCCAGACTCAGGAATGATTTTAACGATTGGTCATTGTTTCCATTTTATGGTTTTCGGTCTTCGTCAATATTCATAAAGCTGAAAACGCGCCAACTCTTTTGAAGTAATACTCTACAACTTTTAAATGTTAAGATTCATAGCATTCATTGAAGCGGGCCTTCCTAAGACCCAGGCACACAAGGACACACACATTTACATGAATCTCTTGCCAAACAGCAATGCTACTCAAAATTAACACGAAAAAATGAATAAATCGAAGCAGTCTCAAACCAAGTACACAAACCTATAATTTTAATTTTTATAAATGATTTTTAAGGCATGAGAACTGCATTTCATTCGAGTCACCTCTATTCATTTTTCATTATACCTAGTTATTCCTTACGTCTTTCAACTCCCAATACTATCCTGTATCATAGTATATGTATAGAACATGTACTTTTAGAATATAATATAATTGCCAATTTGCCACCAACGTAAAATATCTATCCAACCAAAAAAAAAAAAATACACCTTGAATTTATTCATGCTTTGATGGATTTATTTTCAGTGTTTGGATATGAATTGTTTAGATCAAAATCATAGAGCTGGTATACGGTAAGCAGGAGGTCGAAAAATCGATTTTAAGGCTCCCATATTATTGTAATATACTGACATCTATATACTTTAGTATATGTAAATATATATAGCAATGACATCACTTTTCTAGTTTGCAACAGTGTGGAATGAAAAATTATCACCTTTTGAATTTTCTTCTCTTTTTAGGAATATTTAACATTGATCATTTTCATGGTATTCATTTCAATTTTTAATGATTTTACACAATACTAATGATATTAATTATTTTTTTTCAAAAAGGTATTTATCATTATATTTTCAATCAAACGTTTT
This sequence comes from Rhogogaster chlorosoma, assembly GCA_944452935.1. NCBI lineage: Eukaryota > Metazoa > Arthropoda > Insecta > Hymenoptera > Tenthredinidae > Rhogogaster > Rhogogaster chlorosoma. Next base: position 41,740,017 of record OX101797.1, on the reverse strand, counting down.
CATTATACATTTTAGATACATATGCCACGACGGCGATAGAATTTTTTTAACATATATATATATAGTCTTTAAATATTAATCTAATAACGATGAAATTTGGTCAACACATATTTTTATATGCCGAATCCAGCACGTATAGGTATATATAAGGGTGCCCGTTATTTCCTGAACAAAAAAATTTTCCGAGTACGCCCCTTGAAACGTAAGTTTATACTCTAAAACTAAAAGCCATACAAAAAATAAAAATAAAAAATTCCCATTTCAAATCACTTCACTAGGGGCGTTCTCGGAATGAATTTTTTTTTGCGAAATGGCAGACAGTCTAATATGTATTCATCTTTTAAAAGAATAAAAGTCTTATGTGTAGGTAATATATGTGGAAGAGGTATCTTCATCGTTTGTGTCTACATATACATATACAATACGTATGATATGTGTATAATATATATATATATATATATATATATATATATTATATTTACAAGATATTATATATACATGAAAATTACACGGAAAATTGGACTAAGTCCCTATAATTTATGATATTATTTTGACATTATAACTACTAGTCTCAGCATATTATAATATACATACATTTATTTATAGAAACGAATCTTTTCTTTATTTTTCATTTTTACTTCTGTCATTTAATGTACATGACCAAATAGTTTGTAAAGATAAACTACTTTTTTTCGTTTAACGGAATATTTCTGTCATATGCATTCAATATTTATTATCTATTAAATATTGAGCCTGATGCTGAGAAGTTTTGTATGTGTTTAACGAAGTTCTATAAGTATATATGTAACTAGTGTATTATGTCTTCCTTTACCAAGTAAAAAATAAATAAATATAGAGCTTTTAAACTGATATGAGACTTCTGTAATTCATTCTTATCATAGGAGGTGTATACAGAAAACCTGGAGTGCAGTCTATTAGAATTACAACCATGATGTATATGTAATATATATACATGTATACGTATATTATACAGACTGCTATGATTATACGTATAACGCTGCGAGAACTGAATAGTCAGGATTGCTAGAGTGAGCCCAAGGATTTAATGGACTTAAATTGATGAAAAAAATCAAAGCCTTGGAAATATGTTGTATGTGTGCGAGTTCTATTTATGTGTAACATAATAGAGGTGCCAGAAACCTTGTAGCTATCAAACGCCTATACTCGTTCTGTAAATATGAATTCAAAGTACCTTTAGCATCTATATATATATATACACACATATACACAGGTATATACTATGTATTATATATATTAAGTTTAAATCGAAATGCACAGCGTGGAACGTGAGAAGTACCATTTAGTATGCTTGCCATACAAAGGGCACCTTCTCGGCATATAAGCCCTCTGTACAAATGATTTCCGTAGAATTTTTATTTATTATTTATTCACATAAACAATGGCGTTAAAACGCAAACAGTTGTATGGTAATAAACATATTCTGTACTATTGTACAAGAACTGAAATTAAATTTATTACACCCCATAATCTACTAATCCATAGCTAATCATTTCATTTAATCATAAATCATTTCACTCACTCAAGTTGAGACAATTTATACTAGCAAATATTCCTTTTTGTATAAACGCACCCCAATTTATTATAAGTCATACTTTAAGTATGAAGTAGACAATATATCTCTTTTCATCATAAGTGGATTATCTAAGATTCTTGTATGTTCCAATAACTATTTACTTAAAGTTGGATCAAGTTCAATTTTCAGGATAGTGTTGATAGTATCAGTATTCCGATTCTATGACAACAAGGAAAAGATAGTTGAAAGTACCACAGATATTCATGCACTTATTTATTTTCAAATAAAGCAATAAGATAGAATCATATTTTCAAAATGAGTTTTATTACTAAAATTATTAAGTACACAGAAATGCTCAAATATATAAATATTCAATATTAAATATTATCATGTCGGCAAGATATAAGGCACATACGTTGCATATATCAATGAAAAATATTCTAATATATACAAATTTTCTTTTTTTTCTCTCTCTATACGAACGTAATACGTATACGAGCCACGCTTGAAGAACAATGATTTCCTTAAAATAGTTTCAAAATATATAAAATATTCCGCGAATGTCATAGTCTCGATGTAATCGAAGATTAATGTAATAATAAGAAAATACTATGTTATTAATTATATAAAATCCGTATATACAATTTTCACTGGCAATTTCAAATTATATCTTATTTATATGATGCTTTTGAAGTTTTTACCATAACAATTTTCCTTTCTTACGCACAACCAGACTCTCACTTTGTCTATATAAATTAAATACAATTATCAAATATTAATAGTTAGAATATGATGATATTATTTGTATCGTTAAGGCACTAAATTTATAGCATAAAAATCTATGCTAAGGTAAGCGATAATAGTCCTAATAATAATAGTAGTAATTCATAAACAATACTGTTAGCATTATTGGTTTCAACTGCCTTCTATTTGTCGCGTTCAATAAAAAGTAGGAGTCTTAGAAACAAGTCAACTAAATCCTCACATTATCGAATATTTATATTCATACTAAAGTTTAGTAAATTCTCAAACAAACAAACAACGTCTTCAGTTCTAATGATCGTACAGTTAGTCTTGGACATGTAATGTGCTCAGAGAACTAGACTAAAATTACGTAATTTGAGAAAACTAACATGTTCAAAACGACAAGTATCGTCATTATTATTATAGTGGTTTTCACAATTACGCTATTTTTTAATTCAAAAACACTGTACGAATTTGACTTGATACATTTATAGCCAATGTTGTGTTTCTTACTTCAATTTATACTCATTTTATTTATGATACAAGATGTCTGGATAAATAGATTTCAGAGAGTTTAAACTGTGTGGACGTATTCTATCCCCATAGGTATAAGAGCTGTGATCCTATACAATGATGTTGACCAGGCTGCCTATTAAATAGTCCTAAGCCCATCCATCAAAATGTGTTACTGGTGAAGCTAATCTATGCATCATATGATACATTAATGAATGTAAGTTGCGATTCCTAGGAATTTATTAGGAATTAATGCAAATTCTGGAATCTAGGCGGTGGGTAGAAAACATCGAGATGACGAAGCGACTTCTCACATAAGAAGAACAGGGTAGGTATGTCGCTTACAGAACCATAAAGTAGAAAATTAGATTTTTCGAGAACATAGTACATATTTTCAGAAGCTGCCTGCTTTGAGCTTGTTTCATTAAATAATTACTCTTTAATAATAATTCCTAACACTTAAATATAAAAATAGTTGTTAAAAATAGTTACGACTTTGTCTAATTTTATAAACCAGCCCGTATTGTAAGTCTTGTGAATGTCATGTGTTATATGCAACAAAATGTACTCATTTAATGTTTCTCAGCTTAAATATGTATATTACTACGTATGTGTCAGTTATTCCTGTTAAGGATCGTTCTTTCACAATTGAACGGAGACTCTGTTTTATCCAGTCGTAAATTCAGAACAAATTGAAATTTGAAGCGAAAAAATTCGAATTGTGTTTGTGTTTAATTGATGAAGCATAAAAATTATCATTTGACATGGAATTGAGTTGCGGAAAATTGTAATTCATACTATGAGCTTATGAGATTTTGGCACGTGAATTTCGATACAGAAAAAAAGCTAAGTAAACGTCCTGAGATCAAAATTCTAGCAAATATGGCTGTGGGTGAAATGAGGCATGTGCACGTTGAGTTACATTGCGTGTACATAATAATAATAATTAGGCAGTCTTAGTATCACGCTATTTGATCTTCATATGCTAGAGGGTGAGTGGGAAAGATACAGGATTCATAAAGGCTGTTCATTTGCAGTTGGAGCTCCTGGGGGGGATGATTCTCCCGTTGCATTACCCTGGACAGCCGGGTCTCCGTTGTTGTGGCTGTTGTTGTTTTGACCATTTAAAAATGAGGCCATTTCCATTGTTGACGGTTGTCCGTTCTGTTTATAAACATTCGCGTTCGTTCGCTTCTGTCAGATCTAGCGTGTGTGGTTTACGTACGTACGTAGTATTCGGAAAAAACAAAAGAAAGGTGCAGGCTCCAGAGAGAGTGCGGAGGCAACTGATAGGTATAGCAACGTTAGTACCAGAGTATCTCGCTCCAACAATTGTTTGTTTATTTAAGTTTATTCAATCATCAATTTGATCAATATATTAGGCTCATTTAACAATGTAATAAATATTAACAATGAATATTATCAAAAACGCAGTGATATTGTTACATCAATCTTCTTTTGCTCAAGTATTTACATATATTATTATGTTTTATTGATTCTTTTCTTTCGGCAACTTGAAATCTTCACACTTCAAATAGTTGGCTAATTCTAGTATTACACATTGAAGATAGCTAGGTTTTACCCTGGCTTTATAGATATAGTTTGTATATATTGCATATGCATTGGAATTAGACCGCTTCTATGGTATTAGCGTTGCACAGGTACATTGAGAAATAAAAAGAAAATAAAACTATTGGAGATAGCGATTGAAGTTAGATTAAACTAAATGATGTTCGGGCCCCTTAGGTATGTGTAAATTTGTTGTAAATTATAGAGTCACTGCAGTCAGATACCACAGCCATTAGAAAGATGCTAGTAGCAAGTGTAGACGATCTATATGGTATATGAGAAAATCATATGAACCACTACTGCGCATAACAGTTTCAATTCCGTTCTCTATTTATCAATATTTAAATCTGCATGCTGGCGATCACAAGCACATTTTAATTTCTTCAATTATTATACATATTAAACCTATTTGCATGCAGAATGCGAATAGAATATATTACGTTTGGTTCGACTAACCTTGGGAATAGAATCTTCAGGAGCGTCCAGACCAGCCAGCGGATTTGGCGTTATGTTGATCTTAGAGTCTGTCACACTTCCATTCACAATCCTCCCGTTAGCCACTGTCTTATCTATAGAATATGAAGAGGAGATCATTTTCGTAATCGCATATTAAATAACGATGAATATCACAATAGGAAAGTTGCATAATTTTTATGAATACATTATAATACCTTGTCCTTGCGGGGAAGCGCGATTCTGTTTACGTTTGCTTCTCTTGTAAGCAATAGTTACAGCAGCTAAGGCAGCTAAGACGACTACTCCTCCCAAAGCACCCCCGACGATGGCGTACAAACTACTGGTATGATTTATGTCTTCAGGTTTCAAATTGTTCTCAGTGATGATTTGCTGTACGGGGGATTCAGTTGGTGGAATTTTCATAGTTTTTTGTTTAAATATTCGTGAGAATTCGGACGCCGCTCCGATGCAGAAACTCTGTACTTTAAACTCGTACACTGTATCAGGTTCCAAATGAGATATTGTTATAGATGTTGCTGTTTTTCCTTCCACTGTAGTTTTTATATAATCTCCAGCGGATGTTGCGGCTCTGTGATACACATAGAACCCATCAATCTTTGCTGGACTGTCCTCGATGGCCCAAACAAGTAAGACCTCGTGGGAACTTCGAGCCTCTGTATTTATCAGTATCGGAACAGGCATTTTGTTCGTCTCAAAATCCGAGGTGTGGTTCAAGAGGAATTTAGCAGAGTTACGACTGAGCTGATTGTCGTTGTTTGAGTAGACTGCGGCTATCCGAAATTTGTAAGTGTGATTTGGCTGCAAATCTGTTACTTCAAAGGACCTAACATGGCTCGCTATTTCTCCAGTAGCAGTATTCCACTTGGATTGTTTGCCATTCATATTTTGTCCCAGTTCTCGATATTGAACTTTGAAAAATTCAATTGGCAGACCCTTGTTCTCAGGAACGGACCATCTCACCATGACAGACACATCCGAAAGCCTCGTAACGTTCGGCTGGTTTGGTGGCACCATTACTGCTGAAATTCAGGGAACAATGAAAACTGTTGGAAATAATAAACCCTTGGCATAATTATTCAACTCTCTGAACACACTGGCAAAATGAAAATGAAAATTCTGATGAAAATATGTACACTAAGATCTTCTAACGAGTAAAAACTCTAGTCAGAGTGAAAAATTCATTCTTTCAGTATGTTGTAAGATTGAACCATATATATTCACCGTTTCCTTTGCGTTTTCCATCCTTGGGACGCCTTCTGCCTCCAATTCTCGTATGATCGCGATGTTTTACATGGTTACCATAAACTACTCTCGATTCCGTTGTGCCACTCAAGTGTTGTTTCGGAGTTACCCTCAACATGGCATAGCCAGAATGGGAACCATACTCGTTACTAGCAACGCACTGAATGATACCGGCGTGTTTCAGCTGAACAGGTGATATGGACAAAAAGCGAGAGCCTCTTTTGTGATCCTTGGACAAAAATTCACCGTTGATCAACCACTCTACAGTGGGTTCTGGCTCGCCAGTTACACTACAGGAGATTTCCAAGTCACCGCCTTCTGGGACAGGTGGTACCTTTGGTGGTTTTGTTACTTTAGGACTTTCGACAACGCGTAAAAGTATCCTTTCCTGTTTAACTGCATGCTTATTGTTCCAACTGCAGTGATATTGCCCCCTGTCTGATGACTGCACGTTGTGTATGCTCAATCCGGCTGCAGTACTTCTTACTTTTGTCGGTAAAGGACTACCGATTCTACTCCAAGTTACACGAGGGACGGGATTACCTGCCCCAAAACATTCCAGGGTCACATTTTTGCCAGGTAAAACTTTGTACTCTGTTTGGGGCTGCTTTGTAAAGTATGGTGGTTGAGCCTTGTCGCTGTCGGATACTGTCAAGATTGTTTTATGCCGCGAACCGTAAGTTTGAGTGGCAATATAGTTTGTAGCCAAGCAGGAATACTCCCCAGCATCCGATACAGAGACATTCTCCAAAACCATAGTCTTTCCGCCTATCAGAAAAGGGGTTTCAATCGATTTGTTGTTCTTGAAGAACTGTACAAACGCTTGAGGACAGGAATAAGGCACTGGACAAGTAATAGGCACTGTATTCCCAACTGAAACTTTGACCTCTTGATTTTTTTCATCCGAAAATTCTTCCAGCACCGCGAGACTCAATCTCGCTGGATCTGACGCCAAACCAATGGTACCTGCAGAATGTAAAGACTGAGTCAACTATAGGTGGAAATAAAGAAAATGTCAACAAATGTGTTTCCACACTTTCTTGGTCAGATATTATGAGGAGCATTACAATATCTGTGGATTGAATAGTTGGATAAATTTTTACCATAATAAGCTATGCACTGATAGTCTCCAGCCTTTGATTTATCATCAAAGTAGACAATGAGAGAAGACTTTTTCATGCCATTGTTCGGAACCGAAATCAAGGATCCCCATCGATCACTATTCAACGGTCTGTGTCTCCAGACAAATTTTTCAGCTGGGAGGTTCAGGCCGCATTCAAATAGCGCGTCGTCTCCTAAAGGTGCTGCGAATGGCTCAGGGTGACTAGTGAACGACATACCCAAGTCTATTTTCCGATGATGGTAATTCACAGGAAAACAAATAATTCGTTAAATAAATTTCAACTCATATAATACAACAGATACGAATTCGAACTATGATATAAATCATGCTTACCGGACAGAGAGTGTACCGTTACACATAGCAGCACCCCGACAATGCTGTACAGGTAAGACACAGGCCGCATCTTCACACATTCTGAAAAGAACAGAGAAAAGTGTTACATGACTGCTTGAACGTATTTTTCAACCTCTTTGGCAGGGGCTAAAAGACTCGAGGGCAACTAAGACTACCGCCAAGAAAACGATTTAAGTTTAGACAGAGTTCACATGAAAATAGAACGCATACATTCTATCCGCATACCGGGCATAGTTTGAGTTATTTTAATGTACCAATATGCAATAATGTAAATACGATTATTGAACGCGTCAGTCAATCTACACATTCAATGTCTCATCAATAACCATCCATGGTAAATGGAAACTAATTTATTATACGATATATTGAGAGGTATTATACCTGCTCTCAGTAAAAGAATCAACAGTTATCTCTCTCCGGCTATTTCGAAGAAAAAAATACGCCGTTTTTCAAAACATTATAACTCAGTTGAAAGTTACTAAAACGAAGAGAAGAAAGGAGCGTTTTGAAATTTGAAATTTCATCTTCAAGATGCTTTTTCCTTTGAATAAGCCTGCGATTATTTTTATTGAGATAGCTGTGCAACTTTGAGTAAGTAATTGTAAGAAAAATAAGAAGTTATTCAAACTTCGTTATGATGAACAAAAGAATAAAAAAAAACGCAGCAAATATTTGCATGAGAGGCTTTTGAAGCTTGAAGTTTTCTATTTGAAATACTTTCTAATAAATTCTTCTCGCATTTCCTTTCGTTGAGTTATTTAACATTGAGCAGCCTCTTTTATCTAAGATGGAATAGACGAGTAAATCGATTTGGCCTACATGCGGCTGACGTTAATCACGATTGAATAAAACAGTGGAAAAAAAATCGGAGGAAATTAAGAAAAAAAGCATTTTAAAGCGAACATCTCAAACTTCAAAGCCATCACTGGCGAAATTGTCTGGGATATTTTATATATACCACAGAGGATTTTGAAAAATTGTTTATTCCATACATTTTGGAACTCTTCGTCAGACTCTGCACAGCTAGATAAGAAACCATCGCAAACAAGTAACTAAAAAAAAAGCTTAGGGTTGAAGTTTCGAACTTTAAGTGTTACTAACTGTTTTTAATTTGATTCCGATAATTTTTCATCGAGTTATAATGTTCCAAGAAAGGCATTGTGTTGTTTTTTTTTCTGTTGGGAATACAGGTAGACCGTCCATTCTGCTTTATCTGAGTACATACTGTTTCCCAATGTTAATTACATCGCAATTTGTGCGGCTTTTGATATGCATGAATCACAACGCAGGTTATAAACTATCGCACAGTATGTCATACCATAATTAGTCTACCTGTTCACGATCAGACTTATTTGTTATTCATGCTTTTCGAGGCTGCAATTTCGAATCAAACAGCCTGGGGACCTTGCTACGCATACTAATTACTCAAATCATGCGCTCAAGTTCATCATCATCATACAATTATGTACCTATACAAAAATGTATTCTGCTATACACCCAGATATACATATGTATGGTTGATTTCTTTCTCTTGTGCGAATTAAGCAACATAGCGTGATGTCAGATATCGAGTATGATAAATTATAAATTATAAAAGAAAATTTTGATTACACAATTATTACCCAACGAGCTTTTAGTGCCTACACATTATTGATACATATATACACATATAATATTTCATCTATTTCTTTCTATATCTGTATTTTAACGATAATTTGTTAAAGGCATTGATACTTTTTAGTACATATGAATGAAGAAAGGAGCCAATTTGTATAATAACCATATGTATGTACATACTATGGTATATGTAATCAGGCGTATTTTTTCAGTAATGAGGCACAACCTCTGCAATTATCCGTATAAGGTTTGTAGGAATATAACTACGTTCAAATATCACGAAACGTTTCCACCTACATGTAAATGTGATAATAACAAAAACTGTGCTAGTTGGACTTAGGGAATAATTTATTGGCCAATAGAAGTCGCGCGTGGGTGTGCGAAGCCCAGGGGCTCATTCATCGGCAGAAAGATTCGCCCACGTATAACATGAATAGAGATATTTATAATTCGTTTTTAGAAAATTGTTATAATCGAAACAAACTACAATATATGCCCCATTCATCGTGCATAGGATGGTTAGGTGAAAGTTTAATTACAAGTAGTATAGGTATACATATAAAGTATTTAATTTTTATGCCATTTTTTTATGCGGGTGAAGAACGGTTATTAATTTAACTATATATTTTCCCAGGTGTATTACATATTATAAAATGATACATCATTAAAATATGGTACCATAAATCGAACTCGCGTGATTATATTTTTATTAAATATCATTTATTTGATTCTACGCCGATGTTATATTTGAGTTGATAAGAAAGACAAACTATAGAAGAAAATCGAGATCTCGTATCACCGTGTAAAACCGACGAAACGTACCATTCGTGGAGAGAGCGAAAACCCTAAACAAACATTGCATATACCTATATGCCTACAGAATACATAGAGTATACTATATCGATCATTCGAGGCAATACAATTCTTGATGGGGATAACTCTTACATATATGTATATATCATCTTCACTAAATAGTTGGAACATGTGTACGGATGTGTATTCATCTTACCAAATACATAATTTTTGTGAACGACAATATTTGCACTATACTATCGATACATTTATAAATTTTGCACGCGACGTTCGCCGATTGATATAAGTTCGAATTTAAAGAATAAATTCCAATTCTAAACACGTAACATTCCTACGGCGCAAATTCGACGGGTGAACATTTTTTCTTACTCAACTATACTTGTTTAATATGCCTATATATACGTGTTTTAAAATTTGTTGATATTCCTCCTGTAATTTTACCAATTTATGCTCGAATTTATGGCTCACAAACTAAACGCATTTATATATAGACGGTGCATTTAAGCCATACTTATGCAGAAATGGACTAATAAAGTACCTGGACATTGTATGATATGAATGATTAATATTATCAGGATTCCGCGAAATCAAATCAGTCGTACATTTTTTCGAAGGTTTTTTTTTTTTGTTGTCACTTTCCACAAATTAATTAGTGTGAATAATTATACTTATATATGTAAATAATTCGATATCCTACTTATATATAATAGCCAGAGATTAGGGAAGATTCTGCCGAAAGTATAATCGCGAAATAACAGGTCAAATATAATATCGCAAAGGTTGCATCTTATCTTCAATAAAATATATTATATACTCTGAAGCCTGAAGAGAAGTCTTTTATATATTCTCAAAATAACCCCCGTTACGTACTATACGAATCCCTTTATTGAAAAAAAGACCGTGACTTTGGTCACCGTGTTTCCGCGATGTCTATTGGCTGCAGTTGCACGCGGAAACGGCGATAGATGTCTGTTTAAATTTTGTTGAGATAAAATTCGAAAATTTGAATATGGTTCGAAGAAATAGGAGGTTTAAAAAATGGATTTTTGATTTACTATCATTTTTTCTCTCTATGCATATACCTATATCCGCAAAACTGAGAACAAAAAAGTAAAAAATCGTAGTGGCGCACGAGTTCTTTTGAACGCAGTTGGCTCCGCGGCCGCGGCTGGTCCACGCCGATCAGACTGGGCATTATCCTTATCCTTAGAGGCTCCTGAAGAGTTTTAGAGAAAGAAAAAATAAATAAATTCTGTCGGAATTCTTTCTTCAGTGCAGCAGTCAGCTTTCGACTTTTGCCTTTATTTATTATTCCATCTCACGAACTTGAATGTTTACTCAAAATTTTTCAGTGTTATATAATATCCGAAGAATTGAGTGGAATTGAAAAATAATGATATCATATGTAATTGCAAATTTCTAAAATTAGTTTCAGTCGAGCGCGTATACTGTATGGCCTGTATACATACACGTATATTATGCACATACTATCAAATCATGTATATATATGTATATATATACGTATTGTGATTTGCCCTGCGCTGTATATATTTTCATTGATATATACTTATATGTATATATGTTTCTACTGCGCCCGCGAAAGGTACTACATAAAATAACAATAATATATACGATAAATCCATAAAGAAACTATTCAGTGCACGTCTAACAATAAGATATTATAATATACTGCGTGATAAAATCTCCAATTCGCATTAGCTAATTGCGGTACGTATAATTAGGGTATTACCTCTATTCGAATAGTATTTACAAACAATTTACAACTGAAATATATACCGATAGCGTAGCAGGTAAGAGGGCTAAAGATGCTGGTTTCTGTCGATCTCTCCCATAAAAATAAAGAACTTGAATTCCCTAACAGTGGCTATCAACTCGCGGAAGACAACGCGGTAAACGCACACACATACCCATTATATACGTATACCTACAGAATAAGTATATGAATAAGATATGCCTATATATGTATAGGACTTATTTTATTTCTACATATTTGTATACTACATTACCCATATATATGCATTGACAAGTAAACTGAAATTTAATATTGCAGATTCACGATAATGATCGAACGTGATGTGCGAATACGATTATTTACGAGAAAGATTATTATACATAGATTGTAGCAACCTTTAATCTACATATCATGTATACCTAGACACAGTAGGTACAAATGATAATGATAATAATAATAAAGATGCGACGATAATCGCAACACCGGATCTAGGTATATGGGATAATTCTATATAGCTTGTTCCTGAAAATTGATACTATATAGGTACTCGATCCCCCACGTACTGTAGTGGGTCGTCGAATTTGCTGATGATCAGCGGAAATATTAATTACACTTTCATTCACCGGCAGTTCTAGGCGCTCGGTGAGGTGGAAATCACGAGAAACGCGCGTTGCGATCTATCCGCATCTACATATTCTTGTGGCAGATAGTCGATACATATGCGTACATATACATGTATTATATGGATCTCTATTTTGTATTTTATATTCATCGATTCTATATGCGTACAAGGTTGAGTCTTACTCCCAATGAAATTGGACAGAGCTCTGGTATGTATAGTAGATACGTAGGTACATATAGTTGCCTATGTATATGTACATGGTGGGACAAAAATGAAAAACTAGAAAATAAAGAATGAAAAAGAATAAGTAACCGTACCCGTTTATTAACTATATAATATACGCGTGTGTACCTTCCGAACCGAAGATAGCAAACCGGACAGGTGCTTTGGAGCACGAAAAAAAATTACCGTATTCTTGTCGTTCTGATAATGATAATAATATACCAAAGACTACATGTACGTATTGGTGTATAATTTGTGTGTTTCGAACAGGTATAACGTCGTCACGAACACGCGGTATAATAAGTATATAGTTTGGTTGTTCTGAAAATTGTACAATTAAAGAAAGGGTGAGAAAAGTTACAAGTAGCCATCACAAGAAAGTATATACGGTTTTATACGCGAAAAGGATATCGGTATAGAGGTTGTTTCAGACTAACCGCTCAAGTTTTTATGACTGTATTCCTAATGAAATTTTAAGCGCAAATTCTTTTACCAAAACTTTGTGGCTTTGATATTTAACGAATAATAGAACGTTCAAGTTGACCAACGAGAGCGTTAATTAAAAGAGAACTCGCAAAATATCAAACGTACAGAGTTTTGTTGAAGGAGCTTTATAGTGTCAGAATTTTCTAAGGAATAAACTCATGAAAACTCTCGCGTTCGGTCCGAATCACCCTGTATATTTGCACCTGCGCCAGGTATACCTGTATCAAAACTAGGAAAGAACTACCCTCGAAAAATAAGAATCCTTTCGGAACCCTGATAAAAGTTGAAACATCGACGGAATTATTAGATGAAATTTGGGAACGAATAGAAACTACAGTTCTCCGAAAGGAAATATTAGAGTTGGAGTATATAGAGACAATGTTCTTTCCTTCGAAGATTTGCTCAATTCGCCCTCTTCTTTAGCCGTTCTCGAGATATGCGCGCCGTTAAAATGGGTCCAGTTTTTTTTCCACCGGCGTATATATAGGTAGGTATAGTATACATATATGGGTAGATACATAGGTATATGGGGTGTACGTATGCGGGACGCACTCTACAATTATAGGCAGGATGTTTGACTGGTCTCGGGATATAGGTAGTACACCGCCAAAGACTGTACAGCGTATAGCCAAACCTCCCTGCCATGCGCTGAAAATAATAGTTTAACAATAAGAGAAGAGGGATTCTCCTCGCGATTTGGTCAAGTGCGGTTAAGCGCGTGAGGTTTCGCTGTAACGCGCGTCATATCATTATATGTAGCCCTCTGGGTCACCCTCGTATGGTTACCCTTATTAAACCAATAACGATGAGACGTATGCATGTATGTTATACTTGCCGGTACTGTTGATAAATATGTATGCAAAATTCAATGATATTATCAGAATCAAGATTGAAACATGATTTAAATGAATGGCTTCAAATCACCATTATTCAATAATGGTAAGTATATAAAATTCTTTTTCGAATCGTAAGTATATATTTCGTATATTAAGCAACTATACTCTTTAGTATATCATACATGATAAACGGATAAAAATTATTGACAACGGCCGATTGTTGACTATAAAAACATCAGCGAGTGGTGAGAGCTACCGATATCATTATCAATTCGCGGTTTATAGTCTTAGGTAATTGAATTTGAGTTATTCTATTTATGGACTTTTCTCGATTTAACCATTATATAGATATGGGCACTAATCACAAGTTGGGGATGGAGGTTCAAAAATGACATTAAATCTCACCGTAAGGACGAAAAAAAAGAGAAGCGAATTCATCCAATCGTGATTTATATGGAATAGAAAATTCAAATCAACTATAAATAGTTCAGAATCCGTTCAGCAATTTTTTTGGCTACAGATGCATGTGATTCACTGCAGCATATTCTCAATTTTATATGAGTCGGTTTTGGAATTACTTAGTGCTTCCTTTGGTATTTTTTTTTTTTCTTTTTCTTCTTTGTTTTACTTTTTGTTTGTACGTAACGCACATGGATCGTGTTACATATATATGTGTAGAATACCTTTGTATGTATATCTAAATAAAGATTGAGCATCGTGAAACCCGCGGGTTTATTGGAATAGGGTTAAATTTCCAATTAAAACATGACACGCACCTGTTCGCCGGGAAATAATTATTAATAACTCTCTACATGTTGCATAACATATAGATATACCTATAATAATGTATAATATCTAGCGCGGCGCTCCAGAATAGAAGAAAAATTCGTCTCAAATAATATCATCGAGTAGGTATATTCAAATCGTTAAATGTTTAATACTGTATGTTACATGGCGTACCGATCTGATCGCGATACACGTAACGAGAAGCGAGGAAACGACAGGTGCATGGAAGCTTTGACAGAACTGTGCGTGGTACCTGTAAGGGCTGCGCCTGAAGTTCATCCCTCAATGAAAAATAGTGTTGCAAATTGCATTACGAGAGGATATAAGTACATATTATTTTGTTGAAATACGAAATAGTACAAATTTCCGCTTATCAAAATTCAAGGCCTCAGACTTTATAGGAAACTAAACATCCTGCACACATACAGACACACGGAAAATATAGCTAGCTAACACGATCTCGCACAACAATCATGATCATTGCAGTTATACATATGAAATATTAATATTAGACGAATCTTAACGTCATGTTTTTTCGCAAATCACCGAAAGCTTTACAAATTTATGTACTACATAAATATACGCATACAAGCACGCTATACATACACATTATGGAATCTATGTATCAACAGGTTTACTACTTTTAATCACTCATAACCGAAGTATTTCTCTACACGTATAGGTATGGGTATATTTGCGTATGCATACACCGATATAAATATTATGTACATATCATCGATATCGCTAACTCAATATACATGTATTTTTATTCTTAATTCTTAGTTTGAAACCTGAACTATACCATAATATCATGTAGCTATACCTATATATGTATACGCGTAAGTGTGTCGAGCCTCTTCTACGCTTTTATTGTGCGTTGTATACCTTAAAAAAAAAATTGTTAGAGTATTGAAAATAATGAAATAACAATTCGCAATCGCATTGTGATAATCGCGGAACCGTTCGTAATAATTATATATTGTATAATGAAGATGGGAAACTGAAAAAATGCGAAGACATGCGATGGTGTGAATCCCCGCCGCGATTCAATCATTTGATAGCTCCCACGCAAAGTGCGCAATGTTTTGAATAAATCATGCAAAAGTATATCGCGGTATGATTGTAAGGTGCGATGTGATTGCTTTCAAGCAAATATCTGACAGAGCAAGATGCGTTTCACTGTTAGTCAAGAAGAATGAAAATTCTTAGGTGCAGAGCGCACTTTACTAGATAACTGAGTGAAAAGTTTTATCTGAATAACTCACCCTCGTGGATTACTAGTTTCAAACTGATATATGAAAATTCTAGAGGTCTTCGTAAATTGACTAGTCACACCTGATACACTCTTCACTAGGAGTAGACGTCATTTACCACAAAATCACTTCATTTTACTCAATATATAATAATTGTATATCACTCTAAAGCAGGATCAACCGAGAGAACGCCGAACGCGTACCACAGATGCTTAGCGTCTACTAACAGTGGATCATGGAATGCAACCAAACGGGATTAAACTGCAGGCGTCATCTGATGGCGACAGCCTCAACCGCCTGAACCTCCCGGATAAGTTAACTTTTAAGGGGTTGTAAATCCGATTCAAATGACGCACACGTATAGGTATGGCTGTGTGTATGTACGCCGTTGTTACGTCACAGGCGATGAAATTTCATTAGCAACTCGTGGCCGTGTAACTGTTTTATATATTGAAAATATAGACTCTTTTAAATTCTATAGGGACTAGAAAAGTAGCCAAGTCCAAACTATGGCCGTGTACGTGCCTAAAATTCAAATTATGTTCGGAAAACGAATGCAATGCCAATAGGCCCGTAACTGGTATAGCCCAAACCACGGTCCACCTCGCCACTTCAACCTGCACGTTTTGTTCACCGGCTCTCGAATTGACGGAAATACAGACTTTCGCCGCATCTCTGTTCATCTGCATAACGTTATGATATCTGCTGTTTTTCAAATTTACACTTTGCAATGAAGATAAGGTATCACTTGCTCAGTTCTGACGTCACGTCGCCATTGTTCGATTAAACTATACTATGGCCTCGAGTTTATGGACAATACGAAATACATCAATTTTTATTCGAAATAAGACAATGTTCTATAACAATAGCGCATTTTCTTTGATAGGATTGTTGTTAAGATATTTATCTGATGAGCTAATATCGCGCATATATCGTGTACAAATAAATATTCATCGGCGATAAATCGCACGTAGCACAAATTAAGAATATCAAGAATTTGTGGGATTCCCCGCAAATTTTATATATTCATACCATTCACATATGGACTGCGTAAATCGTTGCGCGGGTAAATTAAAATTTATTGAAGTATGATTGAAAATTATTGGGATCCACATAACCAAAAGTTGATTCCTTGATTTGCAATTGATTTTATCTAATTATAGTATGGTGTAATCAGCCATTATACATGGCATAAAGTATACTTGGTTCTTTTTATACGTAAATGTATGTATGTATATAAATAATAAAGAACAGTCCAATGTACAATATGTATTATAATTTATATTATTATATATAATAGGGATCCAAATACAGAATAATAAATCTATCATTTCTTTTCAGTAGATATACAAGGTATAATTCTGTCGTAATTATAAAGCTTAAAATATTATACTTAATTGCAAGCAAGGCCAAAAAACTTAACAAACATTTTACAGTGATTCGTTAAAATTAATAATAATAATAATGATAATCATAATTACTATTACGCCAACAAAGTTATTATATATCGTACTATAAATTATATATATATATATATATATTTAGTTTTCATTAGAGAAATGAAAGGTCCTGTTTGGCACGTCACACAGCGGAAACAAATCAAACGTCATGTTCTCATGCATTATTTGATTGTCCGTGGCTAGTGGTATTTCTTAATAAATCATTTTCTTAAAGTAGTGTATTTACTTTTAACATTTTCACTTTTCCTACATTCAATTTTTTGCATCAGCCAGTTTTGTCACACGTGCCAAAAATTATTAAATCAATTCAAAACCCTTGAAATCCTTTTTCTTTTAGAAGCAAATAAATAATTTTTTTCTTTCCTTCGTTTTACTTTTCGTTCTCTTCTCTCTCTCTCTTTCTTCTCCCTATATATATACAGTTTTCCAACCATTTTCTCTTCTTTACGTTGAACGACAAATTTCTATATAAACAAAAACTCAACAGATACAAAGTAGTACGTTAATACCAGAGAACTTGATAATTACAATTATCTAAACTCATAACCACCTACTTACATACCATATGCGGTTCGTTATGGAGACTAGCATTAGTTCCAAGTAACTAGATAATTAATATTACAATACATAGGTAGTACATACATACATCACAAGAGAATTAGCATCCGAGTTCTTTAATTTTAGTCAATTCAAAGTACGGTAGGATAGATTAGTTGGCGATATAACTGTATGTATAGAAATTCTTTGATATTAACGTCGAAAATAATTAATTCATATATATATTTGAAAATCATAGGATAAAATAGTAATATAATATTATTAATGGTGATAATAATAATAATAATAATAATTTTAATGCTAATAATAGTAATAATATTGAGGAAACCGGCTGATTCAGAGTATTTCTTCGGATATCAGGTGTTACTGGTATATTGCTTTACGTTATGTTGCTAACAGATTAATCTAACTTAACTTATAACGACCAGCTACCTCTATTGTGATGATAAACGGGTTTAAATGCCCCACCCACCCCTCCCGCCCTCCCGCCCACCCCCCTAGTCAATTATTTTAGAATAAGCTACATGGAAGAACAGACCTTCAGTCGTAGCGAACGGAAGCTAGCCTTAATAGTTTAATAAATTGATAAATTATTACTTTAGTTACATCACTATACAATATTCTAGGGTGCATGATTATTTTATCTCGACCAAAGCGTGCAATGGAGAAAATAATGCCAATGGATATCAAATGTAATATGATGGACAGAGAACAGTCATGCGCTCCGTTACGTTTTAGAGCAATTTGAAAATAACTTTTGTCATCAAATGCTCGCAAGGCAGCTTAAATGGTTTCATAATAGTTTTTTTTTATGTTATTATGATCGAGTTTTGGAATTTTGAGGATCGTTGCTTTAAAGATGAATTCAGGGTATCAACTTTCTATTTAGTTCGATATCCATAGCCATTTCCTCTCTATACTCATTTTAGTCTCGATACCCCTATGCGGTAGACTAGCTACAATCACATAAAAAAGATTTGGCAGCACGGCCCGTCAAGGCTTAATTGATTTTTAATTGCATTATTTTTTTCTTTCTTTTTTTCTTACGAAATCACAAATAAGTAATAAAAATAAAGATATTATTCCAATAATTTGGCTGATAGTCAATAAATATTCATATACAATATTGTAAATGATGACAGAGAAAAAGTTAACAAGTAGATATTTTATAAAATATCTGATAATAATTATATATATATGTGTAAATATACATGTAATCAATGATTCTTGAATAACTTGAAATCTTAAATCGAAAAAAATTTCAGAAAATTCTTACTCCTTTCATAGACAGATCACAATTAGCAAGAGATATTATTTGACGGGACTAAAAATGATCCAAATCTCAAAACGACCTGTAACTATCCTGTAAGTATGCATACTATAATATATATATAATATATATGTATATATTATATATATGTATTATTATATATATTATATATATGTATATATATGTATATATATATATGTATATCGGTTTGTATAGCGACACAAATACATATGTATTTAGTCTTTACCAAACAGCATTGTTCGAGTCGTGCCACGCACTCATCGAGTGTTAATAGTGTTGTTTAATTCGCTAGAAAATAATTCGTCAAAACTTTAAGCTAATGAACGATGAAGTAGCGAATCATTAGGAAGAGCTTTTATCACTCGGGCAGAGCCCTGTAAAAATATACCTTCTCTCTATATAGATTTTACGACACAACTTTTACTCGGGGACTTATTTCCAAGCCTGCGTCTCATTCAAATTTTCATCTTCAAACTCATCGCCGTATTCAAGTTATTGCTTCGCATCGAGCTGGTTTGTAATTTATATGGAGAAAATTTCCGAGCCGTGCAGACGCCGTTATTTCACAAGTATTAAACGTGATTTTGAGCTTATGGACAACAAAAAATAAATTTCTTTCAATTAATTATCTTTAGGCAAGCCGTGACTTAGGCATTATCCGTATGATTTTGTACCAGAACTTCTCTGTCAATATAAGTACTAATTTGAGTATTGTTTTTGATAGTACGGAATTCAAACGAATATTTGAGTTTATGCGTTTATACAGTATTAACAATTTGTCATTTCTTAGAAAGTTCATGAAACCATTTACTTATGATCTTAAATCTTTTAGAAGCACGTATTAAGATGTAGCGTTGAGAGACACTTGATTATTTTGGTCTTCGAGTGTTTAGTACCAGTTAAATTCATCAATTTGATCATCTATTTTATGATAATGAACGGACAGTCATTTTTAGCAATTATATGTCAGCTTTTTGAGCGGAAACTCCGTTTGAAGTAATTCTAGATTGTCCCTCTAGATCTTACGGATGATGAGCTCTTAATGAAAATTTGTAATTTGGCACATGTGAGGAATTAGCATTAACATGCGTCGTAGGGTCTACTATTATGTACAGCACAGTTTAAAATCATCTCAATATAGCCACGAGTAGAGTAGAAAACGCAGAAAATGACAGATTTTTTTTTTATTGAATCGTTGATCTAAGTCGAGAGCGTTGCAAGTTTCAAACTTATATCGAATACAGCTTGCAACGCCCGTACCGAACCGTATAATATATCTCGTCTATGCTATATATTTTCAAATATATTATCAATTTTCCTATCGAATAATATAATCAATTGTATCTCTATACATATCTACAGAAAAAAAAACAAAAAGTATCATAGAATTTCTCTATTATTATTAATTAAACTCTCTAGGAATTAAATATGGAGCTTCGTTCTCGATGACTCTAAAAATTTTGCTGTTTTTTTCTTTTCTTTTCTTTTTTTTTTGTTTGTTTGTTTGTTTGTTTGTTGTGTTTAAGTTTATATGCGACAACGTCTTGTATTCACTAATGATTAAATTATTATTTTTTATTATTTATAATATACTTAAAATTTAATTCTCACCATTACTCTCTATTATTGCTTGAAGGTTTTTAGGGCTACTGGATTTATTTTGGCATTTTGGGCGAGCTGCGAAATTTCCGAGCATACAGAAATACCTTTAGATTAGGCATAAGCGTTATCAATCATTTTTAGCCAATTTCATTAATGAAATGAAAACTTTTCAACGTAAATTAATACACGATGATATACAAAACTACCTATAGAATTAGAATCTATAATTGGAAACCACTTTCCTCCCCACCCCCCCGCCCCGGCCCCCCTCTATTGTCAAGAAGAGTCGTTGAAAAGTTAATACCTTGTTACCACAAGTGATATACGTCCTTGTACATATTTATACATACATATATGCTACGTACATACATACGTATGTTTAGCAGTACGTTTGGATATAGGTACATTATACACATCATTATCATCTGATTTCGGTATTTCTGCGAGCTCCTAATATAATCGTTGTTTATCACAGTGTGTCGATACAGTTTCTCACAGAGATTTGCTACTTAGATAGTAGGGAAATTTTTTTATTTTCTTGTTTCCAAAATTTGAAGCGATAGAACATTTATTTGAAGATAAAAAAAAAAACAAAAAAAAACATGATAATAATAATAATAATATCGTACCAGTTCACGATTATTGGTCCAATATAAGATCTTTCTTTCACAACAAAACTGAGTGCATAAATTAATCAATCGATAAGGATTCTTGAAACTATGATTCACCTGTATAATCAACCAATCTCTTTTCTTGGCTAGGATTAGGCTGATTCAGTGTTGCGTTATGTATATACATTATATGCACAAATGGTTTGAATCGTCGACGTATAGTATGTACTACGCTTAGGCCGGTAGAATATGGTCGGCCAGCGGAAAGAGATAGCAACCTGTGGAGGTCAATCTCCGTCTCTTTCTATTCAGGAGCGTAGCAATATGATTTAGGGCCCTTAATGCACTGGGCCAACACAAATACAGGGTCAACGCGAGGCTCTTGTAGCTATCAGGCCCCTGGTGTGCTCTACGCAGCAATCGACACAGCCAATAGAATTCTTAGAAAGAGAGAGCAATTGACTTCCACCTCGCTTCCTCTTAGCTTAACTCCAGCGGACACTTTTCGAAAGCCTTTATGTAGGGATCCGCAGTCCACACTATACGTCGATGGTTTGAATACTTTGAATACGAATATAATGTGTCCGTCGGGAATGCTCTTGCTTTCACAAAGTTCAAAGATATGTTAATAACTGTCGCGGTTTGTTAGGCACCATAGCGACACACTGTAAAGAGTTTACTTCAGCGACTCCTTCAATCATTAGCGTCCTGGCAATAAATACGATACGGAGTAGTACGATACACTTTTATAGATAATTAGACTTTGAGAAATTCGTTCCCTAGAAAACAGATCATCATTGCCAACGGACAGGTTATTGCCTTTAAACCATTGGCAATGATCATTATGTGATCGGATTTCCATAACAGTGCGTCGTAGTACTCATCAGAGTATTTGGTATTAACCCCTAACTTGTTTGAGATATCGAGTTCCCTCGCCCCATTCTCGCCAACGCCTGCGCTTCTTTTCAGAGTTGCTAGAAAATTCATTCGGATTCGAACGCCTCTTCATTTTCGATGTTTCATGGATTCTTAACGCCGTAGGAGGGGGAATCCCTTGCGTCTGTTGCCTACCTTGGTTTAGCGGTGTACTTACACCAGCCAAATTCAAAAGCGCGTCAGCACCCTCTGCTATTTTTCTCTGCTCGTCGAAATCTGTTCCAACTTCATCTGTGTTGCCGCATCTCTTGCTGTAAATAATACAATCATATTACCCCAGGCTTTAGACATGGATGGAGTTTATCCATCGTCAAAAGTGAACTAGAAACAATTTAGGAATACACCATTGGACTGGGCCAAAAAAATGGATTATTTTTTTGTTTTTTCGAGTCAAATCGACAATATTTACCAAAAAAACATCAATTTATTGAGCTTAATTACTCGGAAACGGCTTGTCTGACGATAATCTATAATCAGACCTTTTTTGTAGCGAATTTAATTTTACATAGAAATAAGGGAAAATAAATTTTTTCACTTCAATGTTTTGACAGTTCTGACGTGAAACATCAAATTATGACTAAAAATTAAAAATAGCGATGATAGACCTCTTAAAATTAATATTAAGGGCTCAAATTTTCACGAATTTTTTTTTTCTCATTCTGAATGATATTCTCGATATATCTTAAAAAAAAAAAAAATAGTCAATTTTTTTGGCCCAGTCTATACACCATTTTACCTTTCTAATTTTATTGACGTAATACAGCTATACGTGTGGTCTTCGCTCGAGCTCCTAGTAATTATTGGCACTAATTTGTCTGTGTCCACCAATTTTCTTTTGCGGTCTGTAAAAGTTTAGGTAAAAGTTTATTACTAGTAAACAGAGAAAGAAACTTACGCTTACTTTATCTTCTCGCATTGGATGCAAGCCATTTTTAACGATTATACCGTACCTTTGTTATGACGCAAGATAATCGGTCCGTGTTTAAACGACAACATAGCGGCTGCCGCTGCGTCTACATCGCTATCTATCTCAGCCTCTTGACTATCGCCGATATTGCTCGAAGCTAGACGCTTTGACAAGTATGGAAACAGAATTGGATCCGGTAAACGCGTGCTCGCACTTTTTCGTGGAATTTTCTCAGGTGTTGAAAGATTTTGAGCAGTTAAGGGAGGAAACGGTGCCCTGGACAACGCCTGTATCAGATTAGGACGATATTGAGCGTCGACCATCCACAGCGAACCTTTTCCCAAGTTCTATAAATTAAACGAGAAAATCTTTGTAGTCATTCGAGTTTTCTCTTCTCTGTCTTATTTCTTTGCCTCGGATTAATGTAACAAGGGTACAATAATTGATTGGGCGAATGATCCTTTGATTGTTTATGACTTACGGGAGCTTTTTCAACCTTTCTAAAACATTTGTTCAAGCTGAGATTGTGCCTAACTGAATTCTTCCATCCTGTAGGTGCGTTTCTGAAGTACGGAAAATGATCCAATATCCAGGCGTAAACTTCTTTAACAGGAAGTGCTTTAACAGGACTGTCTTCTATCGCCATGAATATTAAACAGGAAAAAGAATATGGCGGTTTACTGTTCCTGTGTAAATGAGGATCGTAAGGTATGTGAGTTGGGTGTTTGTTACGATTCGACACTGACAAACTGTGGTTACTCAAAGATATCTTTGCCTGATTATTCGTTATCGAATGGTAGTGATTTTTTACCGACTCCTGGTAAATCTGCACTGATTTCTGGTAACTTTTGCTTGTATTCTGGCAAATTTGACCACCCTGTACTAGGGTTGCATTTGAATTACTCGCTTGTTTGTTACCCTCCAACACTGCAACAACATCATAACAACAGTTATTTATTAAAGTCCATAAATAAAATCATTTATAAAGGAGGAAAGAAAAAATGAAGCCTAATGAGACAATCACCTGGAGAATAGCCGTCGTCTAAACTCGAGATGGAATTAGTATTCTCAGACAACTCGGCCGTATCCTCGCAGACATTGTTGTTCAAATTTATTGTTGCTTGTAAGTTTTTTGAAGGATTTGATATTTCCAATCCCTTCAATAAATTCTGTTGATGTAACCAACTCAGTGAAGTCAAATCGTCGTCCGAATGGCTGCTCTTTTCGACCGACTTATCATCTGTGCTTACTTCCTGCTCGTTTATTTCATCTACAGAATTCGACTCTGTGAATACGCTCGCGTTGTCTCCTTCCTTTAAACCATACACTCCATCCCCGTAGCTAAACACACGAGTGACCGTCAAACCAACCGCGGTTTCCACACCGGCTGCATCCGGTTTGTCTGGGGCCATCTTTTTACCTCGCCTGTTTTGGTCACTGCAATTAATAAAATACTTGTCAGGTTTATTTTATTATTTTCTCCTACGATTATCGAGAAAGCAAATTAGATAGGAAAAGTTTTTAGCTACAGCAGATGATCAGAGTTTTTTAATCTAATTTGATGCTTTAAAAGTTGGTTAATTATTTGTTGACAATGCAGATGTAGAACTATTGCTAGATGTTTTTTTTTTTCAAACGAGGCAACAAATCATTTTTTTTTTATTTTTGATTTAAATAAATGAATTTTGACATTGCGGCGCGTCGATCTGCAACTAAAATCTCATAGGATATATTTTCGAGAAGCATAAATTTAATAATAGAGAAGATACACAGGTGGGTAGACGGGTTAGCACTATAGAATGCATCAATAGCTCTAACCATGAGCCTGAGATGCTGTTGCTAAGCAACCACCTCCCTGATACCCAGCAGCCCTGACATCCCTAATCTTCACCCTATTTCAGATATTTAAGAGTATTTCAAGAGTTTACGAAAGTTTTTCATATTTTATGGATAAAATTAATCTTGTGGTATTTCGAATTTTCTTCATTAATAGAGATTGATGATTGTCCTCTCTAGGAAACAAATGAATGATGGATTTTAATACTGCTTTTTCTTGTTGCTGTTGTTTTTCTTTTTTGTTTTTTTTTTTCCTCTTGTTTGCATTATTATTTGCGGCAAATAACGCTTCGAATAAAAAGACAAATGATGCGAAAGAGCATTGAGAAATCCGATCTTGCAGTCTATCAATTATCGTGGCTTAAATTAGCGCGCGCCTAACCTCGGCCTCATACCCAAAGTACCTGCATCGTCATTTGTTTATCTACTAATGAGCGACAAAATGGCGTCCGGTCTTAGAAAAAGCGTTTAATAAACTGTAAAATCTTTAAAAATGAACAGTTACTAAACTCGTAAGTCACTTCGAATTCGGTAGAAACACATCATGTCCAGATGGGGAACGAATTTCCATTTTTCCTCGAAACTTTTCACGACTTTTAATATCACTGTAATTTAAATAAAACTTGAAGATGGCGACAGATTCTTCCGAGGTTCTCGTTATGCGTTGTTGTCACACTCCATTTTTTTCGCAAAGTGCGAGTAACAAAAACAATATAAAAGAAGCAAACTGCGTCGCGACACTTTAACTTTATCACGTGTCGTCTGCTAGAGAAATAGAAGCAAACCCATAGCTATCTTGTTCCTGAAAATTGACAGTCATGTGAATCGAACTACTTTTGTATAGGGTTCAGTGTGTATTTGTATCATGACGATCTCGAATTTTTAATTATTATACCAAAATTTTGCTTCAACAGTTTTAACGAGAACACATCGATTGACGGATGTGATATACCACGTTTATTATTCTTTTTTGATAGAATAGGAAACATGCAACAGCGGGGTAAAACTTTTCGGCGTTACGAGCGTATTACTTGTTGAATTCAAATATGGAGTTGAAAATTGATTACGAAACTCAAGCATGCATGAAAATGGCCACGGCATCACTTGCACACGGCATCAACATGGTGCACAATTAGAAAAATATCGGAACTGTATCTTAGAATATTTAGACATAAGAGAAAACTTTACACACTCTGTCACAGCAGACGCAATTTTCCAAAATCTATGTGCACCCCGAACCATATTTTCAACATTCCCGATGTATTAGAACGCGATCCAGCTAAATAAAAACATCTGCACTATGTTTCGAACCATACAATTCGATATGCATATCAGTGAACCACGGCGCCCAACTATTTGTATTAAATTTACATTTTCAAGACAATTTTCGCCATAAAATTCCAAATGGTAACACATGAACAAGCGATTTGCATCTTTTCAATTTAATTCCAACTATCGCATCCACGGCACTAATATCTCGTATCTATCAAAGTCAGGCGTAAATAAATATTGTTAAATAAAGAACGACTGCCGGATAAACTTACATATTCGAGGAGATAAACGGTGTCCTTAGCAACTTTTCTAAAGACGGGCATCGCAAGCACACTACACAACACCCAGCTGATCACGACGCCATGTTGTGACGATAGAACATGGCCGCTGTGACGTCATAACCTAACTTTTCCAAAAGCTTAATGCACATCGCCCACGACAAATAGTTTAGTAGCCATAAATTCAGGATAATTGCCAAGAAATTCACAAATGCTTACACATTTAGTATCTCTATATATCATCCCTTGTATTTAACGTTTTTTATTTACATTAGCCTGCATGCCACTCGAGACGCGTGCGCATGCGTCGGTTTATCTTTTTATTTATCACGTTTGGCGCGATCACGTGGTTTCAGACAAATTTTACGAAACCACAATGTTATTTTGAACAGAAGAATAAGAGAATTAAAAAATGAAATACATAATCATTGTTCAAAAATTAAATATATTTTCATTTATTTTAATCGTATTACAACAATTTCACCCATGACAAATTATCAATTGTTATCATGTTTTCTAGACTCATCGCACGTAATATGTATATTTTAACTCAGTGATTTACGAAATAATACATACATAATATTGTAAATACAACAAAGGTGGAAGAATAGATCTAGATTAATGATACAAACTAGAAAGAAATCCGATATTAATTTGACTGTAAAGATCAACATTATAACGTACATATGACTAAAAGTTTCATTTTCATTCATTCATTTATGTATTTTATTTCCGATCATACTCTGCACACATCTGAGATCACATACCACTCATTACTCGTTTGATTGATAAAAGATTAGCTGTGGCGATTGGTTCCAATTATCATTTTATTTTTACTTTTATTTCTTTTTTTTTCATTAATACATAATTATTAAAACACTCTAACTTGGTATATTATACATACTATAATTTATCGCTCAAAGTATTGTATATGGCGTTGCGAATTGCGAGGGAACTTTTACCTTATGAACAAGAATATCATTCTCTAATCACCTTCCTTGTTTTTTTTTTTCCTCTTCTTTTTATAATTATTTGACAACGTAAACTTGCGCAAATCTAATTCCACACATACAGACATTTACACATTACGCTGTTCGTGATACAATTTTAGTAGAGTAGAAAAAATACAGCTTTTCGGAATGCACGTTAGAATGAATATAGTCTTCTTCTTCTTTTCGTTTATTGTTTTTGTTTATTCTCTATTTTCTTGTAGTTTAATAAAATGCAACGTCGTCAAGTCCTAACAGTTCTCACAGCCAACCCATCGAAACTTGAAATTGTTAAGAATATTCTGTAGTATATTATACACGTCTCATTCATTTTATACTCTATTCAAGACTATTTATTTACAATAACGTTATGGTATTTCTTTATTTTTATTTTTTTATTCATTTGTAAATCTATCCACTAACGCCTATCTCACAGTTAACGGTTAAAACACACCTGAAACTATGTAACAGATAATATTATATACATATCCTCGGATTAAATCATCAGTCTGTATAATTTGATCTACATATTTAAAAAAAATGATATCAACGAATATCAGGAACAATCCCTTTTTCTTCCATTTCAGTTACAAATTTATCTTCCAGTCTTTATTTCGTTTCCGATGTTAATACTAAAGGGGTCGTAATCTCATTGAGGCTTGACTTCCACAATTAACTAAGCTACATATTCCTTGACACAAATGATACGTATTAATTGGAAATTTCTGTTAAATAAGCGGCTAATGTACGGAGGAATGTGAAACGGGATAATAATTTTGCTAGAGACTCAGTTCGAATTTATAACGGAAAATATATAGTTGGTAATTCTTGAAAAGTCAGAAAATCTAATTTCATTATACGCTATACTATCTACTCTGGTGAACAATACTTATATACATTCAACTTGGACATTCTGATTACTACCAAGGTATAAAAAACAACCACTTTGTTATCAACACCGTCCACACTTTCAATCAATTTTTATGCACGAATCACAAATGCGAACGGGCTTATCCCAGCCGCGTCGAGAAACGGGCTTCCTATGTGTCGAACAATCCTGACAAACTCCACGGCCGCAATCCCTGCAATGATGCAGAGGTACTGTGTCCGAGAAGTTCACATCACAAACGCAGCAATTCGTCACCTCAGAGTCGGGAACCCAGTAGCTAGGCCTTACTGTGTCCTTGATCAAAGCTGAATAAACAAATATGTGTTTAAGTGAAATCTGTCGGGCAATAACGGTCATAGAATTAACGTTCGAAGTAGCGAAATTGTAAGAAGGGCAGCAGAAAAAGAAGCAACTCACACTTTGAGTAATTTAGAACAGTTCCAACTGCGCTCAAAGTTGAAACAACATGTTCGGTGACTTTCCTTGCGCTAACGTCTTCGGAACTTTCGTTCAACTCTTCATTAGAGTTGTCGTCCTTGGCAAAACAGGTATCGCAAACTCTGACTGGAGTGTACCAGTTCCTCAGCGGGACTGGCTTTGTTTTTGATGAACAGCCTGCACAGAATCCTTCTCCGCAAGCCCGGCAGTGATGCTTTGTATCAGTCGTTCCAAATGGAAGTTTGCATTTATGACAGTGTCTGATTTCATTATTTGGTCGCCAATATGTTGGAGCAACTTGATCGGCGACCCACGATGTCAATACTTTTGTCGGTTGTATAGAGACGTTGGCAACGGCTTCAGTTATGTAAGAAACTCCGTCGATAACTCTTTGCGCCGTGTTCTGAGATGCCAGGGATGCATTGGTCTGAAATAAGCGATACGTTATTGATGAATACGCGGCAATAATCGACCGCCAGTTATCCAGCAAATTCATACCGTGTTCCAAACGTGAGTTATCTCGGTTCTAACCGCGGCATCTTCCGGGTTTTTGTTTCCGTACCAAAACTGACGACTTCTGTATATCTCTCCGCAATGTGGGCACTCAATCACGTACCCGGACCAGGCGTACTTCGCGAGTCCGTACCAGCTCGCATCGCTTTGAGTTTGCGTCCGGCTGGTAACAACTACCTCGTTTCCATTGCTGTGACATTTCTTGCATATGTAAACCAGGTTCTCGTACTGATGCTGGTAACGGCATCTAAAATAAACATTATTGTTGTTCTCTTCAATCCTTTAAGACACTATTTGCCTGCCTGGTGTAAATCCGATAGAATTTCTTTTTCATTATGCAATTCAGATGGATAAAATTATGCAATAATATCAACCTGGAGTCGCTAGTGTGCGGCTTTCCTTCGCGAAGGTGTCCCATACTGTTGCTGCATCTGCAATCGCAGCTGAGGCACTTAACGGTGCAAGTGAAGTACTGATCCGGGAATAAGATGCTTGAGACGTTTTCTATTTCGCCAGAGAATTTGTCATTCAAAATTTTCAGTGTTCCATAGACCAAGTGAGGCCTTCTAGCCGAACGAACAGTCGTATTGTTCAATTCGTTTTGAATCGCCCTTCTCAACGGTTGGTAATCTGTTGGTGGATCTGGCGTCTGTACGCCAACGTATTTTATCGAGCTGAAAGCCTCAATTTCTAAACGCATTTGATCAAATCTCGTTCTCAATATGTCTTCCGCGCTTTCTGTTGCATCTGAAATAATTGGGCCGGTAAGTATACGATCAGTAAAGATTAGGGTGCTTCAAAAAATTTTTTTTTTTTTTTTCCGTTCTTGTCCCCTCAAATATTAATGGTCTAGAAGAGAAAAATCCTCCCCAAAAATGGTCTCTCTAGCTCAACTCTAAGAGGTCGCTCTTTTCATTTTAATTTCCCATTTACTTAACATGGGAAAATTTCCTTTTCCATTAAAAGTTAAATTACTCGCAAACTACTTGATATTTTTCGAATTCACGCATAGATCCTTGAAGCTGATTCTTTAAGCTTTCTAAAACTCTGTGATAAAAAATAAATAAGAAAACAAAAAATAATAATAATTAATGATTTCTTTAAAAATCAATACTTTTCAGATGGCTTAAATTTGTGTTTTGATTATGATAATTATGCATTATTATAGGGTTTTGGAAAGCTTAAAGAATCAGCTTCAAGGATCTATGCATGAATCCGAAAAATATCAAGTAGTTTGCGAGTAATTTAACTTTTAATGAAAAAGAAAATTTTCTCATGTTAAGTAAATGGGAAATTAAAATGACAAGAGCGACCTCTTAGAGTTGAGCTAGAGAGACCATTTTTGGGGAGAATTCTTTTCTTCTAAACCATTAACATTTGACGTGGTAAGAACGGAAAAAATACAATAAATTTTTTTTGAAGCACCCTAGTGAACATATATCCTCTCAATATCACATCCTACTTACTATTGGACAATGTTCGGGTGTGCCGAGTCTCGTGAAATACAATAACACTCGGCCCAAGTGCACTCAGTGAACCAAGCATGCCCTCTCGTTGTCCGACAGCTTGCAAAGCAGTTTGGAAATGATGGCTGTAAGCTCGCGAAGCTGCACCTATAAATGTAAACAAGTCTCTGTGGAGTCTTTCAGACCGTGTTCTATAGACCACAATGTCTGATACTGCCAGAACTTTCAACAGAAGTCTCATTCGCTGATTCTCATGAGTTGTGATTCCTGAAATACAGAGAAGTGGAGTAATTGTATGAAGAAACCGGGAGAACTATGCGTTTCTCTTGACTCTTCAATTCCTTCATTCTGAAAATTTGCAACAATCTTACCTAGAAGTCCCTCCGTATCCAAACAAATGACCTTCAGCTTAGGATCGAATCCCGCCCAGACTCCAAGGGTGCAAGAGCTTTGTTCGTTCGAAGTCCTAAAGACTTCTTGCCCCCCGAAAAAGGTCTGATTCAAAGTGTGGCTCTTGCCGTCACCTGTGTTACCGAATATCGACACAACTTTTAGCTTCAAATCTTTACTACCGCAATTTAATTTTCCAATGAAGTGTTCGGCGCTGGAAACTTTGAGATGCTCTCTCCCGTCTATTAGCAAGAAGCTCTGCTCTTCGTTCAACGATTGCGGTACAGATTTGGCTGGTAGCGTCAGATCTGGCCAGGGCATACTTCGACCAGTTTTTTGATCCTCTCGATCACTGGTTGGCAAACTGTCCAAACTTTCCATCATCACTGAGCTGGTAGGATGAGTTTTACAGCTCTGTCTCATCAGGTCTTCCACATTACGACGATTCAGAGTGATCATATCTGCAAGGATAACATAGTTGTAATCTATTGGTAAAGTGTTCAGAATCTGAAACACGTGAAAAATAAGTCTCCAAAGCTCTTGGCATTCGCATAGGATCCAGCAGACCCATGATGCAATGGTTCATCTAATGCAGTTTCATATAAAGCGAAACCTTAGCTACTGCGGAGTTTGAGACTATTGGCTGCTGTGGCATGCATAGCATATTAATTTTCTTATTTATCAAGGAATCGTCGATTCGTTGAGTAATGCATCATGACACAGCAATAAATAAATTATCGGTAAATTCATCGTTCGAATGTGGATAAATTTGAACTATTCTTAGCAGCGGACGGGGAATTTCAACATTCTTTGTGAGTTTATATTAAAGTTTGAAGAAAAAAATATTGAATTATATTATCTTTCTTCTCTTGAGAGTCGGTGGATTACCTGTCAGAGTTCGAAAACAATAATACAAAGCGTGGTAGACTGGCTGAATGAATACATGATGAAACCGAAATTACACAAAGATTTCAGCGGCTGGAGCGACAAGAACTTGTCGCGTGCGGTCTGAATCACTCCCGTGATTATACGCGAATCATTAGTTTATACTTTAGAGCTAAATTGATCTTGAATGCAAGAAAAATACGAAAACGTTGACGAAAGTGAACGGTTGCTAGTTTCCAATTGAGTTTCGACCTTCGTGGGATATGTAGTTCATGGTTATTCAAATCTGAAGGAAAGCGTCACTGAATAAGTTAAGGCAGGTGAAAGAAGATGGCGGCACTTATCTCACGACAGTTAAAGAAATATTTATTATGATAGAAAAGTTTGATTCAAAAGAACGGACATGTTCTCACAGCCAATTGTATCATTATGCTATCACTAATTACATATTCGACGATGTAATGCCACCGGACTTTTAATTTCCAACCAAAGACGAATAGCTTCAGCTACCTATTGTTATGACTTTAAGGTTATGAGGCATACGTGGTATATTGCTCGGTACAATAATGCCCTGAATTGTTTCTAATGACATATATTTCGTTATCCCGTTATTTTGACCGCTTTTCGTAGATATATCATGTATCAGCGTTACGATAGCGACAAAAAAAATACCGAAGCATAATTATGTTTCGGGTGTAGCTGTTGCAGCACCATAAAAGGAACTTTATCCACAATCTCCAGGCTCCATATAGGTATTCATATAGTTATATGCAATTGTTGTGTGCATTTACTTTGTTAGAAAAATGAATAAATTTTTTATACATCGGGAAGATCATTTTTCCCGTTTCACAAATCAATGTATTTCTTGTTTAGAGCGGAAACTGTTGCCTTAACTGTATTTTTATGAAGAATAAATTATTTTACAATATAACTGCGCATATTATAAATCTTAGAATTATCGTAAAAACATTAGCTTACCGTGTTATTTAATTTCACGATGTATCAGCATCCTTTATGATTCTGGATGCATCGATATACTTGATTCATTAAAACCGCGAAACACTGTTGATTTTGATGATTAATTTAAGGAAATAAACTTGACTAAACGCGATTTCGCCATCAACGGCGGAGCCGTCAACTGTTTACGAAATAATTTTGTCTTCTGCTTTACAGAATCGGCTGTAAACAGATGTAGAAAAAAGTCAAGTTCAGTTCAGTATCGATATGTGTTTTCACTTTGAATTTACTCAGCTGTGAAAATATCTGAATTATCAAAGATTAGATAAATCTAATATACGAGCAAAAATAAATAAAATATTTCCTTGCAAGCACCTCTATAAGTATACCATAAAAATAATATAAAAGATTCGTAATCAGCGCGTTCGGAATTCAAAATTTAAAGCCCCTGCAGTAGGTATTTGAACCACAGTATGTATTGATAATTACGCATTACTTTAAATTCTTGCGTTGAATGTATTTCAATGATCTGTGACGCGCGTGTATATTGATAAATTGCCAACTCTGACTCATAACTTGATGATAAGAAAGTGGGGGAGTGGTTATAATAATGAATCCAGCAACTAATCAACGGCAAGACGGTATCTATATGATCAAATGCACGAGACGTAAACCAAATTTATTTTAATCATATTTTGCGGTAAAAATATAGAACATTGAATTATTCGGGATTCGATGTCCCTTTTGCTTCTTTCATAGATGACGAAAAAATTAAGTAGAACCATACAGCTATTCAGTTCCACGAGATCTGTTAAGAATCGAGATACTCTTCGTAACGTTTTGATGTGAGATTATTTAGACCAGATAGTTTCGTCCTCCTGTTTTCTTGTCATTCATTCATTCAAGTTTTCATTTTATTTATTTATTTGTTTGTTCATTTATTTATTTGACGAGGGTACTTTTTTAGGAATGGGAACTGCAGGCTTAAATACAACCCCCGCTGTATCATATTCGTGGTAGAGTTCCTCCGGGGATCTGAAAAGAAATAAAAAAGAATGATCAATACTACAAGGATCATATTTCGTTTAGATTATTACCCACAACATTTGGTATCGTTGATACTAACAATTTTCCAAACCCTGCTTCTAGACTACCTTCCCCGCTAGTAGGAACTCCTTTCGCGATATTCCTGGCCATTTTTTGTACCATGGGGTGGTAATGCCGCTGAAAATATAAGATAGAAAATCACTCCCGGCCAGACTGAGGTTTTATATCTTTGGAAAGAATGATTCTCCTAAATTTACCTGTAACGGGACGAGTTCCCACAACGCGGTACGTTGAGCGTTACAATATTCAGGATCATTTAACTCTGGATCGTAGAAGCCATCTCCTATCGAGGCATCTGTGTCCAATAAAATATCAGCTGCTTTTCCAAGCTGCATAACAGTTTTCACGACAGCCAATGCTCCGAGCGTACCATTGTGCTCTAATTGCAGTGCCAAAATGCTTATTCGTTTCAAAAATGCTGTTAGTCGATTTTGCGATATCTTTTTCCGCCTTTTTACCAGAATGTTGACTAGTGTTCGCAGGATTATTAGGACATCGGCGTGATTTCTACCCGCCCTTACGGAGAGTAGGTTTTTATAGAGGTGGGCGTAAAACCTAAAGAGATGTTGGGAATAATAATGATTAACAATTGAACTTTGGAAACTTTTTTTCTCATCGAATGAAAAGTGTTGAACGATTTCAACGGCTATCGGTTACCTGGAAGGATCGATGTTCAATGCTTCCCCTTGGCCTGATAAAATTGTAAAAACTGTTTCAACACAGTATAATTGCTCTTTCAATGCCAATGTACCACCTTCCATCAACTGATTCAAAACATTCACCAAATCTTGATAGAAATCTAGATTAATGCTGTGTGCAAACCTGGAAAACAACGAGAGAATAATTTACTGATTATAACTCTGGAATCTGCTAAAGAAACTTTGATGTAATTCACGGCTGTAATACCGCTATTGTTGAAGATTGAAGACGTACTTAGCTAATCCTTGAAGAGTTACCGACAATATTTTACTATTCGGCATTTGCTTCAAGATTCTGAAATAAATAGTGAACACTATGCTCGTTATGTCGGTCAGCACGCGTTGTTTGCTCTGTTTGTTTTCTTCCGCTTTCGTTTCCATCATCTCCTTCTCAACCTGCTCTAGCTTCTTCTTTCTCTTTCGTTCCCGTTTGCTCATAGATATCAATTTCTGCTTTTGCATCTGGAGTTTTTTCTGCTTCAATTCTTCCTCTTTGTCTTTGTCCAAATTCACCTCGCTGATTTTAAGGGCTAGTAGTACACTTAGCATTTCTACACGAACTGAATGCCCTCGACTTTTCACGTACTGATTTATCCTACGAACTATCTATGAAGAAAGAAAAAACGATTAGGAGATAATAACTATTCGATTTTGGAAAACTTTATTCAACCTAATAGATACTAATCACGGTATTGAGGTAAAAATTTCAAGGATAGTTTCCCACTTCCTTTATACAAAGTGAAATCGGTGAAATTTACTATACGAGTTCTTACCACAAAAGACAAGTCTCCACGTTTGTCTTCTTTGAATATTTGAGTCACAGACTTGACCACGGTATCTCTTACAGCGGGCCATTTACTGTCTAAATATGGAACTAGAAGGTTCGCAATATTCACAGAGAAATTAAAGTATGGATGAGCGACTAAGAGCTCGCACATACAATTTATAGCTATCTCTCCTAATCTCATTTCCTGTTCTTGTAACTTCCTTGTGTCTCCTCTCTTTCGGTTCAACGTGCCAGCGAATTTCTCAAGCTTTTGCAAGTATGCTTTATAGCTTTTTAATATTATTGTCTCATAATTTTGTAACTGCAGTGTTTCCTTTCTCACTGTAAAATTTTAAGTTCGTATTAAGCAGAGCCAAGGAAAGAAGTGTTGAACAGAATGTGACAATAGTCTACCGAATCCTACTCACATTTCACACCCTCTTGATTTATCTGTTTTATACTATAAGAGGGCAAAAGGTCTTTGAAAACTTCCATCAACGAAACCATCGCCAATTTTCTCACTGTTATATAAACTTCCGGATGGTCTTCTTCCATCAGTGACAAGAGCACTTTGAAATTTCCAGCCTTGAGTTCAGGATTCTCCAATAAACTGCTTGACAAAATTCCAATCTTGAAGCGACGGGATTGAAGCACCTCTTCTCTACAAGCCAAAAGTTCCGCTGTAGACACCGGCTTATCGATGGCTATGGCTGCTTCATCCTACGGGCAATATTTGACGAAATTATAGGGAAAGCTATCAAGGTGATAGAAAGATATAGGAAGTCTTGTGATCTTTCGATGTGCTGATTTCTGTTATTCTCTAATTTCAAGTCGAAAGATACAACTAACAACGTCGTCAAGTATTAGATTTGGAACTTTGTTCCATTACTTCTTACAATATACTCCAGGTTCAGGTCCTGGTCGCTTGTTTCTGCTTCATCGTCGGATTGAAGACGGTCATTTTCATCTCTCTGATCAGTTTCCAACTGCTGTTCATCCTCGCTAAAGTTATCTTTTTCATCAGCCGTTGTATGACGTTCTATTAATCCGTCGCGAGATTTTATCGGCAAAAGCATTCTCGTACGATTGTTTGTTACTGTAGTGTTGTCTGTCTCATTCTCGTACTTCTCTTCCAAGTCGTCTACCTCTGACTTTTTACGCTTACGTTTCTGTTTGGGCTCGGGCCTAGAATGACAGAAGACAAAAGGCAGTTGAAATGATTCTTAGATATCTTAGTCAAATATCATGCAGTAGAAGCTGCTCCAATGTCGTATTTAAGATTGAAATAAAGTATCAGAACATACTCAGTCAGTCGAATTTGCTTGAGTATGTTGTAGCTTTTATTGGATATTGCTTTCTTCAGAAAATCAATGTCCTCTTTTTCGACCATCTGAAGCATGTCCTCGCCATGGTCACTTTCTTCTTCCTCTTCAACATCTTGCGGCACAGATACAGCTGGCTTTTGGACCTGCTTCTGAGGCTTGCGGTTTCTACGACTCTTCAACTTTCCTTGTCTCGATAGTTTGGTCCTTGTTTGATTGTTCCTTTTTGTCTTGCTGATTTTTGGCTTCACTTTTTTCTGACGGATTTGCAAAAATTGAAAAACATCAAGTCACGAACAAAATTACATGCATGCATGATATTTTGAGTGACGATTTGTTCAGAACCGCGCGAAAAAGGTACCACACTTTTATCCTATAGCTGTGAATGTTGTCGTTATTGACGATTATATTTCAACTTCTCCAAAGATAAATATTGTGATTTTGTAAACGAGTTGTCTGCTTTCATTTATTGAGCATTATATTCATGATAACTGGTGATATCATATTAAGTTGAGAATGGCTCGACAGTTTTTAGGCTATGTTAATTTTCGGAATAACATAACACATTTTTGTTTCGAATAAAATTTACTTACTCCCATATTGCAAAGTTTTTATATCTCACTCCGTTGAAAACCAATATTGTTATCACAAATATATCCTTCAATCCAGTCTTCTTCTTATTCTGCTCCTCTTTTAATCTAATTCATCCGGATAAAAAAATATTCAAACAGAAAATCGAAAAAGCACGTGGAAATTATCATCTGGTATCATCCAAGATACATATAGTTGAGCAGAGTGACGGTCGACAACCAAATATCAATCCCATCAAACCATTACTTCCACAACTCGCCAAAATGTGGCATCCCGCAGCGTGACGTCAGAGCGATCGGTTGTAGATAAATGAATGCACACGCTTGGAAATATGGCGGCAAAATTCAAATTTCTATTTAATAAGGAACAATCTATGCACATTTAAATGTATACCAAAAATCTCTTTGGTATTAAAGAATTGTTCAATGTATTATATTATTTAAATTGAACTCAAGATCATATTACAGTTCCAATAATAAGTTCGCTTATTCATTTTCAATATCAAACCAATAAGTTTATTTTATAACATCTTCCTCTTCGATAATGATTTCTCATTTCTTATTACTCATAGCATTCGTTACGATGTGGTCGTACTTCTTTAATTCTATTACTTTTCTTACGATTGGTCTGCAGACAATCGGCTTGCGGGGTATCGAGTAATTACCTAATATATTTTCATTTGTTCTGGAAATATTGACTAGTCGATTACTCTCCAAAGTATTGGGTATACTTTTAAAAGACATCGATGAAGTTGTTTCTTCAATAATCCTCAGGGTCTCAGATTGTCGCATTGGCTTGTTAAATCTGCTATTTCTATCCATGAGGCGCGTTGCCCTTTCACCTGATTTCCCTGACGTATTTTCATCATGTAAATAAGGGGCTTTGGTAATACTGGAAGAATTCGTTCCTTCTCTATTTTTGAGGACATTTATATTTACATTTTTAGAATATAATAGATTATGATCTGCTCGTTTACTGCTTCTATTAACAGTGAAATCCACACTTCCCAAAGCTCTTGCCTTCTCCCTTCTGTCTGGTTGTTTCGGCGTCTTTTGGCTGCCTGGAAAACTACCGTCTATAATAAACGTTGCAATTTAAATTCAGGTTTCATTGATAATTCTTTGTTCCAATGCCAACTTTTCATCAGATCTGCAAAGATCTATTCAACTTCGACAAAAATTCTTCGAAATAACTGAATAAACTTTTCCTAGTCATACCTATGTTATTATTATTTCCATCGTATTTGTCTACGCAATTGATCCTCAGGTCTGTTATTTGGGCGCCTTTCTTTTTATAGGTAACTGACAACTCGGTGTCGTCATCCGCGTTAATCCAATGGGGAAAAAATGGGGGTTTTTCATCAACCGTAGGTGGTGGTGGTTCTTCAAACTGCTTACGACATTCCAGAAATTTTTTCCTATGCTCGTCAGATTCCTGAAGACTCTCTGGATCAGAACCCGTTGCTCCAGATTTACGTACTAATCTTAGTATCTCTTTCCTCTGAGTATCCTGTCAATAATATGAAACAAAAAAAATGATTTCCAAACTTGTTATACAAAAACCTTTCGGACGGTAAAAATTAGTCGTTAGCCTCGCGAGGATATTCCTCCATTCTTTTATCGGATAGCAATAAAAGTTCAGACTGATATTAATTTTGTGTTTAGAATCGTGACTTGTCTTACCGCATCATCCATTGACATTATGGTAGTAAAGAACGAGGTAATTATGACTTGAAACTCGTCTTTATTTGTTGTAACGTTCCTATCTGTATTGATAAACTATAATCTGACATTGAAGCAATATATCTTATCAACAAATCGTCGTTCCGGTGTACACCCATACACGTAGCTACCATTTCTTCACCAATAAATCGCAGCTCAAATATGCTACTAATTTAACAGATACATTATCTTTCACGCTAGCTTACGATAGCTATGAGACATGATAATCTCGAGATACAAATATAGATATAAAAACTAAAGGTAGAAGTCGTAATTATTGTGTTTTATACATTGATTTTTAAACGATTTCCCAAATCTGTTGGTTCATTCTTTGACGTAATAACTCGTGAACAATTAAATCTGTTTTATGGCAGCTGTGCCGTGCTGGGTTGACAATTGTTGGAGGGCAAATTGGACGCGTAATTCAACGCAAGCCATGTTTTCTTCAATAATAGTCTGCACGAGTGTTGCCTTCTTTTTCTGAAACAACAATCGAATTATTCGTTTATCTGAGCCTTCTAACAGATAGAAAACCAGCGAATTTTACCTCCAGCATTTGATTGTCCATTGTCAGTTCAATTATAGCTGCTTTTTCTGCTTCGTCTGGAGTGCGGGCGATATCCTTGGGCTTACTCCTCTCAATATCTTTATTCACCAACAATTCAGCTAGTCGTTTTATTTCACCACGCTCCTCGGCGATTCGCGATCTTAGGGACGCCTGCATTGCCAACAATTCTCCAAAGATGAGTCGTTGTCTGAATTCGTCTTCGCTTTCTACAGGCAACTGTTGAGCTGTAATAAAGAAATAAATAAAAAATGAAGTATGAAATTATTCTCTAGTCTTTTGATACGTACAAGTTTGAGTTGCTTCTCCACTGACTCCATTTACTATCTCAATCGGCTGTTGTTGAATAACTGGTGGCTCCGGCTTCTCCTGGACATGTTTAACTTGCGAATTCTGTTTACTTGCCGGGAACGTTCCAGCTTTCAGAGTTACTTCAGCAGGTGCATCGCATTGATCCTTCGATTCATCCATGCTTTGAGAATGACTTTCCTTTCTGACTACATCAGCGGTAGGCAATGGTTGATGCTCTGACACAACATGACTAGTGTTTTCCTCGGGAACTTGTACTTGTTTGACTTTTCGACAATTTATATCAACGTTACATTCGTCGCTGGACTTCAGATCTTCTTCTATACTCTTTTGCGCCGGGC
This sequence comes from Rhogogaster chlorosoma, assembly GCA_944452935.1. NCBI lineage: Eukaryota > Metazoa > Arthropoda > Insecta > Hymenoptera > Tenthredinidae > Rhogogaster > Rhogogaster chlorosoma. The sequence goes on along the minus strand of OX101797.1, from coordinate 41,699,354 downwards.
CTTCCAATTTTTGCACAGTTTTAAATTTTCTCTGAAAATATATTCGATTAACTACCGGACTTTGACATGTAAGGAATTTATTTTTTCTTCATCATTCACTTCCCTTAACTACTCGTTCTTTTTTAAATACATTTAGTGAGGATTGGTTCTTGCTTTACCCCTTGCCAAAAATGCATTGTGGGACTCACCTTCAACTGTGTAATAAGCCGTTGTACCTCCCACAATTGTTCCTCTCTTAATTTGGTAACAAATCCGGCATTCATTTGCATGTGAATTTGAGAGAGCAACGATTCTTGTTTAGCTAATTCAGCAGCTATACTATCAACGGTGTCTGGTAAGCTGGGGCTACCAGACGCCAACGGTGGGATATACTTAGTTAATTCAACATTTGGAAATAAAGCTTTGCAATGTAATAATAAAGCCAAGAGTAAGCGATGGCTCATTTGTAATACTGGACTTAACTGCATTGCTACAGACTGTGCGTTCATCTTTGTTGTCTTTTCCTGAAGATTAAAAACCAAATACATTTCAATGTGTACTTGAAAAGAATTCGTAAGCTATCCAATGCTTACATGTGCTGTAACGTGATCCAAGTGTAAAATCACCCACGCCAGAAGAACCCTGTTACATTCGGGCAATTGGCGTGCTAAATGGATTAGCTGTGTTTCTCTCAACGCCACTTCTTTCAAGGAAGCTGCCTGCTCAAAACGGGAAACTACCTCACCATTCTGTAGTATTGGTTCAGGCAGTTCTCTGAAGGGTGAGAATAACTGTGATTATTTCATATCTCTACAAATATCTTAGGGAATCATCATTACTTTAGTTAATATTACGTGTTTATTTATTGTACATACTGTACTATTTATTATTTATTTATTTAGTTTTTTTTTTGTGCTCTACTTCTGTATATCAATTCCTTTCTATTCATAGATGAAAAAATAGTGGAAGGTGAAGATTATTTGAACACAAATCATTTATATTCTGTTTCCCATTAATAGAAATTGAGATTTGAGCTTCTCTGAATGCACATGAACATGAAATAAAGTAATAGCTGTGAACGATGGAATATTGCTCTTGTGACGATTAATTCAGACAAAATTTGATGCAATATCACATGAATAATTGAACTTGTAGGATTATTCCATATTGTTTCAAGGATCTCTGAATCCCCCGGTTATCAATTATCATACTTATACATTGTTGTTCTAGTTAACAACCTGAGAAAGAGGATTAATAAACTTGTAGCCACCATAGGATCAAACTCTGATATGTCTACTGGTTCTCGTTGATTGTAAAGTTTTCGTAGATTTTGCACCTTTGATTTTACTCCTGACACTCTGTACAGGCCGTCCACAGTCATTCCTGAAATAATTCACAGAAATAAGCCTATATCATCAGAACTGATCTTTTCTAGGAAATCTTATCCACATAACGTTATACTCCAAAACTTGCCATGTTCTTCTATATAATCGATGCAATTTCTCACAACTAACGGTAGTTCAACTCCGTCATGACACCGGCCTCTTTCAACAGCCAATTGTAAACTGACCCCAAAGATTGGTTGTTCCTCTGAAAAGTATTCAATCATACGAGAATTTCTATTAGAAATAAACAAATTCGACTATCTCTAAAGATAGTCTTACCACCAATATCGAGAGATTCATCCCCATGTTTCCTTTTTTTACGATCCTTTAGCTTTTGTTTCGATTTGTCTTTATCCTTGTCCTTGCGTTTGTCCTTGTCTGTGTCCTTCTCATCTTTGTCCTTCTTTTTCTTATCTTTATCTTTATCAGTTTCCTTGTCCTTTACATCCTTTTCTCTAGACTTCTCGCGCTTCTCTTTCTTTGACGGAAACTTGAAAGTTTTTGACTTCTTTGATTTCGAAGGACTCCTAGAACATTCCTAAGTCTTTATCTTCAGATATTTAAATACGACAGCAAATGGCACTTGGCCTCTGTAAATTCACCTCAACACTTAGCTAATCTCTCCCGCCTCGTAGGTAGAAAATTAGGACTTTGCAAAGGAAATAAATATTAGCGAAATAAAATACAAGAAGTACGATCATTATCGTCAAATCATAGCAGCTAGAAACAAAACTGTTATCGGACATATTCCTAGGTTTGTATTATTGATCAATTTTAAACATTGCAAACGTTAGCATGACGATCAACTGACATAAAACAACAGTTAATATACCGCAAATTTAATTACGTCCGACTTGCTAATGAATGATAATCATTGATATCTATTTATGACTCTTATTGATAAATTGAAGCTATGGTAAAGCAATGAAATGTAGTGATTCAATACTTGGTTTCGACGTCTTCATCCGGGGAGCTTTCACCCTCTAGGGTAGCATAACCTCGGTCTTTCTTGTCCTTTTTGTCCTTGCGCTTACCGATCAGTAGTTCTTTTCTCGACGGTCTATCGTGCCCGTCGTCGCTGACTTTTTGAAAATACGTAAGATCGTGTAAATAATTTTCTAGTCAAACAATTATTAGTCAATTCTAACAATTATTCATATCTTACAATCGCTTTCGTTGCTTTTACGGCCTGATTCCGACGCGTACAAGCCAGGAAAATCCTTTTCCACATCAGGACTTTCGAAATCCATTTCAGGATATTGAAGGTTCAATTTGGTTTTTAGGAAAAATCACATCATCTTGACAGCTACGAAAGAAAATATTTTCCTGATATTTTTTACAAGTCTCATGATGTAATAGACAACAATTGATAACAATCCGAATACTGAAGCCGAGGAAGTATCAACGCTTAGACTCGAAACTATGTAGAAATATAAAGCCGCGTATGCTTCAGCTAACTATAAAAGTAGATACGTATCGCGACTAGCTAGACAATAATTCGAACCCAATTTTTCTAAAAAGAATTGACTCGATCGGGTCAGATGAGGGGCTAAGTATATGGAGCCAAACACATTCGCCGTTTACTACGAACATGAAAATAAAGACTGATGGTCAGACTTATTTGTGATAAAAAAACAGATGAAATGGAAAATTGGCGGTTCGAATATCTATCGTGAATAAATGACATCATTCCTACAGTTCTATCAGTAGGTCATTATCTATTGTTGTATATCAAAGACTTCGAAGTAGATTCTGAAGGAAACAAAAGAAGCAACAACGATCGCGTTCCCGCGTTTACAAAATGGCGTAAATGGCGGCGTAGCACGAGCGTTGACTGCCGACGTTCTTGTTACGTTCGTAATTTGTTTACATTTTGGAAATCTAACGCAACGACAAAAATATGGAGAGCGACTCCCTGCAGTTATATACGAGTTCGCAAGATAGCCTTATTATGTCCGAGGTTCGCGACCTTGGTATATCGGAGTAAGTATCCTCAAATTTCAAGATCATATTTATATTTTTCACTCTGTTTTTACGCCTGTACTACGTAATCTTAGCACGTGATTCTCAGCCGGCAATTGTAAGGGTGAATTTCAAATGAACGTTTCGTCGAAACTGAATATGACGCAATAATCTCATTCTCGTCACATGCCGACATTATGACTAACCTAAACTTGAGCTGACGAATTATAGACGTGGTAAAACCTTTAGATATAAGTCACGACTTATTTGCGAAGCTATTGTCGAAAGCCAATGAGAATTATTCAAATTCAATCTCCCTTTTTCCACCCTCTCTCTTTGTCATTGCAACATATTGCCAGACAAGACTGCCATTTCATTATTCTTCCAGCTTGGATCAGTTTCTGGATAATTCAGAGCCGTTTGAAATGAAATACGACATTTCCCAACCTCTGACAGCACCGCTGCAGCAACAGCCATTAATTTTACCAACAGAACACTTGCCGCCAGCACAAATGCATACCAGCGAAGAGTTTCCAGGAGATTACAATTTTCAGCTGACTCCAGATCAGCAAGATGACACCAAGTCCTGGTCGGTAAGTGTGAGCTGGCATTAACTTGTTCAATTTCCTTCAAAATCTTCTCTCAATCACCCTAATCTCGTATGATTGTTAAAAAACCTAAGAAATCTTGGAGCTGTTTATGGACTAGCAATTCAAAAGTATTATACAAGTTTCTCTGTTCTCTCATAAGCAGACTAAGGTCTAGGTTGTCCCCCAAATGTATTTATTACAGTACTACACTTACTTAATCATCGACCTGTGCTGGGAACGTGTTTCATTGCTTACAAAATTGAAAATGACAATCTTTCTGATTTAAGGAGTAATTAGAAGTATTTCTCGTTTCATCTCGACTTTTGGAAAATCAGGCTTAGATTGAGAAAAAAGAACCGAATTATTAGAAGAGATTAAAAAGTTGAAAAATGTTGCAGTTCTGCCAGATTTTATATAATTTCTTCTATTTTAATACTTGGGGAAAAGTGTCAGGTCTTTTCCTAATTTCTCTACGAAGTGATTGCCTTAAATGATATGCAGCCTGAAATAAACCTGGCGATAAAAGTGGAATAATATTTTCCCATTAAAAGTATGATTGCACGGTCTTTGCTCATTGCTAACAAGGCTATCTCATAGCCTACGCAGCTTGCTTGAACATATATGTGAAGATCGAAGGGATATTATTGAACAGGTTATAAGACGATGCGCTACATGGGCGAGTTGAGATATAGAGGAGATTTAATTGTCAGACGGCTAAATTAACGATAAGTATTTGTTATTGATGCAATGTCAACTATTGAAAAGAGCCTCAGTTTAGCGCAATAGGCGAATAAAACTCCGTAGCGATACATGTATGTGCTGCATTCGATTAGAAATATACATTACTTTCATTCCTTAATTTCAGTATTCTCAAAAAATGAAGAAGGTGTTCATAGAAATTGACAAAACATTGCCAATTCGCATAAAATGGACGCCTTTATGCAACGGACTCTTCATAAGGGCTGGGATGGTTTTTTGTCAACCAACTCATCGATCAGAGCCAGTGATCAGGTGCCACAATCACGTAGCCTTGTCGAAACAGAAAAGGTGTCACGTCTTGAGCTGCAAACACACAAGTGCCAATTATTATGTATCAAATGGCCACCATTCCGTCCGTGTACCACTGGGCACTCCACAGCCAGGGTCGGACTCGGTGCAAATGGATTTCATGTTCCATTGCAAGAACAGCTGCAGCACAGGCATAAACAGAAGAACGACCGAAGTTGTCTTCAACCTTGAAGACGCGGCAGGTGTGGTCTTGGGGTGCAGCAAGTTGGCTGTGAGGATTTGTAGCTGTCCAAAGAGAGACAGAGACAAGGATGAAAAGTCAGAGAGAGAAAACCCCACTCCAAAAAAGCGGAAGCTTAATTCAGGGAAAAAGTACATACCGCCAATATACAGGCCGCAGCCACAGCTTGATACGGAATCCGAAATATTTACATTCTCAGCTCGCATTTATGGTCGGGAAAATTTTGAAGCTTTAAAGCGTGTCGCGTATGGTCTGATGGCAGAGACTATGGACCGCACTGGGCAACAGGCTGTGATCAGACCCCTTTTAGACGAGCTTAATCGTATGCCATAGCTTTCTGGATCTCCGAGCTTTATCTTTGAGTGTTATTATTGAACGCGCAAGGGTGCAATCTATCGAAGGGCATTAACGGTAATTGGAAAGATATGAAGACGTCAGTAACCGATTAATGCATATAATTATATTAATTTTAAACATTGTTTGGGCAACGCCAGCCTCTATTTCTTTTATTCTGTTTCAAATTTTTAATAATATTGCCACCATTTTCATTTCCTTTCCTCCCGGGGAATAGGTCTTGAAAGAAAAAGAACGTTTTAACTTTTTATTTTATCTAAACGATATTCGTGGTTACCAGGTCTTGGACGATTGCTATTATATTGGACTATGGTATTGATTACCATGAGACCCGATGCCCGTGCAATTCTTGCAGTATTTTTTCTTATCCCAGTAATTAGTTTACTACACATTATCATTATTTGTTAAGTTAAGGTTATTGGTATACTATTTTTTGTTCGTTTATTTTTAAAACTGGTCGAAGAACAGATTTATTTGCTCGTGGTAATGTCTTCTGCCAGGAGTTGAAACTATAAGTAGGTAGTCGGTTTTACGACAATCAAAATTCACTTGTTTTATTTACTCAGTTATAAAGTTAAATGGGATGAGTTACACAAAGAATGAGGGTGACGTGTGCCATATTGTTCATTCCAAATTGTTCTTCGATCAATATTATTTGATTTTTTTTTTCTTTTTTCTTTTTTCTCTTTTTTATAATATAACTACGCAAAGCATTGTGCCTTATTGCACGCGTTGATTATGATTACCTTGTAAAACGGTTGAACGTCGTCAAAAAAAACTGTAATTAACTCGCCACAGTTTTCGGCTCAACCATGCATAATCTTACTCTCTATTTTTATATCAAATGTTAGATTAAGAACGTTATTCCTTAAATAAATGAATGCATCTTTATAATACACTTGTTATCTAGATATTCTTCAACCTATAACGCCGCTTCATCGAAAAGTCAACAAATTTTTTAAATTCCTGTGCTGCACCTGTCAATGAAATCATTTCAGATCTTATGAAATATGAAAATCTGGTGTATACAATAACTCATTAAGCAATGGGGCCTATACTAAAATTTTGAAAAAAAATGATTTTTAATTTTTCAAAGATGTAGAAAAGGTCAGAATAAAAAAAGCCCAGGTCAAGTTGAAGATTGAAATTCTTTCTATGCATAGACACTATGTACTATCATTTACAACTTAACGTAGGCTTTTTTTAATTGGACCTTTTCTATAACTTAAAAAACTGAAAAACTATTTTTTGTCTAAATTTCAGTATAGGCTCTCCCTTAATGGTTCACCCCTCGGAAAACAGCAATTAAAGAGGTAAAGGAGATTTATTCACTGATTCGTTGTCTGCAGTTAACGGTAATACATTAGCATTCGTTATTTCTGTTATTTAAAATTGTTAGCTATTTACTTGTTATCGCTTTCGATGCTACAAACGCAGTAGAATTTAGTTAACGCCTCTCACACGTCGCGTTCGAAGCCACTAGTTACGCGGTAAACAAGAATAATCCACGATCGTTATTCTCACATTCGAGCTACTTCTCCTAGACGAGACTCTGTCAGCTGAATTTCAATGGTTTGAATTTCGAGAGCTTTTGGAAGAGGGGCAATCTGTTGCGGCGTTAACGGGTGGCACTGATCTTCTAGGATTGCGACGCTCCTTCGTAGCTTCACCTCGGTACCGTCAGCTCCCCAACCCCGAAGAATCCAATCCCAATTTCTAGCTCCTCCGACAGCGGTGACTATCCACGCGGTCTCTTCGTCGCACTATGTAAAATGACAAAAAAATAAATACGTTCGATGATTTCAGTTCGTAACGTTGCTAGAGATTAGTTCTTCAGCCATTTCGTTTCGAAATATGAAAGTCAACCAGAGGTCAACAGAAGTTTTCATACTTAACTACTCAAAGGCCAGTCAATGAAAACTAGACTATAAATTCAAAGATCAAATGATCCGTCAATACTCACCTTGAAGAAGAACAACTCCCCCGCGTAGTGGAGCACGTAAATCGCATCTGGACCAAGCGGGGTTGGCACAGGTACGGTCGCAGTACCTCCGTAAAAATGTACCTGCGGACCTTGATGAGCGGTGCCAAGGTGTTCGAGGAGGAACCCGGGGGTAACGAGTTCCGCACATGATGTGGTCGGCGCCAAAGGACACCGGATGAAGGTGTTGGAGATGGACTCGGTGGAGCCGCCCCAGGTAGGCGTATGTGGAACGCTGAGGAGGCTTCCCGTCAATCTCGAACCTTGTTCCAAGGTCACATCGGGATTAGAGCTACTGGGAAAGTCTCGCCTCTCGGTGTCCAAGGCTCGAATGGCTGCGGGGTTCGCTAGCTCTCCAGTGCTCGCTGATTTAGCTCTGTCACTGGAGGTCAGTTCCCCAAGTCGCTTCGTGATAAGTCTCCTCGAGGAAAGACCCGGGATCTTCTGTTCCTCTTCGCCCAGCATAACGGACAAATTCTCCGCCGATGCGGCCCTGTTATCCGTCAATCTATCGACGCTGCCACCAACTCCGAGGAAAAGCCTCGCCAGTAGATGACGTGGGCCAACTCCGAGCCCTGCACATCGCTGATGGGCGCTTCGACCATCCCTGGCTTCTCCATTCCCAGTTTTTCCAACGTTCCGCTTCGACCTGCCGAATAATTTCTCTCCCAGGCGAGCCTCCGCGTCACCTAAGTCGAAGGCTTCCCTCAGGGTGCCGTGGACCTTGTCGGCTAAAAGGCATCTACCCTGGCCCAGACGAACGCGGCAAACCGGACACCGGTCAGTCCGCGATCTGCAATCCGTGCAGAGTATGTGACCATGGACACACTGGGATACGGGAGGAGCGGCACTCTCGAGACAGATAGGACATTCCAGGGCTCGGACTGCCCCGGATACGGCGTTGGCTAATTTGCGAGCAACTTCTGGAAGAGGACCTTGAAGAGCGACACCTGCGTCGCTGCTTCTTCCTCCGTTTCGTAGCTCCTCAACGGTTAATACTTCCTTGCTGGTGGTTAGAACCTCGGGGCTTCGCCAGACTTCAAGATCGACGGCTTCCTTGGCGCGGTTTTGTATCAACGCTGCGATTTCCTTTACTCGGAGTCCCACGATGTCGCGACCGCAAACGTCCAGTAGACAGTCACCGGCTCTGGTTTAAAACGGGACATTGTTTGATGTTCGGAGATGTTGATCTTGTCATGCATGCGTATTCGTGCGTCAAAGCAATAAATAACGTCACACTTTTTTCACCGTATTCATATTCTAGTTCCAACCGTTACTTTTTTTTTTCTTTTTTTTTCTTTTGTTTTGTGGAAAGCCAAGTTTTCCTTGGTTATAAAATTCTGAGCTAAAGGCATTGTTCATGAGGTCCAAGTGTCAATAGTATAACAAAGGCATGGAAACACCAAACGATTCCCATACGCAAACGGGAAAATGCGAGTTACGTATATCGTTTACCCAGAATATCAGACATTTAATTGGCAATGAAAAACGGTCAAACTTATTTCTACATATTTTCTTTCTCTCGCGTGTATCCGGTCGTCATTTTTACAACCAATATGAATAAAGTGACGCACTGTCTCACCTCAACCCAGCTGCGTGAGCGATACTACCTGGTTCGACGAAACCCACCCACGGATAAGGATCCCACTTTGATCTGGTCAGATGAAATCCGCAGGATTTTCTCTCCTTATTACCGCCTCCGTTATTATCGTCGACGCCAGTTGGTAGGACGACGCGTTCCCTTGATGGTGAATTCACAACTACCTCCGCAGCGCTCTGGTCAGTTGGAGCAGTCATGATTATCCTGACACCGGCAGCTTCCGTTAAAAGTTCGGAACTCGAAAGGCTCCTCTGTAAGAACATTTTCGTTTATGAAGACGGCAAAAGCACCAACAACACTTCTTCCGTTTCTATACGCGAGCGACCGCGATCATTCTTCGAATTTCTGTTAACGACTTCTGAACGATTTGTGATTAGCGCAGAAGTCGAGGATCGCGACTGATTCTTACCGTGCGTCACACCTACGCCAGTTAAATCAACGCTAATTGAATGACCATTTATATCTTCGTTCAGTTTGGCAAACACCGTGTCTTGTGTTTATTTATTATTATATCCTCGTGTACATTGCTTTCAATTATTACTTACGAAACGAAAGAGTTCTACCACCTGCACTGACGACGACCATGCGATATCGAATATAGTTAGGATTGATCTTACTTACTTAGAGATCCTGGCTACTATAGGGTAGATGAGAATAAAACTATGCACACACAGGAGCGAAGAGTGATCGGATCACAAGGAAGTAAAGGGCTAACTGCTAGACGCAGAATGTTCGCATCTATACGAACTTGATACTCACTTCGAGAGTCATATGCAAGTAAAAGTTGCGCCACTCGTTTGCCTTCACCTACTTACAAGAAATCTGACTTACCTCGACCTTAGATTAAAATTAGAGGCTACTCGTGCCTCGCGGCTCAAGGGTTCGTCGCGATGTCTTTCCTCATCCCCAGAAAATCAATCGAGATCAATTATACCGATATACCTACTCGTAATTGAGAAAGGGATCTCATACCGATTAAAATCTGTTAGAACTTGATTTTGAAACCGGATCAACATCGCTGTTTTAGTCACTGCTCTAACGAGCCGCAATAATGACGAATATCATCATTCTTTTTATCTCTCTTTTATCAAGATCTGCGGTGCTGTACACGTCATTCATACTAAATGTTGAAAGGCCGTAGCCTTATGCGGAAATAAAAAGAAAGTATAACCTTGATCACAGTTCGACGAAATTTAACAGGAATACGCTGTCAAAGCGAAAATTTATGAAATCGCCGAAACATGTCGGAGCTGGTATAGACTTTACCTACATAATACATCAAAACATTAAACAAGTACGCGCGTTCATTGGCCCACTAAATTGCTGAAGTATATAAAGATATACCAGGTGATTTTTTTCCACGATGAATAATACATTTTTACCTTGTCGGAACAAAACTGCTTCTTGTCCGCTATATTATTACTAAACTAGGCGCTGTCGTCTAGGTATACCACCTGCCTACGATTATATGTACATCGGTAGTTTGTCGTCGTCTTTTTAAACGATTATAAATGACCCAGGGATTTTCTCTGGGGGAACACCATCAAACCACTTATTTATTCAAGAAACCAGTGCGACAGTTATGAATATAATCATTCATATTTGTCCTCTACGATTGGGTAATTTCTATAATTGCAGTATTCGTTCTGCAATCCATTTAGTGAATAAAATTTTCGTTTCCCAAATAATGTTGCTATAAATCAACAGAAAACCTGGAAAATTTGAGAAGGCCTGAGAATTCGATTAAAAACCCTGAATTTAGAATGTTGTATATATAGGTAACAATTTAGTAATAGTATGACTGAACTATATGATTATGTTTAACAAAAGTGTTCGATATCTCATTTAGTGCAGTAGCTGGCGGCTGTTCATGCGTCATAATTCGTGTAAGACTTTATATTTCACTGGAATCGAGGAGCAGAATCTCAAACATTATTCTATTTATAATCATTCGTATATGTAGGTATGTGGATCCTGTGAAGGAAACAATTTTTCTACGAAAGATATGAAATTATGACTACATCGATTAGGGATAATATATATATCGTATGAAAGAAGCGGAAAATTTTGTTTCGGTAATCGGAGAAGCTCAGCCAAAGAAATTTCAATACTTATTGTTAAAGTATGTAATAATTCTACACGTCAGTTTCAATTTCTGTATAAAAATTCAATACTGGCGATATGCAAAATTCGCCTACATGCTTCATTAGGCATATATAATATATAATTTATGTAAACTCTGCGCAAGGGCATATATATAATCACCAACGCGTTTCTTTCACTGGAAATACATTCGATTCAACTTGTTGTATAACATGAAAAAAAAAACCCGTGTCGATTAGACTTCCAAAATTAATCGGCGTTCTGGGTTGCCTAATTTTCCAAGAACGAATATAAGGGCCACGAGCTCACGGTCGCCGAAGGTATTGCTGCATTTTTTAAGGGCCTTTTCTACACGGCGTCTATATGGCAACAGAAATTCTAAAAACGTCCGTGGCCTAATGCCTGCGCAAGGCAGGTTTTATTTACGCCAACATCGGCTTTAGTAACGATTTAGAAACGAATGAGTGCTTATACTTATATAGCCGGCGGTAATATCAGGATTTATCGATAGTTAAAAGTTGATAAACAGTGACTAGAGCGAATGTGTACATCAGGTTCGGCGAATGTGGTAGCGTTGTAAACCTGTGCCAAGCTTACGTGTACGAATAACGTTAGAAGCCACGTCGTATCGCTCGCGAGAAGTCAGCTCACAGATCCCGGAAAGTGTGAATGAGAGTTTTGCATAATTAATTAATTACTCAGTGTGCAATTTAAATATTTCCATTACACAGCGACGACAAATGGCAGGAGACGCGACCGGTAGTAGTGACGGTAAGTTTTTATGGCCGATGAGAAATACGGTATACAACCGAATAGGCTATAAAGCTCAACTACAGTTTTTTACGAACGAAAGATGCATTTTACGAATGAAACAAACAAGGAGACAAATTGCAATTTTTGGCGAAAATAAAACGAATTGTATCCTCCTTATACAAATATGATATGATAATTTCTCTACCTCTATTTTGAAGAGCATTGCTTTGATAAAAATAAAGTACGCGAGTTATTCTGCAAAGTTTGCTATGGCTATATACACCAAGTAGCAGTGTGTTTAAACAGCTTTTATACTCATTGCGTCAAAAGGTATAATCAACTAGTCGAATCCTACACGAACAGGTTTATCCGGGTGCGTCGCCCTTTCGACTTGTTTAATTTTTATCGATCCCCCTTACCATTCACATCCCCACATGATTGCACAGTATAGATATATGCACGAAAGCCATAAGGTGGCATCCCCGAGGCACTGGCAGAAGATCATATCTCGAAGAAAGAAGAAATGGCAAGAGTAAACTTTCTTTATTCAATTCTTTGCTACGAGCGATGGAGTTATAACAAAGTGCGTCAATTCAAAAAAGTTGCAGATTCTTAGTATAAATACACTGATTTCTATTGAAATTTAACTTTCAACTTCCTCTAGTCTCGCAGATCGCCGATTTATCACTAAATAGTAATATATTTACGATGAACTACGAACATGGTAGTGAGAAACGTTCGTCTATTTTATCCTGTAACCCTTAACATTTACCGCAATGGAATGTATTCGATATATGCACTGAAATACGTATAGGTCCGTAGATTCCGCTATAATCGATCCGTCTTCAAGGTGAATAATGTTCCTTGCAGGACAGCTACGAGGCAGAGAAAAAGTTCTAAACTTACGTCTTGAACTTATAAATGTCTTGTGAATGTAATTCGAAGTTATTTTTGGTCTCTGCGAGGTAGCCACTGCGGTTATGAACCCAGTGTACGTAATTTGAATCATTCGCATTCAAATAACCGCTAGTAGATCTTTCGGAGCAATTAGAGTCAAGATTTAGTGTCAGGTACTCCAAAAATATTATACATATACATATAGGAACTTAGATAAGGCATAATGTAATATTTATACCGTGGTAAATGACTAAGGATGATTAATATATAGTTAATCCCATTGATCCGGTGCAAAGTCTGCATATATGGGATTTTCAACCAACGTTTACCAGCCCATGAAGATAAGAGGAGACCTTTCAGCTATTAGCTATAAAAGTCAAGGTAGTAGGCAGTAACTATATGTGTGAACTGGGGTTAATAGACGCGATGTATTATGTATGGAGAAGGTTATCAGTAGCGGTTTTACCTCAAATTATCCCCTGAGCTTCAGAACCTAAGCTGCTGCCTTTATGAACTGTTAATAGATAACAATAATCACACATAAGGATACGTATAGGGCAAATTATACTCGCTCAAAAATATGAAAAAAAGAAGGCTTCGTTCCTAACTATCTAACGATTAACAAACAAGCACATATTAATTAAGGGAGGTTCTTTCCGCACGTGAAAATTTATTGATATTGTACAATCAGAGCTACAGTTATAGAAACCTCGATTACCCGGAAAGCAGATATCCGAGATCGTTCTGGATCGATGTTTTTTTTTGTTTTTTTTTTTCTTCAAATTTCTGAGTATTTTTTAAAACAAATTATGACCAACTTACGTAAGGATGACTAAGCGAACTAAGATTGACTCATTTTTTTAAGAAAGTTCAATGTGCCTGTCAGGAATTATAATATTAATCATTTATTTTAACTAACCAATCGATCCTTCTTACGACATTGACTTGCATGAAAATTAATTTTACCTTATAAGTAGATCATCCGTGATTTTAACTATCCGATGTTCTATACTATACTGTCTCAACAATCGAATGAATTGGAAGATTGAGGATTTATGAAATTAGTTAATTCTATATACAAAAAAATCGCATGTCTTCTTTGTATTCGGTATTTTTGCGATTAGAATTCTTTTTTACTTGATAATCGCATTTTACCGGTCGGCGCCTATCACGTGCTTAAGTCTGAATCCGCTACTGAAGGTTATACGCTTTCATGAGTCGCCATTAATTCGCGTTCCTCTGTATGACACGGAAACTTTTCACCGAAGTCACCAACCGCAAATCTATTCATTCTTCCGTAGGCATAAGACACAACAAGACGGAACAGCGTATGATAGACGTCAGCGGAGACCCCGATTCCGCAAATCAATTACAATCCGGTCGCATTAGACTTGACTTTTATTTTCCGGCTGTAGGGTGTGACGCCGATTTCTTTAATACTCCGGTAGATCTGACGTCAATAAACACAACTCCAAGTTCCCTGTCAAAGCTGGGTCTAGGATTGCCTGCAAGAAATTTTCAAATATTTGAAAATAAACTTTTTCACCCTCATCTTTCTTCCTGTATGAATTTTACCAAAAATATTTCAAACAAGGGTTGTTCGTCTCGACTGCCGTCCAAGTTTTCGTAAATCGCTTATTGTTGCTAAACCATAAGACATTGCCGAATTGGCATAATATCTTTTTGCATTTCGCAGTTGAACTGATAATGATAAATAATTTTTTGAAAACACATTCTCAGAGAATAACGAGATGAACGTATTTTGTTTAAAGCATTTTCTTGAACAACTATCGCAACAAATGTAGAGAACATGAGGTTTTGGCTATCAAGGGATCTACATATGAAAAAATCGGCGTTAGATATCGCTCTATTTTTCGCGTTATTTGATTGGGCTAATATGGCAACGATTTATTGCAATAACCACCCCATGGCATAAACCTGCCGCACATGTCCAAAGCAGGAAGTTAATACAGAGCCGGAAGATCCTGAAAAGCCCGTTGAAGACTAGGCCTGGAACTTATGCCGAGGCTTCAAATCTTAGAAGTTTAAAAAAAAAATCAATTTTTGTTCAAATCAAGTCAAGCATAACTCTCCGGAAGTGATCGAATGTCTGTTAACGCGAATAACGGGTTTCTGGTATATTTTCTTGCGGTGCTCCAGATGCATAAAAGTTTTTACGTATAAATGAATATATGGGCGAAGAAAGGGGGAACTTTTTCCATGTTATTCCCCGTACAGGTCAAAGGGATAACGTCGATTTTTTCAAGTCGAGCTTTCGTGTGAGTCAGCTCGGATCGCGACTATAAATAAACGACCGCTCGGTAGTAGCCGATCGCTTTTAAACGCTTGAGATGAGAACGTCGCGGACATTCGCGTTCAGTCGCAGATTGGACCGCGAACCTTACGGATGTTAGGTGTGCAACGCATCCCATTAATAGTATAACATACAGCAAATAGGATTCGTTTCCCGTTATCACGTGCGTTATTGATACACAATTGGCAACTGGTCACTTCGGAATATAAATAACGGATCATACTGCAGTCATTTGTTCTTGGATCTAATCATCGGCTGTGGATACCCCGAGCATTGCTCCAACAGTTCCGGATCCATTGAGGCGATCTTCAATCCAACAAAGGAAGACCTGAAAACAAAAAGAAAAAAAAAAACGATGGGGAAACTAGTAGAACAGACTTTCGGGCTTTGCTTGGTGTTCACACTGGTGGTATGTGTCCTAACAAGCCCGATTTACGAGGATAAGGACCTCTATGGTGAGCTTCTAATCTTTTTTACCGTCATTGATCGGTTCAAATATATTTTATAGTAGCTTCAATCGACAGAAAGGCGAACGAGAGAGAGGGACCGAAAAAAATATGAGGATTTTTTTTTTTCGGTCGGCGTCCATATTAGTGCGAAACCTGCTCTAGGCTATATGTTATAACTTACCAGTTAGCTCCGTTGGCTCTAAAGAATAACTAATAACTCCGCGGTTTTTTTGTGTGAATTCCTTTTTTTTATCATAACTCATCTTTCCATATTACACGCGCGAATGGACGTATATTATACGTTAGATGATTCCTCATAATGTTCCCCATTTATGGGAGTCATAAGAAATAGTTCACTCTATTCGGAATTCACATTGTGGTTGTACTGTTTATCACGTATATCACAGTAAGTTATCACTCATCAAAGTCACATGTTACGGTAGCTTATAGTCTCACTGTTTGCCAGTCATCTGGGAAATAAATCCTCATCTCATAGTATTATATGAGGAGATGATTAGATCAGCATTTACGTTACGTGAGACTCAAGACGTATGTACGTACCGACATGAATAACTGCAGCATTCTTACGGGGCACATCGAGCTTCAGTAACTACGATATTACAAGATATCGATAATAGAAGTAATAATTGGATTGGGTGTTTCAGGCAGTCGCTTGTATTCTAATTGACAGGATATTCGGTATACTGTACTGTGCCATACTATCACGAGATCCCCTCTAGCTAGACTTATAATTATTCTAACAAGAGACTTCGATTGGAATGTATTTTTCTAATATTTCCCGAGTATATCATCATTCGATTCATCGTTTTTATCGTAAATCCAATATTTTGAAAGCCGTTGTCAGCGAGAGAATTTGACTGCGACGTTTGCCGCATTCGTCATCGTCATAATGACAAGGTTACAATAGTTCTGAGTTCAGAAACTGATAAGGGAATGAGGAAAATTAGTGGAAATCATGAAACCTGCCTCAGGTCTTGACTTTATACCCGATTATGAGCCACGGGAAATTTGATTTTTCTACAGCGAGCAATCGTTGTCCATTAGCTGCGACTATGTATATAATGGTGTAGCCGGGCGATAACGACGGCTGCAACGTCAATATGTTATACTCGTTAATTTGATACAGATATCGTGATATTAGGCAATAAGTGTGAGTCTGTTGAATGAACAACGTGAATATCAAAATATTTGTCCAAAACAAATGTGGTTGTAACTTATATTTTTTCAATCCACATCGAAGATATATTGAATCAGACTGCGTTTGGCGTTGGAGAAGCTGCATGCTGGATGTTATGCAAGTTTCCCCAAATAACATTCAAGATACTATCTCGGATTTTGCTCAAAATTTGCTTATAAAATTCTCCAGACGCAATAGTTGTATATGCGGTTTTTTTGCGCGAATGTGATACAGAATTCAGATTTCTTATCAAGTCATTACTTTTAGTACTATGGGAATGAATAATATGGCTTTTCAAATGGTAAATGGTAATGGTAATGGCTCTGTGTCTGTATTGTAAACAGTAAACGAAATCGATAATAGCAATGTTTGATTTTATATTAACTTGTTTATAAACTTAATGCTCATTCACGCGTTCACTAAAACCGTGCAAATTTTGTCTGAAATATTTCTTGCGATGAAACCAGAATTGAAGGCCGAGATACGCGTCCCATGTTATGCGAAACTCGACAATATAACTCTGTAAAACTGCGCTGCAGAGATGTAGAAAAAAAAAATTCGTTTCTTTTTCAGTTGGGAGTCCTTGTACGTTGGCTGGTGGCAAAGGAAATGGCACTTGCGTAAAATTCGACAATTGCCCATCAAAAATGGAGGAAGTTCGCGAGGGAAGATACGGGCAAGAGGATCGATGTAGTTTTGACGGTTTCACTGAGATTGTATGCTGCGGCGATTCCGTCAACATATCAGACAAGCTGACAATAAAAACCGAAAGCCGAGCCGAAGCTGGTACGTAGTATCATATCTCAATGTATCCCAATTATTACGATATCATCCAACAGCAGAATAACACTCATATTTATTACGGTGATTTCGACGTATAAAAAAGAACAGCTTTGAAGAAAATCGTAATTCGAAATTGTACTTTACGTATTGTAACTTTTTCTGGAGTCTAATGATAGGTATTTCGATGTTATGAGATAGCGAATCTTATACAGATGCGAGATGCAATTTTAATAGCTAATCACTGCGATAAATGCAAGCTCATATTATCCTCGTACTTTTAGTATTGACGTTCATTGTCTACGGATACCTCTTTGAATCGTAGTCGGTCGTAGTGGGGCGCGTTTCATGATCACTTGAGATTGAAAGGTGAAGATTTATGCAAGAAGTGATCCGCCTGTCTATGACAAGCTCATCGATCTTCTCATTCCATCAATTTATTTCTTGTTCGATTCAACATACGAACCTCTCAAACAATTGGGAAATCGGAATCATTATAACTATGGGCGCGTTACTTGGTCGACGTCATCCCTTCATCCTGCATTTCGGTCTTAGGAAAATCAAAACTCCTAATAATTTGGTATTTTTGTAGAAAATGTGGGGATTTTTACATGTCAAACATGTCCATGTATGTACATATTATACGCGCAGATTATGTGAAACAAACCGCAGACTGATAATGTCGATTAAACCTAAATACATGAGGATAACTGCGGCGACGTATCTTTATGTACGATACGGTCAATATTTCGCTGCAATATTTTTTATTGCAAATCTATTTGTGCCATATTTTTAGTCAGTTTATTTATCGATTTATTTATTCATTATTTCATTCTTCAGCTTGCCAAGAATATTCAAACGAAGTTTTGGTGACTGAGAAATCAGTCGAAGTCTATGTGTACAATGGGGATGATGCAGAGATCACCGACTTCCCGCACATGGCGGCGCTTGGCTATGCTCCCAGTTCAGACGGCGAGAGTGGTACCGCAACCGGAACTCTGGACTATACGTGCGGAGGCACTCTGATATCTCGACAGCACGTTCTTACAGCTGCTCATTGTGTTAGCAATCTAGGGGATAGAGTTCCCATCGAGGTAAGACTTGAAGCATATTAAAATTAAACAAGAAAAAAAGCAATTTGCTAATTCCCGCCCTAATTATGTTAGACGATAAGAAGCAAATATTTGACGCGTATATACACACGCCTGTGTAAAAACAGCTTCAAAATTATCAGGCTGATTGACGAGCCACGAATATCATCATTATTATAATTCAGTGTCGAATCAATTCTAATAAAAAATAATCACAACGAAGACCGGTGGTCCAACGATTCGCGAAAAAAGAAAAAAAAAAAAACTCGTTATTTTACATACCTATATCTCTACATTCCATACATGGTGATATATACCTATAGCTCGTACATACATAAATTAGAAAAGTTGTCCGCGTCTAAATGTCAGTAATAATAATATTTCAAGTTAAATTATACGATCAGGTATAATAAATCCGTGTTTTCGTTCGAATGCGTATATTATTCTCATATGGCAGCTTTGCTTTTTGAACAAGAAACCAAAAAAAAGAGAGAAAAAAAAAAAGATAACAATCGACCTGTAGGTACCGATATTTGAAATATTTTGAAAATCTTTTCGTGTTTATAGGTGAGATTCGGATCGACGGATCTAAGCGTAATCGACGATCCTAATAGCCAGAGTGTGTCAATTGCATCAGTAAAACCTCATCCGGAGTACAAAAGGAGTCGAAATTACAACGACATAGCTATAATAACACTGCAAGAACCGGTCCGTTTGACAAACTCCGTTCACCCGGCTTGTCTGATGACAGAATCTGCACGAAATTTCGACGCGTCTGGAAATCGGACCTTGGTCGTCCTCGGCTGGGGTTCGACCAGATTCGGAGACGACGTGAGTTCGAAACTGAAGAAAGCCGTTGGCCTCAGATTCGTCGAGTTGAACGAATGCTCCAAAAGCTATTTGAACAAACCCACGCTCCCGAACGGTCTTGAGAACTCAATGATCTGTGCAACTGACTCGAACCGAACACGACTCGCGGACGCTTGCGGAGGTGATAGCGGAGGACCGCTCCTAGTTTCTTCTGCATTTGCACGGCCGATGGTTGCTGGTGTTACATCGTTCGGTCAAGCCTGCGGAGGAACGACTCCTAGCGTATACACATCGGTATACAGTTATATGGACTGGATAGAGAACGAGGTCTGGCCAAATCCGGAAGCAAACCGATCTACCAGGACATTGTGAACCTCGCGACGGTGCGCAAGGATCAGCGATGAATCGACGAACTTTTAAAGATTTTAATAAAAGTCGTTGTTTTTACTAGATACTGTATAATTCGCGTTTCCATGTCTAACAGTGTGAAGGTATAGCGCTGATATAGTGTTCAGACTTTGAATAGAATACCTTATGATTTATTTTATCACTTTATATATATATGCAAGTGTTTATATCGTCAGTTGTGTGAGGTTAGACGTTATTTTATTCTGTATTTCGATTCTCGTTGTCAAGTGACTAGCACAGCGTTTGATACCGAGTTGAGGACCAGCTAAATATGTGGTGTAAAGTCGTATCTCTACACGTAACATAATGAGCCTTAGATATACATATGTATAAGATGAGTGATCGCATACTTACGGAGAAAATGAATCAACTAGTCGTCGTTGTTGATTTTTGGAGAAAAACGAAGACGAAGTATTTCTGACGATATTCAACAGCTTGTATGATTGTCTATCGTGAGCTTATTTTTATAAAACATCTTTATACATACGCGTTTATAAACGTATGGTGATATTATTTTATTTTTTTCATTTGCGGGTGAACCGTTTGCCGGTACGATGTCGAAGGACACCCGCGACCTTGCCAAGAAAGGTACAAATGTCTGTGTAAAAACAATCTTTACGACCGCGGTTTGGTTTATCAGTACTGCTAAACGCCAGCTGTTGGGTTTTTGTAATTCTCTGTTTACTACACGAGCCCGTGTAAAGTCGTCAAGGCAGTTATTTGACTAGCTGTTATATTGTTAATTGTACGAAAACGGAGGTGCGATGTTCGCAAGGATCGATTTTCTATATATTTTTAATAAAAGTACATGTCAAGTATGCAATTTTTATCCCCTTCATTCACTTCTACCCATGTTTTTTCATTTCATCGAGAGAACACGCGTTGTAAAACACACGTGACGATAATCAACGCAAAACTTGAGGATTTGTATGGGAACGGAAAAATTAAGAGTTTCTATATTCAAGTTTTCAGTTTCTTTGATTAAAAAATATATATTTTTGGGGAAACCATTTCGACGTGAAGGTAACATGAAACTGATAGGAGCTTCTTTGAACGAAGGTGTCCAGCAGCAGGGAAGTTCCGTGAAAAATATATCGAACTTACGAATCGTCTATTTATCAATCGTTGAAAATACTGGAGTTCGTTCGCAACTCCTCAAAAACAAAACAAAAAATGAGAAAGAAAAAACCGGGCATGGCTTTCATTTTTCGAACAAAAGATACCGTATTTTTATATTGTCAAAAAGGAAAGAACGATTCGTTCAAGGGATATGAAATAATATCATCGAACTTTGAAACACCCTGCCGTTAGACACCCGCTGAATTATATCGAAGCTAAAAATATTTCTTCTAAGAAGATAAATAGAGATAAAGAGACACAGTCGGATCTAACATTTAACACGTAATAATATACATATAATATCAATTACTAATACAGAGAATCCCCTAAGAACGATAGAATAGATATTATGTACAAACACAGATGAGAACCGCGCCGAGAAACATCAATTTTTGATTCTTAAAACCATTTCGGCTTATATATTAGCTATAATTATCTAATTTGCTTCAAGGTTCATACTTGAATGGTTTTTTCTTTCCTATTCGTGCCGAGTTCAAGCTGGAGCCGTGCAGAGACCGCTTTTCAATCGTCGGATTATTCTAATACGTACGATACACAAAGAGACCAATCACACATAGACTTGTTACCAAACGGGTGGTAATAAGTATGTAAAAAAAATAAATAAATATAACGCATTTTAATCTACGAGTAGACGCAGTCTTTGTACGTTCGAAAAATAGTCTTATTTGCGGCAAAAAGAGAACAAAAGAAAATAATTAAATAGTAACCGTAAGATTTTTGACCCAATACTGATGAAATAATTATCCTTCATTGTCTTCTCCTTTTTTTCTTCTCCTCCGTCTTTCAAATATCAATATATGTAATGCTACGGCGGTACAATCTTTGAAAATGTACATACACATATCTGCTTGATATAATCCACGTGAATAATTACACAAACTTTGAGATAATTCAATTTCCATAATAGGATAATAATTGTGTTGACTTTTATATCTCTTATGAGAGAAGTGCGTTATTGTTATTGTTTTTATCAAACTAATACGAACGTAAAAACATTCGAGATCAATAAATTGTAGTTGTAGAATACACACGTGTTCAGCCGGGCAGAACAGTGATTGAATTTGCCTATCATCTTTTCAAATATATAATGTATATCTGTTATATATAATCATCTGAAATAATGAGTAAAGTATGTATATGAATTCGATTTACTGTGGCCTATTTTGAGATCCTATTAGAGGAAATATTTGGGTGATCTTTCCAATTCCCTTAGTTCGTCCTTCCCTGAGCAGTAGTCTCATTCCAACGTGAAGATATTCCGGATGGCCAACGAATCTGAATAATACAGATGCCGTGTTGTTAGTTTGTAGTCCGTTTTCCTTCAAGTCCATTATTCCTTCTATCGCACATGTCTGACGTACATTTCCGACGTGGACGGTCGCTTGGAATCCCGGAAATATCGCTGTCGCGTGATAAACAACCAGAACAGTGGCCTAAAATTGATTAGAACGTGATATTCAAATTCGAAACTTGCATACTTATTTTGACTAAAATTAGCAAGTACAATATCTGGTCTAATTGTTCAAATGATTACACAAACGGAAGACATCAATCACCTGGAAGAAAAGAGTCGCGCAGGGATGGTCTCTGGGAGAGACAAGAACCATCCCTGGTCGTAGATGAGGCAGAGGTGGATCCAGGGCGGTTGGTGGAGCGATGGTCAGACTCGCACTCTGCGAAGCTCGAACGAGACAACAAGGGGCCTTGTTTCTATGCAAACTAGCGACTTTAACGGGACTGAATTCACCGTCTGGTAATGGGCCGACCAGTAGTCTAGTTCCAGGAGCGATAATTCCCCGTACTAGTAATCCACCAAGAACTGGTTCAGGTAATCCGACTACCCTGAAAAAAACGGAAATCTAGATTTATATTTGACTGAAATAATGTAGTAGCTTGTAGGTTGGAGAATTTTTTGTAGCATTTCTCACAACTTGAATTGACAATGAAAATATTATTTGTCTTTGTTCCAGTTTGAGAAAACAACATTTCCTCAAACATTTTGTATATACCTGGTGGCAAGAAAAAAATCGATCTTCTGAACTGCTAAGAATAGGAAAGTAAATGACTTCCCGGTGAGAAGAGACGAACATTGAGATACGTGGAGAGAGTTATTCATGAAATAAATCACCAAAGACTAATAAAACCTTCAATGGGTGCCCAGAACCCAGAAAAATTACCTAAATGTTTCGTCAATTTGGAATAAACACGATTCAGGATCTGATTCCGGCGGAGTAGACTCCGACGGCGGTAGATCCCTGATGAAAGTGGTAAGTTCCTTGAGGCCTTCCCCGGTCACACAGCTAACAGGGAATACGGGGATGCTGTCCAAATCGTACGCTTTAGGAGTATTGCTGTTATTGTCAGTAACAGAGCTGTACAAAACTGGTCGCTTTGTACAACCATGAGTTCTCACGGCGTTATCAAGCTGGACTAGAGCACTGCGGGCATCGCAGAGACCGAGATCTGTCTTAGTTATGACGACAAAAAACGGTAGTCTCAGAGCCAGGCATAATTCCAGGTGCTCTTGAAAAGCCTCGTTCATAGGAGGCGCTATGACTAGCATTACGTGATGTGGAGAGTAGCCTGAAAATCAATACATGTTAAAAGTCGATAATGATTGTGATATTTAATTAAGAATTGAATGGTCAACTGCACCTGTGAGTCCCAGCAGTGTTGTCCTCAGGTATTTTCTATGCCCAGCCAAATCTATAAAAGTAACAACTTTGGAAGCGTGTTCACAGATCTCTTCCGCAGTACTCATCTCTGCGTAGTTAAGAACATGACCTTCGCTGTCGAAGCCAATTATCTCGTGAGAAATTGAGGAGGTACGTCCTGTTCTAATTTCGTGAAGGTGACGGAACATGTTAAGTCGTGCTCTCCCTCGGCCGTTATCTAGCTCACCTTGCGTCAACACGCCTGTGTTTTGGAACAAAGAAATAGATGCGATTAAGATAACGTGTTGATTCGCGAAAATTAACTTATCAATGCTATAGCATATTGATTATCGAATCAGAAGAGAAAGAGGAATTTAATCAAGCCAGCTTAACAAGATTTCCAGCTGGTAATTGGCTCTGTATTTTATAAGTCGATTTGCTGGCAAGCTTCTGACCTAGGAGAGTTGATTTTCCAGCATCTAGTCCCCCCGTTACAGCTAGTCTTAATTCGACGACAGTTTCCTGATCCTCCCTGTCGTCTTTTCTTAACTTCCTCACCAGAACTTCGGCTACTCTTTTATTCTCAGGTTCATCTTTTTGTTGGTGGTTTCTATCCTTTCCCTTGTCATTGCAATGGTTGTTATTGTTGGTCAGTTTTTCCCTAAGTACGTCTGTTGTGGCACCTAGTCTTGCAGCCATTTCTCTCAAGGTTTTTAGAGAGGCTTTCATTTCCTCTCTTGATAGGCCTGCTAGTCTGCCATTGTCCTCGACTCCTGTTCAAAAACAACAAGATTGATTAAAAATTTGAATTCCAAGAAAATCTACCCTTGACAATTAGATATTCTAAACCATCGGATCTCATACCAATTTGATAGATTGCTTCCCCGTGACCTTCTCGAAGTCTCCATTTCATCTGCGTAACCAGATGCTCAAATCTCTGGCTAGAGGGATTAACTAGCTTCAATTTGTACTCGATATTCCCCTGCTCTGGTTCAGGGGGAAGCCTTTCTTCCCCGTCGGAATTTATCTGTTCCTGATCCTCATCATTGCTATAACTGTCCCAATCCGATGATCCGTTACCCTCATTTTCGAACCGATCCCATGTGTCTTTACCCTTCTTTCCCTCTCCGGGATCAAACAATCCCAGAAATGATTCCATCTCGGCAGATTCAGATTTTTCTTTTCTAAATACAAACATGTATGAAAGTGTGACGAGTGTGAGTATATATGAGGTACGGAATACTTTCTATTAAACTCTGATCAATTTTACATATATTCGATAAGCAGAAAATAGTTTCTGCAACAGTTTTTCGTGTTCTTAAAATAATTTCCAACACACATTATGCGACACGAGTGTCTGGTGATTGCATAAGATTTTCAAAGTCCGTAAACAATGCCAGCTCAGAAATACTTTTGGCAAAACTGTGCCTAAGGATACAGTTGTCAATAAGTGGGAGCAGATATATATCTACAAGTTAAAATAGCAACGTTTGGGTAGCAACCAGCTTTCAAAGGCATTATCTGAAGCTAATGATAATTAAACCGGAGTACATACACATATATAAATAGGTATAGATCTGTGTATCATAGAAACAGCTTGCTATGTGTTCATTGTTGTATTTGATTACGTAACTTTTCTTGATCCATCTGTTGCTCATGAGATAAGAGAAAACGAATTTTTTGTAGGGCCGAAAAATCGCGACTGGAATCATTGAATGACTAATCAATGAAAATTGTGCGGATATTTATCTATTGATTACAAGTTGCGCGATTGTTATCATTCTAAACAATATTATCAAATAATTTTGTTTCCGAAGATGTTGCGATAAAAATCGGACACCTTTTATATATACATAGTCACATGGCCTTTTGACAGCTGTGCAGTGACGTGCTCGGATTGCGGCGGTACATGCATACACGAATACATGAATACATACGTTGAGAATAGTATCAGGAAAATGATGATGATGCAATGAATAGGAATGATTGGCAACATTTCGAGGAGTTAAAATAGGTATGTTATTGTTTTTGAGGTATGATAAAATTGGATTACCGATAATTCGACGTATTTTAACGGACGGAGAGATACCAGAAATGTAAAAGTAAAAGTGACAGAAAGTGATGAAACATGCGAAAAAAAAACAATATAAGATAATAATAATAATGACAATATAGGCAAGCGCCAAATATATTAGCGCGAAAATTTTCAGCCGGTCAATTTGACATTTCTATTATTTAAATACCCGAAATATACACACTGTATCACTTACCCTGTTTAGTTTGAAATTCAGATTCAATACGGTACGGTAAATGTTGAATTTAAAATCTTCATCCAATGCCAGCGAAAACCCCGACTTCCATGTTTAGTCTGACATCCCCACCACAAGGGATGTGGGCGTTCGTGGAAACGGCGCGAGATTTTCGAGCATGCGCATTTGATAAAAAACGAACGCGGGCAAAATCAAGTCTGAAAATGAATTTTTTTTGCTAAAAACTTTCTTTACTGATAATCTATAGTACTGAATATACATACACGAGAATAACAAGGAAACGAAAATAAAACTCTTGATAAATTTACGATTTGTACAACCCTTCTTTATTTCTTTGTCTAAAAAAATCACTTATTCTACACCATGTATTGATATAATAGTAATAAACAATCACCGTTATGTCATGTATACGAAGTTCAGTAACGCGGCATTATCGCCGAATGAAATCAGAGTCCGATCTCATAGTATAGCATGATTTCCATTCCTTTTTTTTTTTTCTTTTCTATTTTCTTTTTTTTTCCCCTCTCTTTATAACAATCCTAAGCTTCCATCACTCCCATAAATATTATAGATATAAAATTTTTCTGGCAAAATGAAGCACCGTGTTAAAGTATAGATGATTGCGGCGCTATACAGAGCCCAATACTATTCAACTTACATCTACTAAAGCTTAGAGCTCGTATATTGTGTAATATACGTGTGCGATTGTTAATACTTTTAGAAATAAATCCAAAAATATCAAAGCTTTATTTTTTTTCATTAGCGCTAATCTCCTCTCCTAGTGCGAATAATCTTTCCGGAACTTTGGCAGATTTACCGAATTATAGATAAATACATACAGCAATTATTCTTCTATCGAAGATCGAATGAAAAATAAAATTATCAGTAAATTCTTTCCCTTCTCATATTCTAAGAAAGAATACGTTAAATTTATCTTCTTTGTCTTTGTTCGATCAGACGAAGAATCAGCATGCTGTCACATGCTTTCATAGACATTTTATATACCTATATACACACAACGTTACAATATGTACATTTTATTAAAAAATAGAAAACACGATATAGTTTCACGTCGAGAATTCTTGTCATTGAGGGAGCAGCGGCTCGCTACCCGCTCTCGCAACATTTTTAGCCGTAGAAACCGCTGTTTCTATACATTGTTCAGACTTGTCTGACTTCGTACCCTTTTCCGACTTCAATATCGCCTCGTTAAGACATACATTGTTCAAGCTCACTGCGCTATTGGAAAAAATAGCCATAGCTAATGTCGGATTGGTAGTATCGACGTTGTTGCAGTCTGGGTCTCGCGGCGTTGTCGTTGAGCTCGAATCTCCGGTATTAGAGTGAGCGTGCGACGCTATAAGGTCACAGGCCTTTCCCAGAATAACCAAACTGTTCAGAACTCTAAGCGAGATGAGGACCAGATATGCCAGTATGAAGAGGATCAAATTTGCTGGTCTAGCAGAAGGAGTTAAGGTCGTGCAGAGGACACGAGCCATCGCCACCCCGAGTGGAAGCGGGATAAAGCCCATTCGGCGCGCGACTAGATCTGACTGGTCAGAAAATGCCGTCTCTTGTCTTGTCTGCGCCATATCGTAAGCCAAGCTGACTGTATAATCCCTGTACACAGTAGAACGGAGCTCATTGAAGCGTGTGATAAACGCGTGCTTTACCTGAAAGAGAAGAGAGAGACTTTGAGCTATGTTTTCTACGAAGATAGAATATTCGCGAAATTAGGTACATGAAATAATAATTGGGGGAAAAATTTATGGACCAAGACTCACCCAATCGACAAGAACTTCGGCAACAAGTACAAGTATACAATCGGGCAAAAGAACGATCAGACGATCTGCTTTCCAAGCGTATTCCTTCATTGTTTGCAAGCACACAGCAAGCAGGAGAACCGCCAAGTGGAATCGCTCCCTCACATCGCTGCAAGAAACTTGGAACAAGTTGTTCTTATCAAATTTCTTGAAGACTGATCCCTTCAGTTCAACAAACTGTAATGAAACAGATAATTGGGTTGAGAAATTGGAGTATCGATATTATTACTTATTGCTTTCAATTTTGTACTTTGATAACTTTCGGCGGAAAGTAAAAGCACGATTTTAAAAAGTAAATTAGGAAGCTTACATTGTTGGACATCATTATAGTCAGCAAAGCTTTGTTGTTGCTATTTATAGCGACGTTCAGAGTAGTTGCTTGAAACAATACCAAAATGCTGTGTAATACTGTGACGAAAGGTTTTAAGGAAAATCAGAAACGATTTCGAAGCAGAAACCGACCAAGTTTTTAACTCGGAAATTGGTATCTTGCTGTTCACAAAGGATACAGACATAGGCGAAGGCAAAAAGCAGGTGTGGCAGTGTCCCGAGATGTCTAGTGTGATTGGAATGAGATCTGGCTCGTGGTTCTGTCGCTGTCCACAACAGCGCATCAATTGTATCCTGGCCAAAAGCACTGAAGAGCCTATCCCCAACTTCTAGCATATTGTAGAAGATATACAGTTTGATAACCGACTGGCTTTTAACCAGGTGATACATCATGGAAGTATCTACTTTCCATGTAGCAGCCCAACAGCCGACCACAACTACTCCTTTCAAAAGATCACACACCTCTGCTGGCCGCAGTAATCTCTCACCTTTTTTGCCGTTCAGTTTTTTACCTCTGTAACAGAAGCCGGGTGAGTTATAAGACCCGTTTTGTCTGATAGGGTGGAAAAATCGAACCTAGTCGAGTCTTTTAGGACTTAAGTTTAGTAAAAGGTATTCTTTCACCTCAAACAACGCATTAAAGGCCTTGTCACGATCGCCCATAGAGCCATGACGAATCTCAGTGGTAGAAAAGTGTAGACGAAGAGGAATGAATCTGCGCACTGATAATGGAGGAGGAAAAATGTCATATTATAAATGTGGGAAATAGAACGGTCTGGGCTAAAGGGGCAAACTCTCACTTGAAAGAATCCATAAGCCATAAACTTTTCAAGTTCTCTTGGTATCTTCATGAAGGAATAGATCTTCTCTCGCCTAGCGGAATAACGCTCTTCATCATGCTCCAATTGGTAACCTCGTGTCAATTCAGTTCTCAAAAATTGTCCCAGGGATATCCCTACGGAAAGGCGTGCGTTTATCTGACCATAAGGGTTTTCATAAGCTGAGAAATTTTCACACGACTTGTCCAAAGTCGTGAAAAGAAACTTGAGACTCGTCAAGAAGCAGTCTACAATATTTCAGTGATATGAAAACGAGTGTAGGGAAAATGAAAATAACTCGTAACACAAGACGACATAACCTAGAAAAGAATGTTTACTTTTCGAATCGTGTCCTTGGGGGTAAAAAGTCTGTAAATAATACCACGATAGGATGATTTGAATTCGTTCGATTGAGACATTGGATTTGGTGATTTTCAGAGGGTAAAAACATCCTGGCGAAGATACCGTGTTTTTTAGTTGCGTCCTGTTTAGCTGACAGTTTAGACGCAGCAGTAGGACGATTCTGATGGATATTGACATTCTCAATACGACTCCCTTGGGATCCAGAGGGTTTGTTATTTCCTCTAAATCTGATGTGCGCTTTTTCTGGAAACATCGTTCCACCTTGATCAATTTTATCATCCTCCGCGTTCATTATGTCGATAATAACGTACAGACTCGAAAAAGTTCTGTTGTACTTTAATTCCCTCACAGAGACATAACCTCTTTGTAACAGCTGTTCGAGTCACTCTGTTCCGCGAACTCCATACTCTATAGTTCCGAAAATAAAATCCCAGTCGCGTCGCGTCGCTTCGAGTCGCGTCGTCTGGTCGGTATTTGACAGGCAAAATTTAAAGATGGCGGCAACATCAACCGGGGATTCAGAGGAGGATAAAATTTCATCAAAAATATTGATAATCGGTGCCGGAATGGCCGGGCTTGCGGCCGCGAATCATTTCCTAAAAAACGGAGAGAC
Organism: Rhogogaster chlorosoma; assembly: GCA_944452935.1. Classification (NCBI taxonomy): domain Eukaryota; kingdom Metazoa; phylum Arthropoda; class Insecta; order Hymenoptera; family Tenthredinidae; genus Rhogogaster; species Rhogogaster chlorosoma. The sequence continues at coordinate 41,669,440 of OX101797.1, read as the reverse complement.
AGATTTCCTAATACTCGAAGCGAGGGGACGCATAGGCGGCCGAATCGTGGCCATAGAAATGGGTAACGTTATTCATAACCTAAAAACCTCCCACCCCCAACTCGCGCGAATATCGGCTCTGACTACTTTCTCACATAAAATAATAACAGATCGAAAATACTCTGGGTGTAAAAACTAAACATCGACCTTTCCAGGCAACGAAAACGTCGAATTAGGGGCAAACTGGATCCACGGTGTCCTAGGCAACCCAATATTCGAATTAGCGATGGCAAATGGTTTGATAGACATAGTAAGCGTGCCAAAACCGCACAAGGTAGTAGCAGCCATGGAGAATGGGAAGCAAGTGCCGTTCTCAGTTCTTCAAGAGATATACGAAGCCTATGTATGCTTCCTCAGGCGTTGCGAGGAGTATTTTCTAAGCGCCTATAGCCCTCCGGAAGGAGTAGACAGCGTAGGTGCTCACATTGCCTTAGAGGCAGATTTATATCTCTCTTCCCTGCCCGAGGAAGATAGGAAAGGGAGAGAGTTGCTCTTCGACTGTTTGCTCAAAAGAGAAACTTGCATAACTGGCTGTGATACGATGGAAGAAGTCGACCTACTCGAAATGGGATCCTATGCTGAACTACAGGGAGGAAATATCAGCCTCCCTGAAGGATACAGCGCCATTCTGGAACCTGTTGCCAGACATATTCCTAAAAGTTCTATCAGACTCAATCACGTCGTTACACAGATTAGGTAATTCTCCTAGTCCATACGTTATTTATTTCTCGTATAAAGTTAACAACACACTTTTATCATCCCTAGAAAGTGGGAAACTTTTTTTTTATTGATTTTTGACAGAATAGCGAACTTTGATCTCTGTAATATAAGTCTGATTAATATGACACAATTCTGATCATTGATCACAGATGGGATAATGTGGATGCGGATGGTACTGATTCTGACGATTCCGATAGGACTGTAATCCGCAATACTCAATGGCCAGTTGAGGTGTCTTGTGAAAATGGCAAGACGTTTCTTGCGGAGAAAATTATTTGCACATTGCCGTTAGGTGTAATGAAAGAGAAAGCTCGTACAATGTTTCAGCCGTCTTTACCTGCCTATAAATTAGATTCAATAGACAGAGTGATGTTTGGGACTGTAGATAAAATATTTCTCGAGTATGAAAGGCCCTTCCTGAATCCAGGAATTTCCGAAGTCATGCTCCTCTGGGACGACCGAGGATTATCAGAAGCCGAGAAACAGGATCTCAGCAAAACTTGGTTCCGGAAAATTTACTCCTTCAGTAAAGTTTCAGACACCTTGCTGCTGGGCTGGATATCTGGTAGGTGATTTCGATTCGGAGATGCCTTTTCACCTTGGACTCTAAATCCAATATCTAATCTCACAGGCGGGTGTTTTGATCACTCGAAACTTAACTCATGAATCAAAGTTATCAGCATTACTTGTCAGCTTATCGCATCTTAATAAATAACTAAACGATTTTTAAATCAGGAAAAGCTGCCGAACACATGGAAAGGTTGAGCACCGAGGAAGTAGCGGAGGCCTGTACGTCAATACTGAGAAGATTTCTCAACGATCCTTTTGTACCTGTGCCAAAAAGATGCGTTAGAACGTCGTGGAAGCAGCAGCCGTTTAGCCGAGGGTCTTATACTGCTATGGCAGTTGGGGCTGGACAAGTAGACATAGAATCTATCGTCGAACCTCTCCGCAGTCAAGACGATCCTACAAACGTGAGAGTAACATTCGCCGGGGAACATACTCACACCTCATTTTATAGCACAGTTCATGGAGCTTATTTGACTGGTAGACGAGCCGCGCAAACTATTCTTGAGTCAAGAAATATGGAAAAGCAGCCGCTCAGTCTCAATTGCGAAGAGACAAGCGATCTTAGTTCGTGGATTCAAGGCATTTCGTTAGATTAGTGTAGCCAAACTTCCTTTTTTAGCCCCTTATTTTGTCAGAGCATAAGAAATTGACACAGTTTAACTTACAGGGTGGCCTAAACAATCGCCGGCTAGATTCTAAGAAATTTCTTCGGATCTAAAATGGTGTATTGAAACCTTAGGTTGTGAGACTTGATTTAGTAGGCTGTTATTCCTTCGAGCCAAACTGTACGAATGTATATTAAAAAAAAAAAAAAAGAACTTTCACATCAGTTATAGATTTTCTTTAGTTAGTCGCAATTTGAAACTGATTGATATTCCAAAGAGATTGTGTGCAGTTGTCTTTTGAACACGTATGAATAGAGCTATTTCATCGTGTGAAAAACTAGTATTTCGCTTTCATCAATTATTAGAGTGAAACTATTAGGAAGAGATGAATCGATAATTGTTTAAGCCTTCTTTAATAGGTGTTAACTTATGAAGTTAGTTCAATTTTTTTTTAAAGCATATACAATTATACCGATTTGTTAATAAAGTTGTAATTTACATTTTGAAAACTAGTGAGGTGGTTGCGTTGGGATGGTTGTTTTTTTTTTTTTGTCGCAAATTCCCAATTTAGAAAACGCAATGTATGTATATGATTCTTTTCTACACAAAAGACACGCAGCTAGATCGCAACATTGTAAATATAATATAATTAGAAATTGCCTTCGCTATGTAAATAACAATGCCTATATATAGATTTAGAATTTTCATTTAAACAGCGTTACGGTTACGCGTAATTAAGCAAGCAAAATTTATCGCTAAAAGCAAACAATGAATTTTAAACATAAGATAAGACTTTCTGTAACATAAACACCTTCTAGTCAACTAAGTTGAATGATTTGCATATTCTGTATTATTAGAAATCTTCTTCGGCAACTTATCAATCAATTAATCAATTAATAATCGGTCAAACACAGCTAGAATATTATACCAGAAATATGGGTCGCCGAGTATATAAGGTTTGTCAAAAATCACAGGTAGATTATTGGAAGTTGTGAATCCCCCTCTCGTACTTCTATGTGATAACTTATAAGTAGCCCTAGCTCTACCGATTGTCAACACGGAGGTGCTATTTCTTACATATATATTTTTCGATTTACAAAGATAATATTCAGCCTTTTGTTTCATTTTCAGATTTTATTCGTTAAAATTATTCACTTCACAGTACATGGCAACGTCCTAAATTAACAGCATTGAAAGGAATTATACTTATATAGATATTATGGCATGATCTCTGATGTTATCAATGACAGAGCTGGGACCCTGTGATCTTTCAATACCAATGTACCTTACTACGGAGTAAAATGCATTTTGAAAACCTCCGTATCCGCACTAAAGCAAAAACAGATACAACATGCTATATGTTATAGATAATTATTAATTAATAATTATATATAAAAAGATGTCAAGACGAGGGTGAGATTAATCTAGTCGTGCATTTGACATTAATTTTTCATAATTGGAAGCAGCGCTTCAATTTACTATTTTCATTAGTCTTAGATAATCTGCATGCATTTTATTAGTCAAAGGTACAGGTAACTCATTAAATCATGACCATCATGACGCTGCAACATGTTTACTGACTCGACAGGTCTATTATTTCATTTTTTTCGTCTTTTTTTTATATAATTAGACTTTGAAACTGCATATTTTGTGAAATTTGTGTTTATTCACTTATATTAAGTATTTTTTCAATCGATCAAAGTATGAAGTTACAGCTTCTATTCAACATAACGCCGTTAGAATGTTATAAAAATACCTTTCAAGATCAATATATAAGAATGCACAAAGCCAAAGCCATTTCCATACAATGACTGGTACCTACTCTAGGTATTTGATAATATTTTTTCAAGAATAATCTTAATCATAATAAATGTTTTTGACCTCATTTTTAGTTGATCACAATTTTATTATTATTATTATTATTATTATTATTATTATTATTATTATTATTATTATATTGTAGCCTTTTACAGATGATGCATTATTTATTTATATATATATAATTGTATGTTTACGTTACTCGATATTTAATATGAATATAATGTGAATAAAATATCGTAATACCTTAAACATGATTGAACCCTCTCATCATTACTTTCAATTAAAAATGATAAAGGCCTCGCGGGTCGAGCATTGTAGCATTCCGCAAACCCTATTATTGATCCCCAAAATCACTCACTGATTATCACATAGCATTAAACGGCTTACGAAATTGACAAGATCCAAATTTCAATATTTAAAGAGAAACGATTTTACTAGAATTACAAAACTCTTCTATCATTATCTACAATTCATCTTTGGTTCCTCGCACACTTAATAATAGTCATCTTACCGTTAACAATTCATCCTTTTCTTCGCCCGTGTGCAGGTAAGAAGCTCTTCTCATGTAATGTTTATTTCTATTTTCGTCAATTTTGAGCAAAGATTATAATTATGTAAGCCCGCGAATCACAGAACTTTTCCTAAGTAATATATTTATAAATTTTGTTGCCATGTCTTTTATGTATAGCAATAATTTTGACTATATCCAAAAGCTGGGGATCAACGGATCTGTATTCATAGAATCAAATTCCATTCCACTTTCGATGAAACTACATACCAAATTCTTGAGATTAGTTTTATCAGCTTTTAATAAACTTCCAAGTAATCTAATTTGCCACTTTGATTATTGACCAAAGTTTGTTTCATTTATATTAAAGATCTGTACATATCCTACTACGTTTTAGAAGTTCAGAACGATAAGTACCTGTAGATATTTCTCAAACTTCTGCTATAAAGACTATCGCAGAGATGTTTTCTTGATATATGTATATCTAAACGATCAGTAAGTCTTAGAAATAATTTGACACTTAACAATATTCCAATCATGTTTCAGGTGTAGCATATTAAATTTATTGAATAGCTAAATGTTACGAATAACAGTTCACTGATAAATTTAACATTACATAATTATGATATTAAACAGATTGTTTTTTTTTTTTTTTGGATATAAAAGGATATAAAAAGCGCTACAAAAATATCGACGACTCTCTCATCGCAATCTGATATAACGATACAGGTTTGGTATATTATGTAATTCAATGTGTATTACGAATGTTGTATATTTTTACTAAAAATAATTACAAAACGAGACTGCGTATATTTTCAAATACATCTTCAATAATTAAAAGTGAAACGTACAGGCTACGGATAAGAAAAGCGATCGTTCTCTAAACTTATAAAAAAAAATTATACTTTTTTTTTTTTATTTGGTAAGGAAGTAGGACATGAAAAAAAAAAGAAAAATATATATATATATATAAATTATCTCCTCTCATTACAAACTCGAAAAGTTTCTATATAGAGTTATAAACAAAAAGGCCAGGAAGTATGAATGCCGTTAGAATTACGCGTTTGTAGCTTGTCCTGCGGTATAAACGTCTTCCTCTTGCTAAAATAGGTATTCATATTCAAATTGATAATTAAAATTTAGAAGATATGAAACTATATAAATTTCCACAAACATCAACCGAATACTCATACTTCATTACTTTCAATATTTCTTCCCTCAACTTCACTCCGTTAGCCGTCGAGTCTTTTAATTCGAACTCAAAATTCTCAAAACAATATGACAATCCTGATTGATAACGGGTCCACTACAACTAATGTAAAAAATATATTGTATATATATGTATGTGTATGTATATATATATATATATATATATCCGTGTACCTAGAGTCAAAATGATATTACCAAAAAAAAAGCCATGATCAAACGATCGTGAACACGCGTCGAGAATTATATGTATTTTTTACATTCGTTAACTAATTTTCATTTTTTGTTCAATCTTCACTTTGGCTCCAGGCTGACATTATATTTTATAATTATTTTATTCCATTATCATAAAGGATATATTAATAAAATATTTAAAAACCAAACGTAATATATTTATATCAACGCTATCAGGGATTTGCTACCAGAGCAAGTTTCCCAATCTAATTAATTAACTTAGAAATTAATGTTCTGTTTGCGTTGCGTGTATATCGGATGTATATTAATAGTATACATATGCTTATTATGTATGACGCTACATAAATCGATAATTTCTTTTCTTTCTTTTCTTTTTTTTTTTTTGTTTCTTCTTTTTTTGTTGCCTTTTAAATATTTTAGCAGGTATAGAGTTTCTTTTTGAGGTAGACCAAGTCAACTATATTTCTGTACCCGAGGACTGTAGCGATTTTATTTTCTGATCAACATTCCTAAACCCAAGGCCATTCATTTTCCATAATATGATTCGAGAAGTTAGAAAAACTATTTTTCTATTCGTTATTTTTCCAATAAAAAAGAAAAACAAAACACAAATCTGAACACTAATGTATTTGATCAATATAAGTATACATATATATATATATATATGTATATATATACCTACAGGTAATTCTAAAATAAAATAAAAAGAATTAATCAACTGTTTATAGTAACGAAATTCGCAAAAACTCATCTTTTACAAACGTCTGAAGAACCATGTTGCATTAATCAAGAAAATGGTACACTATTTGTTGCAGTTTGAAAGATGGTAAAAATAAAACCTCTTACAACTGTTTTCAGATATACTATATTGCGATGCAATGAAACATGGTTCTGTAGGGTGTCCACGGAGTTAGCTTTGTGAATTGAGAATACGTAGCAGGGACTAACTGTTATAGTATCAATTGTGAAAAAAGCACATTGATTTTTCTTTCCTGTTAGATTATTTCCAAGAAGATATATAACTATTGCAATTAGATAGAAATTAAAGGCGATTGGAGGGCCGGTGTAGACACCCTAATTCTAAAAATTGTCCAGTCCTCGGAAACACATTACAGGATTACAGCTAACGTAACATATACATTATTATAACTAGTGATCAGTAATAAATTAATAGTTATTTACCGTGTCATTTTATAAGTTTTAAAAATATAGCCTTGCTGTCGCATATACTCCACGAATTCTTCCACTCTCTGTACATAGTCGAACGACAAAACACACATTGATCAAGATAACTGTATACTAAAAATCGTCAATTCCACCGTCGGGTACCCCGGCTCTAACTTTGTCCAGAACTTTGTTGACGAATTCAGTTGAATGGCTGGCGATGCGCACTTCTTCATTTGGAATACATGTAAAAATATCATTAATATAAGGCGGCGCTTACCAGAACCCTATCGTTCAAGAATACAGAATTCTCCATTGTAGTTCATTTGGAAAAACTGCAAATATTAGGGCTGAACGTTTCTAAATGAGCACAATTAATGTGCTGACAAAAATTCACATTCAACTTTACGGAACCAGATGGTCAAATAACTTGCAGAAAAATCTTATACTCACTAGTTGCTGATTTGCAAACTTTTTCCATTTGCCGTGTCATTTCCTCCTGCTTTTCCGGATTAGCCTCGGTTAATTTAGCAGCTAAGGTTTGTTTTATTTGCGCTATACCGTGGATCAGTCGTCCTAGAAATATTCGTTATTTTTAGATATCGATAGCTTATTTTGTGGCAGACTTGATCCCCTGAAGCGCCATATGGCACAGTACTACAATAGAATGAAATAAAATAAAATAAAACAAAATGAAACGAAATCAAATATGCTCACTGTGTTCCTGCTCAAGGCCATGTAACTTGATTTTGTTAGCTTCATGTTGAGCCTTCTTCTTCAGTCGGCATGCGCGCGAAGCTAGCTTGTTCTTTTCCTTTCTTGTTTTGGGTCTGGCGTTAAATGGTAATTCAGATACGGGAGTCATGTCGTTGATAACCCTGGCTAGTTTGTCCAGCTCGCGCCCGATGCTGAACAGCTTTCTGGGATTAGGTGTGAGATCGTTACCGTCGCCCTTGCGAGCTTTACCACTGTGTTTTATGCCTCTTAGAGCACAATGCGGACTGAATACAGGGTCTGTTGCCTCGTTCAAAACATGCGGATCTTCCAAGCGAGCTCGAGCCACTAGCCTCTGACCCTTTGGCCCTTTAGCTTGCACATTATACTGCCAAAAGTAACGCTCCTTCTTGCTATGTCTACTCTCTCTGATCCCATCCCCACTTCCAGCTACCTTTAATCCTCCGTGTTCCTCCGTGTCGCTGCCTGAGTCTGTGATTTAGGATGAAAACAATGGTAAATTGTTTATTCTATAATAGATAACTCAAGTCGAATGGCCAATCGATTTGGATATTACAATTCTTTGAATTTTTTCCCTGTTCTCTTGAGCAGGATAGCTGATTTTTTTTCTCATTTCTTCTGTGCGTATTGTGAATGAAATGAAAAATGAACACATCGTCTTATGTCCTTGGAATTCTGTCAACTTTACCTAACATCTCTTTGGAATGTGAAAAAGAAAGAAGGTGCATAAATATGCACGATAATTAGATTAATCAAATCACAATTCCTGACTCTAATTTGAATTGAAATTAATGAAGAATGGCAAAATTGATACAAATATAGTACAGAAAATAAATATGTAGCATAGGTGACGACATGTGATTTGCCAGTGAAATTCTTGATCAAGTGTAGAACAATTGTTGATATTTGTTTTCAAATTCTATGACTCGTTAAAGATTTCTTGTAATTTCAGTTCCCCAGAAGAATAGCGACTCTCTCGAGGTGCGAAAAACTATGAAAACAAAAAAATGAGGAAATACCATTGTCAGAGCTGTAGTCGTCATAATGATCGCTATCATCGTCACTGTCCTCATACCCTTCGTCGTGACTAAAGGGATCGAGATGACTGAGAGGATCCGGGCTGAGTGCGCCTCCGGTGCTAAGACTACTCGTAGATCCAGCTTCAGCCAATCCTAAGCTGCCAGTACTGAGCAAATGCTGTCTGGGCTCCCTCCGAGCCCATATTTGTTCCAATCCCATTGATTGAGTCGGTGCAGACATTGAGAGACGTGAAGTTCTCGGTTTTCCTCCTAATATAAGTACCGGATCTACCTGTCCCCGCATAGGGCTTGTAGGCTGGTTTTCTCCCTTTCGCATCAACAATTCATGAAGCGTAGACTGGGCAGGATTTCGGGCTGTTAAATGTGGGGAAGTGGATGAACTTGCCGTTGAACTGCCTGTATTTCAAAGTGTGAAAGAGAAAATATATGTAAGAAATGTAAAACATGATTCATTTGCTGTGAAAAAATGACGATAATATAAAAGAGTCAGAAGTGATTATAAACGTTCAAAATCCTGTGTAACTGATCTACCTGCGACATTACTTGTCCCCGGGCTAGGGTAGGCGGGAGGACTGGCTGTCTCTGCAGTTTCCATGAGACTACCAACTCCGTTGAGAAGAAATCCGGAAGTATTTTGCAAGTGTTGTGAATTACGGAACAAAGGACCAGACTGAGGGAAACTACTAGGAGCGAAGTTGGATACTGTGCCAAAAAGCGAGCTGGAAGATGGGACCAAGTCACCGCCAAGTTTCAAAGGCTGATTTTGTTCCTCTGGCAGCAGCAAATCATCGAAATTCAAATCACCAAGTAGAGTATCGTCGTTAGCGTTCAACTCAGCTAGCGTTGGACCCTGGAATAAATCCGCCTTGTCCACTTGGAATATATCATCATCGTCCATCTTAAACGAAGTGTCCAGCTGGTCCGGGTCCATTTTAAACGGTGAAATAACATGGTCTGCTCTGGGGCACCAGACTGACGGAACGGTCAGAGGAGAGGGTGAAAATTGATCGTAAACACCTCTGGTACCCCTGTGCCCACCGGGGATTGGAACCGATGCAGATGACGGTACCATTTCTTGGGCTGGTTCCTGTTTTATCAGCCCATCAACGCCGAGGAGAAAATCGGGATAACTAGAGTCTCCCATTTGGGTTTTGATTCGTTGAAAGTATCAGCCGAAGAGATGGAAAGAGGAGGGAATTATAGGAGGGGATAACAAGTGTCTGTTTATTATTTTATTTCGTTAATCCGCTCATCTCATTGCCTACTATATTCAAGTAAGAATACGAGTGATGATACGAGCTCAATAATCAAAGGTAAGGTAACAATATGTTGTTATTGTTTTTTTTGTTTTTTTTATTATTTTTTATTAGGTACGGTGATCTTTTGTTGTTCTGGTGTTGAGGAGAGGTCTTATAGGCTTCTAAACGGAACAGGGACGCCTGCCACTGACAATGACAATGAAAATGAAAATGAAAATGAGAGGGAAAAAGGGATGTCCGCGAATTAAATACGCGGAGAATAATACGACGAGCTGATGTTATTCGACGATTTTAATAGTGGGTTTTATTATTTTCTCGATGTTAACGATGGCAGAATATGTGCCTGGATCACATAGTGGCTTCGTGTTCACCTCCCTTACGCATGACCGTGACTTTCAATCAGAAAATATTCGCGGTGACAACATCTCGCGAAATCTATAAAGTTTTATTTTTCTTATATTTTTAGTAGGATCTAAACACACTGTTTTATATATTCACTTGTTTTATGTTCCTGACCACAGTTTACACGACACCACTTCGCACGCTCTATTAAGAATGTGAAGAACTCCAAAACGCAACTAAACGTTGTTAAATACTTTGAGAGCAGAATTTATTTGCCTGTTGTTGTTTTGCCACGAGATCATGAGAAAAATATCCCGAAGTTTTGCATAAACGGAAAAAGGTCACATGAACGCGATCAATCGGGGGAGGGATTCGACCAATGGGAAATTCCCGTGCCACCTCACGTAGGAGAATCTAGAACTTAATCGTCAGATGATCGTTTATTTTTTTATCGTATTTACTCGCTGTTTCATAACTGATAATAAAAATAAACTAGCCCAACGAAGGCCTCGTGCGAAACGAAGAGATCTATGTCCTCTGCATCAATTAATTTACACGGAAATCCAATTCGTGTAGGAAAATAAACATTGTAACACGAGGCTAGTTTTCACTTGGGAAGAAACAGAATGGCGACTGTCATCAGACATCAGCGCGCTTTCAAAAAAAACCATTCTATTTCATCATCCGACATATGTGTTGCGGTCAGAAAAAAGATGACAGTATTTTATTCGCATTTCAAAATCTTGAGTATTCTGTATTATAAACGATCGAAACTGGTACACGACAATTGTTTTATTGAAGATAAAAATGATTCTGAAAATTTGGCTAGCAGAATGAAAATAAGAATCCAGGTTGACCAACGTTGTGGGATTAAATCCCCACACCGAGAGAGACAGCTGACTTGGAGAGAAGGAGGGATAGTGAACGCGTCAGAACTGCGTGCCAGCTGATTCCACTAGTAAAAAGCTTCACGTTAGTTGGGAGATTTGTGATGGCCGTGTCTTATCGTGTTTTCATTAGGAACACAGTTACGAAAAACTTGGAAAAAACAAACAGTTCATAATGTATCCCCTATTTTATACTCGTACAACAATCGCTGTACGCTCCAGCGTATTCAAGCGTACGTATAACATACCAGATTATCAATTAGCAATAGTTTTATAACCATATAAATATCAGTATTCTCCGTTATGCCCGATTATCTAGCTCACGCGGACACAATACGTGCCATCTCATGTTTATGTAACATGGAAACGCGTGTATTTCACGACTATTTATACCACTGACGGAAATCATATTTTCGTTAATTATCCTACCATCTGTGTCCCCATGTTTTTACTCAGTTTATTTTATCGATTATCTTCGCCGAAAACTGCGATTGTTCACACACAGGTTAGGTTCGTACATTTATATCACTATCGAAATCAATTCGGCCTGATTGCTGCCGGATTTGAACATGATATCAATCACTCGTTATACCCAAGCTCTGTATGTAGTACGTAAACACGCACCCCCTACATGCCCCCTGGTGAAAACAATTATTATCCCAAATCGATAAAATCGTGTAGAACGGTATTTCCATAAAAATTAATTTCAGATTTAGATCCGTCATTGTTACGTAGATGTGAAAATGAAGCAGCACGTCACTCTGAATGTTTATTTCTTCTTCTTCTTTTTTTTTTTTTTTTCCAACAACTTGCAGATGGCTCCTGCTGCAGAACATGGTGCAATCACAGACTGGATAACGTAATTCCGATTTGTTCAAGTAGGAGAGAATTCAGAACTGTTTTTAGACCAGTAGATCCAGTGCTAACGACATACTACCCAGTAAACCCATTGTACACACAAAATCGAAACTTTTATGTCTCCCCTGCGTGGAAGGGTCAAGAGCATTCTTCTAAGGTGGAAGAGACTGTGAAGAGTATAAAAGAGCAAAAGGAACAAGAACAAAAAGATAAACAGACCGTTAGTACGGCTAGTGCTTTGGCCGAAGCTCCTACAAAGGCTCTTGCTGAGAAGAAGACAATATGGCAAAAAGTCAAGGCCGAAGTGATGCATTATTATCACGGCTTTCGCTTGCTAGGATTAGACATGAAAGTCTCGGCTAAATTGATATGGAGGATTTTACGTGGGAAAGATTTGAGCAGAAGAGAGCACAGGCTGGTAAGCCTGATTCTAAGTGTGACAAAAATTAGAAAACCAAAGTAAATGTAAAATAACTTTGTCATTATTTTCATTTACAGCTGATCAAAACTACCGGCGATGTCTTCAGGCTCATACCGTTCTCTGTATTCATAATAGTTCCATTTATGGAACTCTTGCTGCCAGTTGCTATCAAACTATTTCCAGGACTTTTACCATCCACATTTCAAACTGCAACTGAAAGAGAAGACAAACTTAAGCAAGCTTTGAAGGTAGTGTACTCGAAATTTCATAAAGACACCATGAGAAAATTTCAAATCCCCATTTATAGAAAACATAATACATATGGAATAGACAACGTGGAGGCTACTCAAAAATCGTATTGACCAATTGTTCAGATTAGATACCATTCAAGCAGATTAGATATTGGATATTGTTTAAAATACTTTTCATTACTCAGCTTCGTAATACGATATAATTGGATTGATTTTATCGAAAGGTAGAAATATTTTATTATTTATGCGTCGATTTCTGTAATAAAGTTGAAAAAAGGCTGAAATTTAATAGATGTCTTACCTTAATTGAATAATGTGTATCAGGTGAAATTGGAGGTGGCAAAGTTTCTGCAAAAAACACTGGATGATATGGCAGTACAGTCTTCGGACAGAAATTCAGAAAAAGCCAAAGAGTTTAGCGACTTTTTCTACAAGATTAGATCAACGGGCGCTGTGGCTTCAAACGAAGAGATAATGAAGTTCAGCAAACTTTTCGAGGACGAGATCACTCTTGATTCTCTATCCCGGCAGCAGTTGATAGCACTCTGTAGAGTACTGGATGTACAAACACTTGGAACAACGAATTTCCTCAGATTTCAGTTGAGAATGAAACTGAGAAGTCTGTCTGCAGATGATAGGGTTTGTTAGAAAGAGTTTTAAACATATTTAAACTCTCCAAACATCTCGAATCTCGTTTCTATTTCTAAACTTGTTCTGGAATAATTTAGACTAACGAAACAACCCAGTTGAAAAGAAAGAAAGAAAAACAAACAAAGCTTTGAATATATCCCTAAACTTCTTTCATATGATACAAGAATTCGATTTTTATTTTAACAGCTGATAGAAAAAGAAGGCGTCGAATCTCTGACGAGGCTAGAGTTGCAGCAGGCCTGCAGAGCTCGAGGTATGAGGGCTTACGGAATGCCAGAGGCAAGGTTGAGGGATCAATTGAGGCAATGGCTGGACTTGAGCTTGAGCGAAAAGGTACCTCCTACGCTGTTGCTTCTGTCTCGAGCTCTCATGGTTCCGGAGACTATTCCTACTTCGGACAAACTGAAGGCAACGATATCTGCTTTACCCGACACAGTGGTAGCACGTACCAAAGGTGCTATCAGTGAGAAAGAGGGCAAAGTTGATCACCGAACGAATATCGAAATCATTAAAGAAGAAGAGCGCAGAATTGAAGAGGAAAGGCAGGAGAGCAGGGATGAGAGGAAAATGCCTGAGCCATCAACTATCGACAACATTCTGCAGCATCAAGACGAAATCACAACGAAAGACGTCAAAGTATTGGAGCAGGCATTGGACACTATTGGCAAGGTGGGTTAATAAATGATAGATATCAATGAACAGGCATGTATTTTTGTACGCGAGTTACAATACTTATGTGAAAGGTTTCAACGTTCTCTCTGACCTATGAATAGGTGAAGCAAATGGCTGTTGAAAAGGAAGAGATAAAGGAACTCAAGGAAGAAATGGCCGAGTATCAAGAAGACATACAAGAATTGTATCAAATGAAAGCTCAGGCGAAGGGAGAGGCGGATATAGACAGTCTGAAAGTGTCTAAGGGAGCCAAACGGTTATTCACCAAGGTGAACAAAATGATTAGTAAGATGGACGCGGTTCTGGCAGAGCTCGAGCAATCCGAAAAGCAAATGAAAGAGAAGATAGAGGCGCTTGCTCCTGAGGAAAAAACCGACTCACGAGCAGCGGAGGAACTTGTCAGGATAGACGAGCTCATAGCGGCTATAAAACAGATCCAGAGTGTCCCCGACAATTCGCGGCTGACCAGAATGGCGGAAATCCTGGGAAGAATAGACGATGATAGAGATGGAGCGATTAAAATCGAAGACGTACTGAGGGTAGGTTTAACAATCTCTTTTTACACCTCAGAAATTCCATCTCTAATAATTGAACGGCGTTTCCATTTCTTCAGGTGGTGGAATTGATTGGGAAAGAAGATGTTAAACTGAGTAAGAAGCAGATGGACGAGCTCCTCGAGCTGATGGACAAGGAGGAGGTCCTGGAAGTTGAGGAACAGATTCAAAAGGCGTTGCAGAAAGTAGGATCAGATGCGAAGGCAGCAAAGGAAGCAAAGGAACTCAAAGATCCGTTGGAATCGGCACATGAGAACGACAAGAAGAACACTGAGCTTGAGTCGTTGCAGTCACGATCATCGCGATCGTCTGGAAGTGAAAATACAAAGGCGGAAGCCGAAGCAAAGCAAGAAACCAAGGGGGCGATATCTGGCTCGGAAGATAGAAGTAAGCCAGCGCAAGCAACCCCTACATTAAAACCAACGAGTTCGGACGTGGTCAGAGATCCGACTGTAACGTCAGTTACAGGGGTCCCACCGCCCCCGAAGAAAGCAGAAGGTTCAAAACAACTGTGATGTTGTAGAATTTCAAGTAATAAACATTAAAACACTGATTACTATCGCGAGCGGAGAAACAGTCGAACTGAAACGGATGAATACCGGTAGTGTTTCAATTGGAACGGTTTCGGTGTCCGTGAGTCTGTCGCGTTTTCTATCCAGTGACTAGAACTGGATGATGAATAAGGTAATAAATGTAATTTGGATTAAATGAAAGATGAAAGTTATCGCCGAGCGAGCTGAGGGATTCGCACACGCGGTATTTCTTTTTTTTTTTGTTTTTTTTTTTTCAATTTTTGTAGCATAAACTTCGACGATTGTGAGATCGTGCATTTTATTTCTTTTCTTTATTACCTCTTCTATTAATGGAATGGTGCTTGTAAGGTTCATTTTGTATAGATTATAAAGGAGAGGACGCATCCAAACGTAATATTACAATTAAATAATAATTTATGAATACCACTATAATTTGAACATTGAAGTAATAGAGAAAGAGGGGTGATATTATATTACATTACTTTTTCATCAACTACTCGTTATATCCGAGTGACGATATGCATGCGCTGGCCACAAACATAAGTCGCTTATTAATAATTGTACAATTTAAAAAATTAAATTAAAAACTTTTTTTTTTTCTTTCTATTTATCTCTCGTCCACCCCCTAAGCCCATAAGGTATCATTCCATACGACAGAAATCTAATTATCATCGCATAAATGAAATAAATACGAAAGAACAAAAGAGAGAAAGAAAGAAAAAAAAACAAATGTTTTTGTTGATCAGTTTTAAGGGCTGATAGATAAACTGTGTGATAAATACACGAAATCCACATTTCACATGTGTTTAATTCATCTATATCCATTAAAATAAAGTAATTATTATTCATTATATGAATGTACTACTGCTGTTTAATATTAAAAAGAAAATAATTCAACAAAGAAACAATATATTGTACAATAATATATTTTATTTCAATACTTTCTTTTTTTTCTGACAAAATTCTTTGTACAGGCCTCGTCTGATTATAAACTTATTTATTACACATACTTTGATACGTTGCAATTTTTCATTTGTATAATCATTTTCTTATATCTAATATATCTACTACGTTACGTCGATTAATAACTTTGACAGTATTGATGAGGTTGACGAACCCAGGCTCCTAGAAAAAGAAAAAATGAGAAAAGTAATAGCATAAATTTAAAAATAGAGACTCGCGCGTTGGTAATGTATATATTTACTGACGCCAATGTATTTATGTATATCCCGAAATATATGTATACTATTTATATGGGATGATGGTTCTGTCTCGTTGGCCAATAATTATCGCAATATATCGACCACGTTGACAGACGCGAGTTTCTACTACCGCTATATATATATATATATATGTATTCAGAGAATATAAATAAATAAATGTCGATATGTGTATAGTCTATTGATGAGCTCCGGGGCCGGAAAGTTACGTAATCATGTAAGCTTTCGTTTCCGATAATTCCTAAGATAAAAGAAACTAAAAATTATTGGTCCCTTTTGTCTAATGCGTTTAACTAAACGAGGTGCAGACACTCGCTGTTGATTAATAAATTCATATGACGCACACGTGAGTGTGTAAAAACGAAATCGTGGTAATCTTCTTTCAAGTTATTTATTCGGTATCAATAACTGATTATTGTTAGGAGCTGTCTCCATATGACAAAAATGTTACTAGATTTGCGGAATATTTTTTTTTTACAGATTGAGTTTAAAAACGCGTCATAGATGACGTCATACCCTAACGATTTCATTGGACGATTTATATGGCGCGTGTCGGTTCTTGACCACGTGGATCTGAAGCTGGCTTCAGACCTCACAAAAGTTACATAATGACAAAAGCTAGAAAGTCTTTGTATGTACCCTGCGTATGTAGGTAAAACTATGATATGTACGCGAAAAGTATGCTAGGCTTCCGTAACGATATACCAACGCAGGCGTTATACGCTAGGGAATTAAATGGTATTTAAAACTGAAACTGAAAAGAAAAATTAACATCGCTGTCGCCATTGGAAAAGATCATCTCAAACGAGTCTACGTTCCACTTTATCAAATATGCGATTTGCAGCATCCTACATATCCATTTATTCACATTCTTCTAGCCGAATGGCTTGAATGGGCGAGGCAAACATCGTATTGTATTTTAGCGATCGAACTGACGACGTCGTCGGAGGTCGGCGGGACAGAGTACAGACGCGGGGATAGATGAGGGGAGTAGAGGCGTGACGCGGGGGGGAGTAAAGGCAAAAAGCTTCAAGAAGGGAGAATACGGGAGAATAGCCAAAGAACGGAGAGAACCTAGTGGCCGCCATGTTTTTTACCAAGTGGGGTGTGTGAGAGACACGGCCGGGGTGAAAATCATCTCTCAGGACATGCAGGTAATTATTTAATTCACGTGATATTAAGACCAACAACCTAAATCAGATATAGTTCCAAATCACGTTGTATAATCGGTTCATTTCCCACGCGATATCGTTAGTTTCGCAACTAGTTTCTAAGCCTCGTACAAGCCTATATGACTCAGGGGAAATGCGTAGCGCAATAAGCAAGGTTATTTCTACGATATATCTTTTGAGTGAAATAATTAAACGCTCTGAGTAACTACGGGTAATCTTTCATCAAACGAAAAGAATTTATCAAGCGAACCCAGCTGATATCATTCTTCTAATAAATAAACAATCCCTGCTTTGTTGTGGAGTAGATTTAGTCACTTTCAGCCTTTGCACTGTAATGGATTAGATTTGGGTCGAGGCACCAATCAGAGACTAATAAGTGTTTAGAAAATAGTTGACTCACTCTGCTCCTATTAGTACTGTTATACAAATATTTTTCCAACATTTCTATGGAAAGTAAGTTTCATTTTTGCCATCAGAATTGATTCATGTATTCTTCAAAAGTCCAACGTCTCGTCGACACCTCAAACTATTCAGTTATGGGTCTGAGCGGAGATGAGGCTCGGGGCTGTTATAACTAATATTTGAAAGGAAAATAATTTCAATCATATATACAGGCTCAAAATATGTTTTGGTATATAAAATTCTAATTAACAATGACAAAATACTGATCACAGAATGTTAATCATAAGACGAAAGTGATTTATGTCAGTCTGAAGTAGTTTTGCTAGAAATTTTGATTAGAAAGTGAGAATAATTGAGTGAAAACTTTCATAAGAGATTGGAAGGAATAATATTCGTATGCTTGATTTAGTCGGTTATGAAATAATA
Source organism: Rhogogaster chlorosoma (assembly GCA_944452935.1). Taxonomy (NCBI): domain Eukaryota; kingdom Metazoa; phylum Arthropoda; class Insecta; order Hymenoptera; family Tenthredinidae; genus Rhogogaster; species Rhogogaster chlorosoma. Next base: position 41,651,189 of record OX101797.1, on the reverse strand, counting down.
TGAGATTTGTGAATATATTTATTTGTTGATATTTTTAAGCGTCAACATGGGAAGGAATCTGTACTTATCCTTCACTGAGACCTGCCATCCTTGCAGCAACAGGACGCCCACCACCCGCCTATTTAAAGCAAACAATTACCATTACTAATAAATCGGAAATCATACCTACTCGAAGCAATATCAGAACTAAAATAAAAATAAAATAACATAACTAAACTAAAGTAAACTAAACTAAACTAAACTAAACTAAACTAAACTAAACTAAACTGAATTAAACTAAACTAAACTGAACTAAACTCAACTAAACTGAACTAAAAGAAGAATAACTCCGAACGAATAATAACTTAAGTAAAGTAAGAAACTGGGTAAATAAAATTTTAAGATTAAAACAACGGGGTGGTGGTTTTGACAAAGTCATTATCCAAAGTCTAAGGGAAAACAGTAAGAAGGAAAATATATACAGGTAAGCTTTTCATCCTAGTTACAAACTCACATAAAAGAAAGAACATGAACCAAAATATATTGAATAAATTGATCAAGAATTATGATAATATTTATTTAACCAATTGTTTACTGAAAACCCCGAGTATTGTAGCAGTATTCTTAGCTTCTGTCAATTTCTTTGCTAGAATTTCTATCGAATGATTTATGAATAAAATTAATGAAATATTAGGAGAGAGGATGATCACCCCGGAGGCAGCAGAGTTTGCCGGAGCTCGGGCCAGAGAGGGATCTATCGCGAAGGAATGAGGCACCCTGCACTGCACCTGGCTGGGATCGTGGCATCCCCCAGCGGAGGTGGGGGCGGGATATTTGGTACAGGGGCTGAAGAGGAATTGCGAAAGTGGCTGGAGGTGCGACTAGATGCTCTGGGAATCGATCCGGTAGTCTACTCGCGTTTCATACTCAGCTTACTACGACGTCCCGACTCTGTCTTCAGTCCTTGTGGCAAGCCAGGAGCTTTTGCAAGAAGTGGCTGCCGCCAGTCCAAAGCTCCCGCTCGGCCACCACCCACTACCGACAGGGAGCAGAAGCGCGCAGTCATTCAGTGCCTTGCCAGTGCTGCGGAACAGGTTTGTCATTCCTTATTTCCCCCGTTTCATGAATTTTCTTCAATTTCCTATGCATCGGGAATAAAATCGATCAAATGAATTCAATTTTCAGGACAGAATTGGATTCTTGACGAAACTTGATTCGTTAGAGTTGAAAAATGATCCTCATATTTGACCAATTTCAGAAGTGCGAAGTAGAGTCCTTGGTGGATGAGCTCTGCTCACGACTGAGGGAATTGGAAGGAGGTGGTTCTGAGGATAAGAAGGATGATTGCAAGACGTTAGATGGAGAACCAAAAATGGCTTTGGAGTCGCTAACCCCTCGAGATAGAGCCCTCAGGTACTACGCAGCTTTCCCAGCTCTACAACCCGCCACCCCAAAAAAATTTACCCATAAAAAGGATCGGATTTTGGGAAACAACAACAACAACAACAACGCCAACAGCAGTAATAACAACTTAAACAACAAGGCCCGCAATAACAAGAAAACGAAAATGTCTATAGTAAGTTTGATGTTAACATTCGTTTTGAATCAATCAAGGCATAGGTTTCATTTGGTATTAATCGACGATCATTCTTCAAGACAATTGGGGCAGGAAGATCGGAGGAGAAGGACATGAGTTATGGATTTGCTAAATCAATGGAAAGAGAAAGGGACAGAGAATTGGAACTGGATCAATTACGCCTGGCGCAATTGGAGGCCAAGTTTGATCCAAGTCTTGAAGCTCTTTGGGATTCAGGCCCAGGAAATGCCCAAGATACAGCCTCGATTTGGGCAGCCCCTTCTCTTTCCATACCGTCCGGACCTCTCTGGCCCACTGACACAGCAGAGGTTCCGTTTCTTCTCCCGTTGGGCAACAGCGGTCGCAACATAATGGAAACACCCTATCAAGAATCTATAATAGACGACTCGCCGCTCATCCCATGGGACATTGATTTAATCGACGTTAGCGACTACGGAGACGAAACTGGCAATAAGGAGAAGACAGGTGAGTTCGTTCTTCCCGAAATCAGATTGGGAGAGATTCACCTGTTTAGTCGACAACTATTTCTATTCCGTCATGAAACTCGAATAAGCAACGTCGGCGTCTTGGTTCTAGACTATAACGTAAACTGGTCAAATTCGATCGTGGAAGGACCTTGGGCTTGGCGGGAACTTGGCGGAAGTCTCGCGACTTTGGGTCACAGTTCGGAAGCAGGGAGCTGCTTCATGCCCGTCGAACCATGCAAGACACCTGCTAAAACTGTGGAGGAAGTTCGTCCCAGCCAGGAAGTCGTTAATCCCCAGGAACCAGATGAGGATCTGCTGACTTCGGCTAGGACTCATTTTCGCCCAATAAAAGAGGACGGGCACTGGGCTGACGGGACTACTTTCCCTGTAAACAACAGCCTCGAAAGGGTTGCCTATCGTCGTTCTGATTCGGGGAATTTACTCTATCTACCAGGAGGGGAAAGCCCTTACATGGAATATCGCGAGAGCACTTCGCCGCTACCGGCTATACCAGCCACGCTGACGCTCAAGTTCAGAGTTAGACAGTGCGACAAATGCGTACAAACCGAACCGATCAGGTCTCCCGCTAAGAGAAGGATTCTGTCCGACACAGATCGCTTCTATTTTCCACCGGCTAGGGACGGGGAAGGCGATATCATTAAAATACCAGAAACCACACAAGTAGAGAAGCATTGTTTTACACTGGATCAACTAGGATGGATTCAGCAACGCCTACCATTACACAACGATAGAAAGAGGTGAGGATTGGAACGAATTAAGGGGCTAGGAGAAATTTTCAATAGGCGAGCTTTAGCGCGGGAATTTAACACGCTTCTGGAAGTTAATAATCCGGCTTTTGTTATAATTAGATGCAGTCGTTGTATTGATATGGGTTATTATACTGCTGTTTAAATTTCAACATATCTTTGACTCTGATTGTTGAGAAAACGAATCTATGTATCAGATGAATATCGAAGTTTGTCATTCTGATCTTATAATTATCAACAATTATCTATTCTGTTTTTCGTTATATTTCAGAAGGCACAGCAGCAGTTTGCGGTGTCGGCCATTGGCTGCACTGCGTCCGCTCACACTTTAAGGAGGATGATGACGAATGACGATGAAATCTTAACAAGCAAATGGTGTTTTAGCGAAATATTTGAAGTAATCGTAAAACGACGACGGGGGTCCCCTTGGCATGTGGAATTTGTTATGCATGAACGCAAGGAGGCACGTCTCGCCCCCTCCCCGAAAAAACAAAACAAAACAAAACAACAAAAAAGAAAAAATCAATCGACAACAGATGACACCAACTATACGAGTAACTATACTTATTCAAACAGTTCGTTATTATTAGCCCTTTGTTGAAAAAGAAGAAAAGTAAGAGGAATAGGAAGGAGCAAGAAGAACGTTAAAAAAATATATATATACACACACATATATATATATACCAAAAAAGGAAAAAAAAAAAAAAAAAAAAAAAACGGTTGATCCTCTTTTGTTGGGCGAGAGGATTCAAAGTAGTAGAGGTAATTTTCGGTTTATTTAACTCGTTGACTATCGTAGTAAATTGCGGAAAAAAGGTTGTTTTTTTTTCTTTCTCTCTTATTTCCAATATTATCCTACAATATCTTATCGATTTTTATCATTCGTTAGTAAAAACGAATAAAGATTATTTTCTGTTCGGCGCATAGAGCGCTGGGCATATTTAAGGAGCGCTTAGAATTCAATTATAAAGTCTATAAAAAATGAAGCAAAGAAGAAACAAAAAAAAAAAAAAATTAATAAATGAAGAGGAAAAAAAAAAAAAAAATCAAAAACAAACTATAGTAAAAGTTGAACACTTGAATAACGCCGTGCATGACTTTTAAACGTCGTGTTATCAAAGTGCTGTTCTATTTTCTTGTTGTTTTCCCTTTTATTATTAATTATTATCTTAATCATATTTCCTAATTATAATTTAACTCCGTAGAACAATTAACCACTTGTACCCAAAACTCCCAATTTCCACTCCACATCTTCCACTTCCCAAGATAAAAAAAAAAAATTATATGATGTAAAAAAAAGTTACAAAAAAAAAAACACAAAAAATTACAAAAAAAAAAAAAGTAACTCTCACCGTACATATGTATATTAAAGAAATACTAAGAAAAATAATGCATACAAATTTGCGTATACCCTCTTTCGGACGCGAAAGCCGAAACTTGTATGCAGAATGGTATAATACCGTAATAAAAAAAAAAATAATATTGTTAACGAGCTGGAGACGTGCGTATGCGTGAACGAAGTCTGTTGAATAAAGTATATTGGACTATGCGATCGCGGGCGCTCCCTTGGCAGAAATAACAAATTTCACCAATTATTGTGCGAGATTATAAGAGAAAAACCAAAAAAAAAAAATAAAAAAAATAAACGAATAAAAATAATAAGTAAATAAATACAAAAAAAAAATCATCTATCAATTAAAACACAAATATATTGAACGAGGATCGATGTAACTAGCTGGGAGTAACCAATTAAAAGCATTGCAGACATACGTCGTCATGCCTCGCCTATTTATTAATTCACCTATTATTCCAAGCAGGCATCAAACAGTATCAGCTCCCGAGACTTCTACTCCCTACCATCAATTGCAATCCTCGTATGCATTAACATAGTCGCTACTTATATTATGCCTACCGACCACTCGGGACGAAGTGACCTACATTGTTATAGGGAGCTCATTTACGCATTTCGCTGTCTTGCGCTGTTCAGAGTAGGTATAATAATGATAATCGGAATCTATTCCTAGATATGGACTGTAAACAGTTTCCTGTCGGATGTTTTTTTTTTTTTTTTCGTTAATCGTTTATGACTGAAAACTTCATTTTCGTAAATATATTTATCGTTTATTTTTTACAACCAATAACAATACAAGATCAACGAGCATTTATATGGAAATATATTTGTGCTGAATACACACGCATCCGTGTATTATATCATTGGGGATTATCAGACGAAGCTTATAATAATAATAATAATAATAATAATAATAATCATAATAATAATAATAATTGTAACGTGGTACAGCTGTTCTTTTGGATATTCGAACAATTTTACCGGAATATCCTTGCTCGTCATCGTTTCGGACTTTGATTCATTGTCAGATAATACGCCTCACGCTTATCACCTACGGATTATCCATACAATAAACAAGGTATTTAAAGAACCTGGATTTCCAAATTCCAAGACTTTTGGAATGTCTAATGCTTAGTGTGTTCGCCAATTTCGATAGATATTTAATATATATCAAACTAGTTGAATAACACAAGGGACCAGAGCAAGGGAATAAAAAATTCATTAAAATCTGGCCCGAAACTGAGGTGGGTCAAAGGCGTTCCTTGGCGGAGCTGCGGCAGGCTGGAGATAAAATCTAACTGGTTTAACGCTCTGTGTGGTTTTTAGATTTTGCGAAGTATTTATGTTGCTGTTAGCCTTCGGCCTGTATCGGTACCACCAGTATTCGAAGGCCAATGTCAAGCAAGCCAAGCCTATGCCAACGAAAATTACTATGAAGACACCGCCGATGTTTTGTATACTGATACCATCGCTTTGGTCGTCCTGCTTTGCACAGATTTTCCGTTTCGGATTTTGGTTCCACCATTTCTCCTTTAGTTTTTCCAATCTACGTTTATTCAACAGGGACAGAAGCCTGTATTCAGAAAAAGATGCAATTAGGAATAATATTAGCAGACAAGTATATATGGGGCATTCCACCAAGTATCGATCAAGATGGGAAATTGATGTTTCCGATCTACTCCAAATTTTTTTCTGCGACGATTCAGGAAATTCGAGGAAAATATAACAAAACTTTGAGCCCTGTTCAAAGATGGAGATTTCATTACGGCAAAATTTGTATTTCAAGAATGATGAAAATTTCAAAAATTATTCCTGGAATGCATTTTTCATACGAAAATGAACAGGAATTAATCGCATAACAAGTATCTCATTCATACTACTTGGCGCTCTGAACTTTCGGCAAAAGTAGTTGGTACAGTCATCGGAGTAGCGCCACCTCCGCGTTATGAGTTGCATGGAAAGGGCGCGAATGACAAGTAAATTTGAAATTATTCTCAAGTATCGGTCTTCCTTTATTTGACTCGTTTTGAGAACAAGAACTTGAATGTTCCAAAGAAAAAGAAATAGAAAAATGAGGGGGACATTAAAGAAAAATGGCTTACGCGTTGTTGAATTGATCCTTCAAAGGAGATCCCTGTTGGACAGCAATCGCGTAGGGTTTACGAGAGAATTCTTCGCCAATCATTGTCAAATCGCAGTTGGTCAGTGTCAAGTATCTGATATCCGTCGCATCGCCAATGAATGCAAAACCTTCACTGGATGATTTAGAGTCTCGTACTCTCGCCAATGCCTCACTCATGTTTTTAGGAAAATCTGCCTCTTTCATAGCCTGGTACATTTTCGTGTATTTATCACTCACTGGGTAATCCCATACAGCCAGTTTCGCGCGTTCAACGTCCGAAAGACTGTCGTTCAGGCTCATATCCTTCCAGATCCTGTTGAAAAGAGCGAGTAAATTGTACAGAAAATAAGGTATACGTATTCACTGAATATTTCAGTTGTCAATCATCACTCGACTTGCTGCGTAGTAATGCATGGGAAATTCTCAAGAATTTACATCAATGCTGAAAACATGAAACTGCGATTCGTGTGATTTGAAAGAATTCGATAGACTGATCCGCGATGAATTCTACATGACCCTGTCCTTTTCTCGTAAAGAAAAATTCTAAAAAAAAATGTGCGTTTGATCAAAGACTCACTCGTAAAAACGTTTCTCGATGTCAGACATCCTCTGGAAGTAAGTGTGGGCTGAAGATCCGTTCAGGGGGGCATACTGAATTTTGTATTGCTTGCTGAGGTCGTCCAAGGACTCTACTGGCGTATCAAGTCTGGAGACCGTGAGAAAGGCGGCCAGATTTGCAGTGTAGGATGCAATGATGATAAAACCAAACAGCCACCAAGTGGCGGCTACCAGCCGCCCGGAAAGATTTTTCGGAGCCTCTCCGCCGCCCTGAGGGGTGAGCGAGGTCATGCAGAACCAGAGGCACTCCTTGAGGTTGAACTCTCTCTTCTCCTCATCATCCTTGTATTTCTCTCGGTTATTCTGGTAACTGTACGGTGACCACCGATCGAATACCCACATCAGAAAGCTGGTGAAAAAATAGGCAGCCAGGATGCATAGCCAGACGTCATGTTCGAGGACGGTCAAGAACTTGAATAGCGAAGTCACGGGACTCGGCTTCTTCATCAGTATCGTAATCCCGACCAAATCGTAGTACGGCACAGTGAAATCCACGACGTTCTCGCGTTCTGCCATCACCGAGAGAGACCCCAGGCCTATATCGGCTTTCTTTTCCTTCAGTTCTTTTATCATTCCATTCCAGTTCCCGTCATTGTCCATATTCCCGAAAAGTTGGTCCTCAGCCTCGTGTATCTCGAACTCGAACTGCACTATCTGGCGTATTTCATTGAGCAGATCGATGCAGTATCCAGACCAGGAGTTCGTTTCGGCGTCGTACATAACGAATGGGGCTTGAACTACGGTAACCACACGGTAACTCGTCTGGGCGGTATGATTGGCAATAAGATCTTCCGAGATGTCCTTTTCAAAATAATTATAATACCATCACGCGAGCGGAAAGTAGCTAAACATCAATCGTATACTTTAAATATAATCAAGTCTAGAGCCAAAAATACTAATCAGACTGAAATACATGATCACACAAACACACGCTGTTGTTATAATCAAAAATTCAACTTCTTTTCTACCCAAAGATATACCTATACACAGTGTTGTGAGAGGTACTTCATTATTAGTACCTAGGTACAGGTACAGGTACTCAACATATACCTACAAATAGGTACTCAGGTATATTTTATTTATGTTCAAGTCCAATATGATTCAAATGATTCGGTAGGCGAAATGGAATTAAAATGACACATCGGTAATTACGCCAGGCAACAATAAAAAAAACTTTTCTTGTATCTGGGTTTACTTCATGATTTCTCTACTTGTCATGCGTGAAATCAACGAAAAATGTTTACACCCCTATTAAATTCTCGAGAGAAATTATGACTGAGAGGAAAAGGCATCATTTTTAAACTTCTTTTTGTTTTGTTATCTAATTGAATGATTCAAATTAATTGACAGAATTTACAAAAATGTTTGTTTTATATTTTTACCAGCTGAAAAATCTAAATCATAGGTTCTCTGAAAATTTCTAATATCATTCCCCTGGCTACAAAAGCAAACTTCATCTGGTAAAACTATTTTTTCTTTTATTAGTTACGTGGAAGAAATTAAAATTTGACATCTAGAGCCCAGATTCATAATTCGTGTCGACCGGTGTTATCGTTCATATATTTTAAACCTACAAAGGCTAAAAACTATACAAACTGATTACTGATTCATAATTCACAACTCACGGCCATTCATTGCCCATGGATTTACATTGATGAAAGTACCTTATAGTTTCATTTGTAAATAGGTATAGGTACGAATACAAGGTACCTAGCTAGGCAAGTACCTAGTTACAGGTATAGTTACTGACAAATGTACCTAGGTACTTCACAACACTGCCTATACACATACCAAATAGGAAATATTCTGTTCAAATCCTACGAGGGAAAATTATTGCTGGAAGATAATAACACTCTAGATTATGTTCAAAATCGCGTGACAATTATGGACCGACCTCGAATTGTCTATCAATGCCAGCCTCCCAGGAACCGATTTCTTCAGTGGAAACAGGATTACTGTTGGCAATGGTAACCAAAGCGATGGTCATCCCGAAGCTGGCTTGATGTTGTCCGTTCTTCTCGCCCCAAGTGAAGTTCGCATAGATCGGATGAAACTCACTGCTCGACGAAACGTTCTTCAGATATCCAAGAAGACCGATGTCTCTCGCAGGAGTGTTTGTTCCATTGTAAGAATCGCAGGTCAGATGATTAGGGTTGGCTGGCCATTGGCCGGCGTCGATGGCTGCCCGCATGGCGGCGATTCCGAGTCGAGTTAGGTCGTAGTAAAAAGCTGAAGTCAGAATGGGTTTGGGTAGGAGGCCCTTGTTCCCGAGCTCGGCAAGGGCTTGCTGATTCGACGATGGCGACGGTTTCAGGAAGAGAACCGTGATGTTCGCGCAGTCACACTCGGGGCTGAAGTCGTCGAGGGTCAGACCATGCCAGGCGTACTTCCGTCCGGTGAAATTCAGCGTTTGAGAAGCGTCTAGAGCCGCCCGGAGAGTTTCCGGTCCCCCGAGAATGAAGAAGTTCACGATATCGAGGCTTCGCAGTCTGTACAGCTGCTCCGTGATCTGTGTACCGGCTTCTTTGGCTTTGACGATGACGTGTCGTACCGGGACGTTTTGAAGAAGGCTTTTATACTTGTGATCCATCACGAAGGCGTCGTCGAATAGAATGGCCGCGTTACTGGCGTTCATCAAAATGACAAGCTGGCGAATTGCTTCAGGGACCAAATCCGCCGGTGGCATAACTTGGATCAAATAATTAGCCTGTTCTGGCTTTAAGTTTCTCCATTGTCTGAGGTCACCCTCCTGTCCAAACTGAGCCGAGAGAGTCGGTATGCCCAGAGCTGCAGTGAAAGAATTCACGGTCTCTGAGCCTGGACCAGTCATGGTTGTGTCTAGCACGAGATCCGGAACTTTATTTTGCCCAAGCTGAACAGCGGCATCCCAAACCCCACAGATTAGATCCAACGTGCCGCGTGGATCTGATCTGTTGATTTGTACCACGGCTATTTCGCCCAAGAAAATATCCGTCTGTTGCTCCTTGAGCTCCTTCAACGCATTGGCCACAGACTTGTTCGCGGACTCGTTTTGTTCATCGTTGATGACAACTGTATCGCAAACAATAAAGTGCAAACTATCATTTGATAATGCGGAGCGATTACACAGTTCATATATTATAGGCGCGGGTGTGCGTCGAAAGCTATCGAATACGTTTTTGAGACTAACTCATCGCGGTGAAGTCGAAAAATAATAAAACATTGCTAGCCTTCGAGGCACACCAGTTGTTGTCCACGATAGAACGTCGAATAGAATGAATTATTACGAACGTATTAGAGTCGAAAAAACCTACGTAAGTTCAAAGGCCGGCTCTGCCTGGGGTCGGGTGCTGATACGTTCCCCTGAACCTGAGCCTGGCTGATCATCGGCAGATGTGATGCTGCGAAGAAGAGTAGGCAGGCAGTCGTTAAAAGGTGGAAAATCATCTCAACGGTCTCTCCAGAATCGGCTAAATGATAGCCGGAACGGGAGCGGAGAGAAAATCGGATCTTGTATCCTATATGAGAATCGACAATCGACTGTCTCTACTTGTGGTCAGTTTAGTAGTTCACTTTGTGTTTGTGCTACCGTTGCCCAGGGGATGACCCAATCAATCGCTACCGGCCGTCCAGTCGGCGGACATCAACAATTTTTTTTCACCCCAACCTCCGTAAACCCTTGCCAAGGGCGAGGGTCACCCTCTTCCGAGGCGCGAGGGTGACATAGCTGCAATGTTGTCGCGGTCGGTCTTTGAAGATAGATTGCTTCCTTTGTTCAGGATGAATCAGTGCTGGTGATTTTGGAACATTTTTATGGCTTAGCAAAGAGTAGTATAGTTATATCAGGAATTACATAGACCACGTCTCTGTATTCTTCGAATCATATTGCAAGGCCTTCTTTCTTTCATTTTTAGAAGGACGCCTGCTCGCACACTCACATATCTTATTATACTCAGGCAGTTGTGACTTGGCCATTACAATACTAGATTCCCGCATTTTTTTTTAAGTTTAATTTATATACATATACACGTAGTTTTTAAACCCGTCCGTTTATCGCCACTGCAAAGCAGTTTCTTATCGATGAACGCCCCTAATATCATTCTAACGATAAAGCTTACCGCTGGCTTTGACATGGCAAATTTATTCGGCACCCATTTCCTTCCGTATTTTTCAACTGATGATGGGCCGTGTATTGTATGGATATGAGCTATTGCATAGACATTTTGTCACCATTCATCGATCACGGATTGAATCGGGGTGTATTGCTCCCTAGTATGTATAATGTATATACCGTTATACAATACCCTTGTGAATATATAAAAACGAGCTTATACACCGAGGATTTCTAATTCCGAGAGGAAAAAACACGCGTAATTACACAGCTGTGTAACGTTCAAAGTGTCGACGAAGGAGCCAGTGATTAAAAATAAAAACAATCAGTCGTACCGAGGCAGAGGGAGTCATGAAATCGTGATCAGCGTAAACAAGAAGCTCCCTGCAATATCGCCTGCTCAATTAGTTTGCTAAAATTGCGCATGTCACATACATATATTATGTATATATTCACGCGTAGGATATGTGTATATACGTGGGTGCCTATATAGATATATGCATATAATACGTCCGTACGCGGTACGATATACATATATTATGTGATACAGTCATACGCAACTGGGAGTCACCTGGATAATGGATTCAAGTTAGACGCGTATATCCGTATAATACCTACACACAGCTCGCGGGTGGCAAACATTCCCGTCGCATGAGCAGGAAGGCATTCGAATTTATATGTGTAGATTATGAGGGTGATTTAGCTACCCAGTTAAGGGATATGCTAGATATAGCGTGAGTTGCGCAGTTCGTCGTCTCTAGCGTGCATAAAGGAAACTCAGACCGGGGTCTAGCGTGTCGATGGGACAGATTTCAGCTGTACAATTTATTGGAGCTTTGACCTCCAATTTCGAAACTCGAATCTCAAAGCCTAGAAAGCAGTCGCGCAACTGGAAATTGGGGCGGCGAGGCGCTGCAAAGTTGAAAAGACGCAGCCACCTACGATTACGATCAGGCTGGGACATTCCTCTTCCCTTCAACAATATCCATATGCTTGACGACTCCACAATTCGTACATTAAATTGATAATTATCTGTTCGATTCAGAGGACTGATATTACATATGCTTTCTTTCGCTCTACAGGTACTTGTGGTATTTCCCGATTTACGAATCTAGGGGGTCGAAACTTTCGTGTATATACTTTATATTATTAGGGTGCCGAATCTCCTAGCTCCGGGGCTGCTTGCCAATGTAAATTGTATCCCTATGTATAGGTATATACATATGTACGTACGGCATGTATAGCTGCCAACCTATGTATAACTTAAGCAGAGACGACTGGGGCGAGAAGCATATAATATATCATTAGAAAATTACGAAGCGTACAATTAGAATATCCGTATTTTATGTAAGGAAAATTCGAGGCAAGATCCAGCGCTGATTAAAATGTCAAAAAGGCAGTTGATATAGATGGTGATATAGCCGGAGGGCGAACTCGTTACTATTCATATAAAAAATTATAACTTTGCCTTAAGTCTAATTAACTCAAGTTATTCGCCTTTCCTTACGTTAAAATACATTTATACATAAATATACGTAGGTACATTTAAATACAAATATGGAAACAGCTATCCGGGACCGCGTGGAACTCGCGAATCCCCTGCACAAAGAGTTTAAGGAGTTTATTAAATTGACCCCACGGGAATGGGCCTCTTTCATCCAATTTGCTTCTCATTTCGATACTTAGTTCAATCCGCGATTGACGCATCGCTTTGGATAAAAATAACATGTTATACCCGTCGGGGCGCAGGCGCTTTCTTGCCCTTTCTCGACTACTGTGCCCTCGTGTGTGTTCTCGGATGGAATGAAATGGAATGGAATGGAACGCGAGGGATATGAGTTACACACACTTACCTGTGTATATACTACATATACTGCGGGGCAGCCCTGAGCGCGGGAGACCCAAGGATCGGAGGCTACTGCAAGCTCTAGAATGGATATAAACTGCGTTGGTATAACCGTGAAGGCGTGCGACGTCTACCAATATCCCATATTTACACAAACTCACACTTAATCATGACACGTGAAGGGCTGACTCATGGAGGGTATGAAAATTTGCCAAAATTTCCATCCAGGGTGTTTCAATATTTGCGACAATTATTAAAACGGTATCCTTTGAAATACCTCATGCATATAATATATATGTATAGGTATATATTATGTAGACATGGTGTTGCTGCGTTACAGTGACCCATTGTCAATAAAAAGTTTGTAGGGTATAGGTGGCAGATAACATAGGTATTATATGTAGTGGCGAAATAGCTCAGGGTGGTGGAAGGATGTATCGACCGCGTAGACGACGAGCGGCTGCTTGATGGACGTAATATACGGGGAGCGGGAAACGGCGGCTGCGGTAGTGGCAGGAAATTAAAAAAAAATGACAATGAAAATTTTCCAGAGTAATGGTTATTCTCGATTGGGAAAGAGAGAGAAGAAGAACGAAAGAAAAAAAAAAAAAACAATGAAAAACGAGACGGCATAGGTATTAGTTTCACAGATATATTTTTAAATATTCAGTGGTACAATTGTTGTATTCGTCTCGGCCAAAGCTCGAACTGCAATACGTCAAGTACGCGTTGGTCCGCAATAAACCAGGACAGAAAAATACGTGTGAAATTGGATGAACCGGGATAAAACGATGGCCTATAGATATAATACATAATTGATACTGTTCATCTCGGCTCGCCATCTCGATTCTCGATTCTTTCAATTTTATAACAGAACCGATGTTGTAGGTAGAAACAGTAGCGCACAACTTGGCTGGTCGGATTTAATCTTTTATCTTTTATGGTCAGAATTATGTCATAACTTCAGCTTATTTTCAAGACCTTGCGACTATATCTTTTACATCTAACTCGATTTATTCAGAATTCTCAAAGTCACATGGGTCGAGAAATTATCTAATGGAATGACTTGCGAGTTTTTGCACAGAGCTTACGCAGTATATCATACACCGAATAGAAAAATTGTGCGATTCGCGTCGTATTTTAACGGGTGTAAATCGACGATTATACTGAACTTCAATCAACCTGTCCATTCCTTTTCACACATAATTATTAACATATAAATCGTAGAGAATAACAATTTCGTGCTCTGGCCGTATTAGTTTTATCGATCAGTCGTATATCATTCGCTCAAGGGTATACAATTTTTGGTTGGCATGTACCCCATATGTTTATGCGCACCAATAAGAACTAAACTAAACTACAATATAAGATGAAAAAGAAAATTAGAAACTATTGCCCACTGCTACAGCTCTCTGTAATATTATTGAAGGGTGAAAGGACAATGGAATTATACGTGTATATATAAATTGATAAGAGAAATGTCAAAAAATCTAGCCTTAATATTTATTACGTAATGTCAGCTGAAATATTGTCGATCCTGTAAAATCCGACGAACGCGTTACATAAACTCCTCGCGAATTCAAAACTTATTGTATAAAATGACCCCCCTCCTCCCCCCCGCGGTATTTATCCTCCCTTAAACCCCTTTTAGGGCAAAAAGCCGATACAGAAGAAAAAAAAACCTCAACGACCCGATAAGCTGTCCATAGCATTAGTGTAGTTCTAGTAACTTGAATAGCGGGCATCAATTGTAGGCGGATTTTGGGTTGTAAATCATTCCACCCATCTAGATGCCCAACAAAGGGTTCAAGATGGGAAGCTAATTCTGCAAGCACTTCCGGAATGTTGAGGATTAAGCGGGCTTCTCGAGTTTTTTTTTTTTTTTTTCTCTTTTTTTGTCGTTAACAAGTTTTGAAAACGATTTATATCTATTACAGGTAAACGAGAGTCGAGATTCTATTTTGTAGTTAAAGAGACGCCCTTATTTATTCAATACGCGTTTCGCTCCGGCTGTTCTTTTACCCCTTCAAAAATACACATTGTGAAACTGAAACGAGTTTTTTTTTTTTTTTTTCATTTTTTTTTTGTTTGAAGTAGGTACTACGTAAGTACTAGATGCGTGTAATATTTTTTTGTTTCATTAAAATTATTATTATTATTATTGTTGTTATTAATATTATTATTATTATTATTATTTCATTTTTTTTTTTCCTCCCATTCTTGATCTCACGCATCCATTCAGTGATGTACTTATTACGACATATATTATTACGCGCTCTGTGTATGTACATGTATGTATACATATATATTCATTCAAGCGACAGGCTCCCATGACGCTTGTCTGTCTGCTTAAACAACGACCGCATGACTTAATTAAGTTCACCCCTTAATTGATGCCTCAATTATTCAGGAGTCGTATTATTCGTTACACGCAAACAGACGCAGCTCGTGTATTGCTATACTTGTAAATCACAACCAATAGAGTATTAAGTTTGTTATTATTATTATTATTATTATTATTATTATTTTTTTTTTTGTGCTTTTTTTTCAATTTTTATATATATATATGTAGTGTTTGTTCAACAGGGCAGCCAGGCCCAATAATAACTCAATCTATATCTTTTAATTTATACTATACTTGAATTATATTTATAATACTATATGTATATGTATAATCTAATTATATATACCTATGCGTTTCAAATGACCTCGTGTTCGAGACTAGCTTCTTATATAGATTGGACTTATCCCGGTATACGATATTTCGAAAAATTATTGAAGAGTGAAATACGTTTTGGTTTCTAACGATAACTATATATGTATGTATAGGGTGATTAAAAAATCATTTCGTAAAGCTGATTGTCGGTGTCAATCCTTTAGCGTCCGTATACAGTTATTTAGGATTCTTCTTATTCTGTTTCATAAACTCTGACAATGAAACGAGTTTGTCGTGCTTGATACCACTTCGTATACTATAGGTACATAATCTCTGCATTAGCATAGAACTGTGCTTTTATTCAAGTACAAATTGTTTTTGTTATTAAACTGTGTGTATAATCGAAGTATCTTCACTCTTCAATTATTATCGAAGTCTTATAGTTTGAGAATCCTTCTCGAATTTCAAGTAATTCATTCACTTCGAGCTATAGTATAGGGCGCAGGTCCAATATGCACTCGAGATTTTTGCTACTAGTGAATTCGATGGGCAGGGGCGAAAGATCCCCCTGCGCCGTTATTCTCTATTCTCCATTATTACAGGACAATTGCTGAACCGTCAGGCTATGTATCAGAATTTAGTTTGAAAGTTTTTTTGCGCTTGCGGCGGGGCGGTCAAGATTTTAGTTGATATCCTCAGCGGGAGAACAATTTCGTAGAAAGTGAGACTATAGCTATCGCGCATAGGTACCCCCCGTAGTCCCATAGTGTTTTACGCGGAGAGGTTTTCACTTTCACTTTGAAACCCAAGGAAGCGTTTGTCTTTTTCTTTGTGTACCCGACCCCGCCGGTGGTAGGTAGGTACTCGCAGCCCGAGCAAAGCTCTTTGGGTTTTCCCCAACTCCGAGATCAGCTCTTTCGGCTCTGCCCACTTCTTATACTGGATCTACGCCAGTCTTATTCTAGTAAAAAATGTTTCAATTAAAGACAAATTGTTATTAATATCGGGCACACTTTACAAAGTGCCCAATTAGATCCCCAGGCGACTTATACTACATGTATATGTATGGATGTTCCAGCTAGTCTCAAACGCGTTTGGCTTTATCTATATCGCACTGGACTGAATTTTACATAAAATTTCTTTTCATATAATATATATATTATATATATATATATGAATGTATGTATTTGTATATACTATATATAATGCTTTTTTTTTTTTTTTTTAATTTTATTTTGTTTGATTTTTTGTTTATTGATAAATTAAATCTTGTGTCATTCGAAGCGCGGCTAAGAATGTTTTCACAACCTTGTCACAACCTTATTAAGAGTGTCTTCCGACGAATAATTGCCTCGGCAATATATAAGAATCGGTGATCATATAGGCGAACGCGCCGCGTTAATTATTATTAATTATTAACCGCGCGTCCGCTAGTTTACAATTATTGTTTATACTTATTAAATATTATAATATATATATATATTATATAGAACGCGTATCTTTTATTTGTATTTATATATATACATAAATATATACATATATCCATGTATATTTAAATGCCATTAGGTACATAATAGCAAATGGACTCTAATATATATGTATATACCTACGTATGTATATATTTGTATATATAGTTCCGGTACATACATTTCTATACATACATACCGAATCACAACCTTAATACTTGTAATTATAATAATCAAAGTTGTAATGACTAGTTTTAGTTGAATTATTACTCGGGAACATGACCGGAATAGGGTTCAGAGAATTTCATGAAATTTCACTGCTCTATGTGCTATTTCTATATATATCTTTTCGTTTAAACCACCATGCGATCCCTCGACCGTGCTCTTCTGATAATAAAGCTGTACGTAGTACACGGAAAATATGAGCGCAGCTAGGTACGTGAGCGATCTTCGTCCAGGGAAATTCTAAGCCCGAGTCTTTATGCCTTTATTTTTGCGAATTTTTATTATTCCATGTAGGTAACACGCGTGTATATTACGGGTGCAGGGAGATTAAATGATAAATTTCAACCTTCCAGACCCTTCCGCGTTGAATTTAAGCAATGAAAAACGGATTTCGAACCGCAAAGTTATTTGCGAGGGTTGGAAAACGTACTGCGCTAGGTTTTTGCTTTAATATATATGCCTTGTTAATCGTTCACCGTAACTTTCACCCTTTCTATATCGCTTATTGTCCAACATTCAATGTAGAATATAACGATTATGTTATAATAACCATTAACCGACGTAAAAGTCGTCACATATTATAATGAGGAAATTATTGCGGAGGAAACCCGACAATAATGTGGCAAATAACTTATTCATCTTTAATTTTGTATCCCGGATTCGAAGTCGGAAAAGATACAACATAAAGTTCGCTTTTATTATCTCGAGTCGAATCTTGCATTCGATTGGATTTTTCGAGAGCGGAAATTGTATCCCGATTGAACCGTTTCCACTGGGTCGCAAGATGACGGTGAAAAGAAAAATAACAATATTGTGAGAAACGGATGAGTGGGTATATACGCATACTGTTCGAAATTCCCGGCTCTTTTTTTTTCCGCGTTTCAAAATTTCACCCGATTCTTGGGGTTTGGAATTGTTTAAGAGAAATCCGATTTAAAAATCGGAGATAACCCCCACCCCGTCGAAGATACACTCTTTCTTAAACCTAACTCCTATAAGCACAATCGTAACATCTATCCCGGTCAATGATCTGGTCTTTTAGTCGGCAAAGAACGAACCTTGGCGATGAGCTAATCGAGCTCAGCGGATGTGGAGTAGCCGTCTAAACGCTCTCCGATAATCGAGATTGAATATCGTGTAAATGAGCGGGTTAAGAGCGCTGTTAATGTACCCTAACCACGTGATGAAGTAAACCATTCTCTCGGTGGGGCAGCACCCGGGACAAAAGGGCACGATAACATACATGAGGAAGAACGGTAGCCAACAAACTACAAAAACACCCATAATAACACCAAGAGTCCTCGCAGCGCGGCGCTCCTTCGACAAGGAGATCCTCTGGCGTTCCTCGATGAACTGATAAACGGTTGTAGACGCGGCGATCGCGGTCGTCGTGGAAGTGGCCAGATGCGAAGTTCCGGTGATTGCGCCTCCCAGGGTGACGGTCATCGTCGTCGGCCCGTCTTCTATGAGTGACGGTTTAGCCTGGGACCTCGGGGTCGATCTCTCGTTATGATTGGTCTCAGAGCTGACTGATTCCTCAGGATCGTCATCGGTCCCCCGATGCCTGGTGGAGGCCACAGCCCCCAGTCTGCTCTGCCTCGCTCTTTCTCGGAGCCGTTTCCTTGTCGCAAGGAATATCTCGAGGTAAACGAGGCTCATCAGAAGCAGGGGGAGAAAGAACGACCCCAGAGACGAGTAGATGACGTATCCCTGACGACGCGTTAATTGGCACGGTGTCCCCGGCTCGAGTTCTTCAGGCCAATCGTTCCACCCTGCGAGCGGCGGCGAGCTTATAGCCCCGGAAAATATCCAAACGAAGGCGATCGTAGCGAGGACCCTTTTTAGGGTACGTTTTTGGGCGTAGTTTATCGGGTCTGTGATCGCCCAGTAACGGTCCAGAGCGATGGCACAGAGGTTCAAGATGCTGGCTGTGCAGCACAGGACGTCACATGTCAGCCAGAGCTTGCAGAGATGAATCCCGAAGACCCATTTACCAAGAAGTAAGTAGGCGACGTTGAACGGCATGACTAGTAGAGCTACTGCGAGGTCGGCGACGGCCAGGGATACGATGAAAAAATTTTGGACAATGCGGAGCGGCCGGTAGGTGAATACGCTCAGGATTACTAGAGCGTTCCCGAGGACGGTGGCCAGGACAAGAAAACCCAGGGTCAAGGAGGCGGCTGCGGCTTCCCATGGCGGTAGTGCTACTCCAGATTCATTTTCTTCCGGGCAACTATTCTCAAACTCATCACCCAGAGGACGCCCGGGCCCCCCGTCGCCGGTGACGTTCATCCCTTCCGCGCTGCCTCCTGAAATTGTCGACCGATATTTCGAAACAAAAAAGACACAATTCTGAGTGGGCCTATTGTTCTGCGGGTACATTAAAATTCAGTTCCCGCGGTAGATTTTCTCCAAGTTCAGGCATGAAGTATATAGAAAGGAATAAGGCGCGCGGGATTGTCGCGAGGCTTTTACTTCATGCAGATATATACTCGCCGTATAGCTGCAGAGTTGTTATTCTTTACTTTTTATTTCCAAGAAAGTTTCGCAGCTCGGTAAATCTTGTTTAAACTTAAGAACCGCTTCGTAGCTCTAGCACCAAGCCGTACGTACTTTATCACCCCTCAATAATTATATTACTTTTGTTCTTCCCCGTGTTTTTATTTTCACCATAGCTAAAGGAAATCGCATCGGCTTATCTGGACACGCGCGCGACACTCTTTTGCTTTATCTCGATTTAAAAAAGGGGACGCAAATTGGCCTTGACTCAGACACGTGAAGGGAACAAACCGAGAAAGACTTACTGTAGTAAGTACATACATGTGTACATAGGTATACCGAAGCAGCGCAGGGCTTTTACACAATCTTTTTTGTCTCTTTACAATTCAGAGTTTCCGATAAATATATGTATATAGATATACACATACTGCAACATACTCATTTCTCTACATACGTAGATATTCACCGACACAATAGAGAATTGGGAAGATTGATTTCCGATTCTAAATGACAGAACGCATTGCAGTCCACGTTTAAGCAGCGATTAAATCTTCGTCGCGGGTGCTTCGTCGTTTCTAGAGGTGGGGCTTCGTTGGAACGAAATAATTAATAAATTCTGTACAGATAGGATTGTTGCGAAATTTTGTATCCCGCGGCTTACGACAAGCCGCTGTATCGTCGGCTTCCCTTTGTGCCTAAGGTTATATTAATGTTGAAGGGACGTTGAATTTAAATCAGCCCTTCGACGCGTTTATAATTATATCAGTGTGAATAATTGAGAGTACAAAGCGTGCGATGCGTCGGGACGCAGGTCCTCCCGAAATGGTATGCCCTCTCCTTCGGATATAGTATTATAATAAGGGGTAATTAGTAAATCCAGATTGTACGAGACTTGAATATCTTTACATTGAACAATAGAACTACGTATTGTCGCTGGACAATAGAGAACTAGAGCAAACGGTGTCTATGTGTTCAGTTCCAGAAGTAAATATTGAATGAGAAACTTCAAGAATTAAACCATTTTATTACCGCTGTAAGCTTTTTCTGAATGAAATGTTCGTTATTTTTATTCATTCGAACGTATTCAATGTCGTACGAAGTTAATCCATCGGATCTAATTGCTACCAGCGTTACACCTACTGCACCTGAACGATATAAAGCGGAAGATGAATCATTTCTGAAAATACTATTCTCGAATTTGTATTACCATTTGTAGAAAAAATTTCCGCTCTCCTGAACTCGTTACGTGAAATTAATCGAAAATCTCACACGCAGAGCTGGGGATTTTTATTAATTGATAAAAGAGGGGTAGAGTAACCATGGTTCATTTATAATGATGAATAATGCATCACGGATTTTAAATCTATTAGCGTTTCGTTAATTTTTAATTACGGTCGACTCCGCGGTCTGTCTGGACCACACGATAGCGTTGAGAAACGTGAAGGTAAATGAAGGTGAAATACCACAGTGGCTAAGCGCTATCTACCCTATGTATAAATCAACCGAAGATATTCGAACAATCGGCTAATCACAAGGGTCAGAAATTTTTCATCCGGTTTTTGCAGCAGTAAAACGATCCGTCGCCACCGCGCAGCATTCGTCGCGATCAGGACTTTGGAAATTCGATATAATATATATATTATTTATTTTTTCACTCCGATTGAAAGTCGTGACTTAAAATTACCGCGGATTGGGGTAAAAGCCCGTACATATCGTGTGGGAATAAACCAAGGCCTAAACATAACGCGGCTAACGCTCCGTACGCATTCCGTAACATATATCGTGTTCAAAAAGAGTCTATTTATTGGCTTCGTTTGTGTGGTATGTACCTGAGATCTCGTCTGCGGTGGTACAGGGCGCGGCGACATGCTCCCGTCCCAGCGCCGTCCGACGAGCACTGAGTACCAGCACCAGTTCTGCGCCAGCCCGGATGCGTTGACGTCGAAGAGACGCGTCCCCAAGAGCGGATACCAACGCGCAGCCGCTTTACACCCTTACCTACGAAACGCAACCCCTCTGCTCTTTCGCTGTTAGCTCTCTCCTCCTTTTCTTCTCTTCATCTCTCCTCCCTTATCACAGGCCATCCGCTATCTTCCCAAATTTTCTCACTTACTTCGTCCTCTTCCTAGTCTTTGTCTTCCCTCCCTCCCTCCCTCCCTTCATCCCACCCCCCTTTTTCGTTCGGTTCGTTTCTTCCCTTGTATAATATTTCTCGGCAAGAATTATGAGACCGTTATGCCTCAAGAGGGGCGAGATATGTGGTGTGTATCTGCACTTATCAGTCCATACGCATGCATGCATGTATAGGACTACCTAACCATTTGTGCAGTCTTTCGTTTTCCATTTTCCATAAGAATAAAATCCGGGTAAGGTACTTTGTCAAATTTGTAAAGGTTTTGGTTTACGTTTCAGTAGGGGGGGTAATCGCGGTTGAGGGATCACAACAATACGCGGGGGTGTGAATAAAAAAAAGGTTGAACGTAGACGTGAAGCTGAATGTAATACATATTGTATTATAGCCTTGCGGCAAACAGATACGTAGCTTCACATATTGTCATCATCCGCTCATTCGTTTTGCTTTCTATTTCTTTTATTTTTCATTTGTTTCCTCATATACTTGATGTTTTGTCAAACTTTTACACCGTGCCTATCTAGAAATATTTGCAGCGAGAAACTGAGCCTGTATATCTCTGATGCGGAGAGGATGCGCTGCTGTGCTGCTTCGGGAAATGGAATATATACGTGTACACCGAGCATTAACGTACAAACGTTCACACACACGTATAGGTATATGTATAAACTTAAACGTATTGTGTTTGTGTCGGCGCCACTCCGCCACAGACCATCAAAATGTCAGTAACCCACGGTAACGAAATTCTGTGACTGTAACACTCACGAATACGTAAACTAACACCTGTTCCAATGGGAAAAACCACTTTGTTTTCTCTACAGAAATTGAATCCCGTCGGGTTGCGTTGACAAGTTCATTCGTCTTACGTCAATTCTGAGAGAAATAAATAACAAAAAAAAAAAAACCAGCCCTTTCACTTGTACCAACTTTCTAAAGAAATTATTTTAGGACCAAAGATCTTGTGAATTTCATCGAATGAAAAGATTGTAACGAAATGTTTTTATTCGACGATGCCTCGTTGTACACATGTACATACACATCTATATATCAGTCTCACTGAAAGGTTGGAAGGGCTGATATTTCTGGGGGATGATCGCAGTCGAAAAGGAACGCCGTTTGTTCGATAACATTTGTATAAGTTGGTATAAAGCAACAGTTAGAGAAATGATCATTATTATTATACTGTATACGGCAAACATGAGGTTGGCGTAGTCGGTGGCGTGGAAACTTACCGGTATATATGAATAATATCACGGGTGCACAGCCAACAATCAGACATCATCTCGAAACCGGAAACGGATGCACTGGTGCGGCTGCCCGAAACGAGGAGCTGCCTCAGTTATAATATGCGAAATATCTGCACCCGAAGAATATAAGAGCAAATATAATATCGTGCCTAACTACACGTTGACGTTAAATTTCATCGTGCCCCGGTATACCTAGGCACAGACATATTAGATTCATCTCGAAAATAATATTCATAGATAAATCTGATGTGCGAGCTTGTTAGGAAATTCTTGCAAATGAGATAAGCGCAGCTGCTTGCAAGGATTGTTGAAACTGTATTTTATAATATAATGACAAAAACTCCACTATACTGCACTCTTTTGCGGATGATTTATGATATCGCATGATCTATTATTTGCGGAAAGTATCAGTATATGAGCCTCGAGTCTTTATGGCTGCTGCTGCTGCAAAAAAGGGTTATTAATTTACGGCTAGATATAACGATCGTTGATTTTATCTGATGTCTTATATATATCATATAGGTAGTCAAGTTCATGTTTGCATGTTTATTGACACAGAATCGGTCTCAGTTTTTGTACCCAGCGATTTTGCGGGTCAAGAAAAATGTACTCTACTTATCTTCGGTTGAAAATTACTCGCGATTTGGTATTTGAAAAGCGGGTCGCATCGGTGGTCGTTCGTATTTCCACGTAACTACATAATATGTAAAAATGGTAAGACATTATTTATGCAATGAATCGAGATAGGCGCACCACACAATAATTTACATAAATACACCAAAGATCTGTTATTGAGATTCGTTTTATTCTGGTCGCAAGATCGATATGTCAAGGCAAAATATCCGCCGGTTACGAGATTCATTGCACTTGCAATAATTATATCCTGCATCGCGTAGATTCTTGGCTATAGATAAGCTCTGCAGTACCAGCCTAGTGTTAATAATTGGAATTATTTCAGTTAAGTTGAGGCGAATATCCGCGAGGTCATGCCCAAAGGCACCGGGTGTGCCTTTCTGATCAATCAGGAACTTTATAACAACAATCTAAAAGTTGTTAGAAGACGGTCCTCGAAGTACGTGCCGGTTTAATGGGAATCGAATTAATTAAACAAGTTATCGAAACGCCAGAACTTCTTCAAAGATTATAGGAGTAGAACGTAGAGTACGTGTTGCGATTTTTATTAATTGTACTTATTAATCGGAATCTTTTCAGTTCCTGTTCATTATCTTCACCCCATTGAACCTGAACACTTTTAATTCTGCTATTCTTTCTTCAATTTCAAGAAACAAATTATATCTATACCTATATACACGTGCAGTTCACTGAATCCGTGTAGAAAAGTAAATGGTATAATTCGAAAAATGTCAAAAGGTGGTTAATTTTTTATCGTAGTATATATTATACGGTACGTTATGTGTCACTCGTACAAATATCTGTATGCTGATACGTATAGGTAAAGAATTATATAAATATAGATGCGTCGGATGGATCAGATATGTGTGCACGTGATTGAGATCACTGCAGGCAACGACGTACCTTTGTACCGTGAATTTTTTCATAACATTCAGTAGAGAATCAGTTGAGGACCATTATATACCTATAGCTGACAAAATAATTCAATCTTGTCAGCAAGAAAAATTCGATTCGATACAGAATGAAAATCGCTTATTCTCATCTCTGTCCTCAGTTCGAAAAGGTTGTTCAAAGTGCGTGGACTCGCAGCTGCATAAATATCATGGAGAAAGAAGCTTCTGCGTCAGTAAAGAGCAATGTTTTCACTGATTGCAACCAACAGGCGTCAGAATTGCAAGTCGTGTTTTTCCCGCAATGCGTCGTGTAAATTCATTATACTGGAATAATGACTGGCCGTTTGTATTCTGTTGACAAATGGAAAATTCAGCAGACATATTTGCCAGACTTTCCACAGGACACTCACCCCTTGAGTTTACTAATGAGTAATACCGCATGTTGTGTGAGAACAGTACATACCACTGAACCGTTGACAACTGCGTCAGACTGTTGACACTCGACCGTGTCAAATGCTGGCGACACGCGTTGGTCCGCTGATAACGCGTGCTACTTGCCTAGGCCTATTTTGCCGAGATCGAAGTTCGCGGCCTCTGTGTGACTTGGTTTCCTGCACTGCAGAAAAGCGCACTTGGACTTTACACGCCCTTGCTCGGGCCAAATTCTCTCGGTTAAGTACAGCGCTAAGTAGACGTGGAGAGGGAATATAAGAGATAGAGGGACAGAATGTGAAACAATTAGTAAAGCATGCAAACAGAGAAAGAGAGAATGAAATAAACATGCATCAAAGTATCCCCTCCTCATGGAGTCACTCTAATCTATCAACGCTGATAATGGAAAGTTTCACAGCAAGATTCGCTCCTCGAGAAGCTCCCGGAATCGAGTTGCTCTTCAGTCCATCGTAGTTTGGCCCCGTGACCACTTCGTTTACCGCGAAACTTGTACCACCACTGAGGGCAGAGGTTAATCCTCTGAACGAATATCATACGAAAATGTACGCGGGTCGTTTGCCGAGGATCGTCAGGGCGGGTAGTAGCGCAACAGGATATCGCTACGCTCGTCTAGCCTCGTCTTCGACGGGTTTGTGGCTGCCACATGTTCAACCCGTAAGTCAGCCAGTTTTCTGACCTATTTTCGACCTTCTAGACAGACTCTGACAGTCTTGAAACATCTGAAATTAGCGAGAACTCAACGTACGATATGTGTTCGAAGATTGTCCCTCACATTGTTATATAGTGACAGGGATGAGCATCAAGCTCACTCTTCCACCAAGAAGTCAAAAATAAGAACAGCCAGTGATGCGTCCGATTTATTGATACAGGGTACCGAAGTAGTGGGCATGCGACGAGCTCTTCAAACTTCGGACCGACCCAGAAGAGCAACGTTCACCGACCGTAGTCAGCTGAAATACGCTCGACGTTTGGTTGTGAAATTGGGAAGCGCGGTAATAACTCGAGAAGACGAGCATGGTCTGGCTCTAGGGCGTCTGGCCTCCATAGTAGAGCAGGTAGCTGAGTGTCAGAACGAGGGCCGTGAGTGCATCATGGTCACCAGTGGGGCAGTTGCTTTTGGAAAGCAAAAGCTCACTCAGGAACTTCTGATGTCTCTTTCCATGCGCGAGACATTGAGCCCCGCGGATCATACTCGCGAGCATGCAGGTACTTCATTCGAACTTTTTATTCATGGATCGCTTCGTAATTTTCACCTCACGTTTCATTCTTTGCCATTATCGGCATACACTAGGTAGTGTTGTGTACTGTCTGTTCGATTCCGGTTCAGCTACCACGAAAAGGATATTTTCTTAATAGTGCATAGACGCACCCGCGAGCCGACACTGATACTATTCACGATGCCAATAATGAACCATAAGCGTTATGTTATATTAATCTTCGGGTCTCTGCTCTGAAATTATACCATTGTAGAGACGACGTGAATTCAACGATCGCGAGGGTCTTGAATCGAACAGGCACAGGCTGTACCACTATAAATTCCATATCCTCTTGTATGCATCGAGGTGAGACTCGCGCACATAAGTATACACCTATATCTGTGCTCCGAACTTTGCACCATTCTTCAATGATATAGTATTAATGTGATTACGATATCGCGGTAGTGGAGTTATTGCTCCCTTAGACGATGCGACGGAACAATTCACAACGTCAACAGTCAATCGCAAAATGTACTTGCGAGATAAAACGAGATACCTTTTCATTGGACGCATATTTTAAGTCTGCAGAGCTCTGAGCCCGCGCATAAAAGTCGTTAAATATAAGTCTGAGACATACGTCCAATGGACAATTGAATCAGACATTTATTAGACCGTAATATACATCTATCCACCGTTTGACCCATATCAACGGTATGGTGGAGTGGGAATGGACACGCTGAACTATGACGTCAGAAGCGAGGAAATTCTAGCTGTAATTCACGGCCCCATATACTAATTATCTTTCGACAATTAATATACAAATTCTCATAGGTTCTGCGGACAATGAAAATTCAGGGGAAACTGTCCTGCGTGCATGCGCTTGGTTCTTGTGTATCCATAATATGGTTGTAAAATATAGTTTTAACGATATTTTTTTACTGCCACGAGAAAAAGCAAACGTTCAAGTAATTCAAGCCAACGACCTCTTTAATGTCTTTTATATATATATATATATATATATTCTTCTGTGTATAATCAACGTCATATAGTCCGTGATAAAAATCCGACTTTCGTCATTCCATTTAGCGAGTACAGATTCGAATATTAAGTTTTATTATATCTGTACGAACAGATTCTAGCTCGATTACTTCTGCTCTTTTCGAAGAGTGCAGGATGACATTCGCGCATACAATAATTCTTTCGTGTAAAAAGGTATACTGTTGAATTTCATATCAGGATAAGTCTTTTGCTGATCGCGCTGAGTTTGCAATCTAGTTTGTCAATTTTAGGAACCTTATTGGAACCCAGAGCTGCTGCAGCAGTCGGACAATCGGGGCTGATGTCTTTGTACGACGCAATGTTCGCACAGTACGGTGTAAAGTTGGCTCAAGTTCTGGTTACCAAGCCGGACTTTTACAATGAAGAGACTCGTAAGAATCTCTTCAGTACCCTCAGCGAGCTGATAAGCTTGAATATAGTGCCGATCATAAATACGAACGATGCAGTCTCACCGCCGCCTCAGGCGGACGAGGAGGTTGCCGGATCGGGTGGTCGCCGAGGAATCTCCATCAAGGACAACGACTCCTTGGCGGCTATGTTAGCGGCGGAGGTTCAGGCGGATCTTTTAATCCTCATGAGCGACGTGGACGGAATTTACAATCTCCCGCCGTGGCAGGATGGCGCCAAGCTCCTCCGCACCTTCACCTCCGACCAACGAGGTACCATAAAGTTCGGTCAGAAGTCCAAAGTCGGTACCGGAGGCATGGACTCCAAGGTGAATGCTGCGACCTGGGCCTTGGACAGGGGAGTCTCGGTTGTCATATGCAACGGGACGCAGGAAAAGGCGATCAAAAGTATAATGGGGGGTCGAAAGATCGGCACATTTTTCACCGATACTAGCGGCCCAGCAGCGCCCGTAGAAGTAGTTGCGGAAAACGGTAAGTTTCCTTCGCGAGATAATTCACCTCTCTGATTATCTGACGCGAAGAAAGGGCGTCGAATTTATCCAAGCGTTTTTATCCGCTCTCTAGCCCGCATCGGAAGTCGAGTGATGCAGTCTCTGCGCCCGGACGAAAGAGCCAGTGCCATAAATACTCTGGCTAGTCTACTCGAGTCAAGACAATCGGAGATACTAGACGCTAACAACAAAGACTTAGAGGAAGCGCAGAAGTCTGGTTTAGCGAAGCCTCTGCTTTCTCGTTTGTCCCTTACACCCTCAAAGCTCAAGTCATTAAGCGCAGGACTTCGCCAGATCGCTGACAGCTCTCACCAGAACGTTGGCAGGGTATTGAGAAGAACTAAGCTAGCGGATGGTCTGGAGTTGAAGCAAATCACCGTCCCTATTGGGGTTCTATTGGTCATATTCGAGTCAAGGCCAGATAGCTTGCCCCAGGTCGCTGCCCTGGCGATGTCTAGCGCTAACGGGTTGCTGCTTAAAGGTGGAAAAGAGGCTTCACACAGCAACAAATACCTCATGGAGCTCGTCAAGGAAGCTCTTCACACCGTTGGAGCGTCAAACGCTATTTCTCTGGTCTCGACTAGGGAGGAAATCGGCGATCTCCTCTCAATGGAGAAACACATAGATCTGATTATCCCTAGGGGAAGTTCGGAACTGGTCAGAAGCATCCAGGATCAGTCGAAACACATTCCAGTCCTGGGACACGCCGAAGGTATTTGCCACGTGTACGTTGACAAAGATGCGGACACCGAAAAAGCCTTGAGAATCGTGCGCGACTCTAAGTGCGACTATCCGGCAGCCTGTAACGCGATGGAAACGCTCTTGATCCACGAAAGCCACTTGCAGGGAAGCTTTTTTACGGACGTCTGTAACATGCTCCAGAAGGAAGGGGTAAGTGAAAGGGTCCATTCAGCTAATTTTCTCGAACTTTTCAAACTCCTCGAAGTTGAAACTTGCAGGAGCTTATTTTCGTCATTTCTTCTGCATCTAGGTGAAGATCAACTCTGGACCAAAGCTTCAACAGCAACTGACATTTGGTCCACCGGCTGCGAAGAGCATGAAGATCGAATACGGAGCTCTTGAATGCACCATCGAGGTCGTTCCCGATTTAGAGGAGGCTATAAACCACATTCACAGGTACGGGAGTAGTCACACCGACGTTATTGTGACCGAGGACACACAGAGTGCTGCCTACTTCCAGCGCCAGGTAGACAGCGCCTGCGTCTTCCATAACGCCAGTAGCAGATTTGCTGATGGTTTCAGATTCGGCCTAGGCGCAGAGGTTCGTAATATGGGAGAATATATGGAGAGCCTCCGTAAACCAAAATACGATGTGCAGGAACTTGAAATATCATTTCAGTTTTGTTACTCTTTTTTTTATTCAGGTCGGTATTTCTACGGCACGTATCCACGCTCGGGGGCCAGTAGGCGTTGATGGGCTTCTGACTACGAAGTGGATTCTCCACGGTGATGGTCACGCGGCTGCAGACTTTGCTGAAAATGGTTCACGAACGTTTTTGCACGAATCACTTCCTCTGCAGGATGCATGAAAGACATCGAGCCCTGATCCTCTTAGCCGAAAAACGTCAACGATGACGAGTACCACAATGGTAACGTCATTGATCGAAAAAACGGGATTCCCTAGATCCATTCGGCGACTAATCGAATCGGTACGAATTTATATATTCAAAACGGATGACCCGACGATATGAGATGCAGTAACGTCGATTCTTCTTCGGTCTTGTGGACCGCGACGGGTTGTATGGCGACTTTGATGGATTATTCTTGACCACTTAATAATGTAAGAGAAATTTCAAGTCAAGACCAAAGCGCGAGACAGCCGAAAAAAAGTTAAAAAAAATTTAATTGGGATTTTTATTCTTATAGCGAAATAGAAGTGATTAACTTTTTCAATAAATTAGTTATATACCGGTTGTATCTTACTGCCAGCTATTTATGTCGAGCTAAAAACTCGAGGAGAAACTAGTTTAATGTACAGTAGGTGTATTTTTTGTACGATAGAAAATTATAGTATAGTGTATTATATTTTTGAATCATACCAGTAACGATTCTCATGTATGTAGTTATCGTGTAAGTATAGCCAAGTCTTCGACAGGAAAATATATTATATAAAATAAGAAATGATCAGATGACGTCGTTTAAAGCTTCGTGGCCCTGTGGCCCGTGGCTTGTAACCAGACCGAGTAATTAAATTGTTTTTTAATTGTGAAAATTTGTATTCTGTTGTCGACACATTCGCGTTTATATCGATGTGTTCAATCGATTCTGACAACAAATTTAGCGAGCTTTCATTCGGCAGTTATAGGTAGTCGTTGTATACAGACGATCAAACATACCTGCGAGTATAACGCAGGGGTCTATTTATTTTCATTTTATAAATATATAATGATTGTATATGTATATACGATTTTCTCGTCAGCGCAGAAAAACATGGAAAGTTTTTAATACGATTAAACGAGCTCGTTTTGTAAATAGAGTAAAAAGGTACGAAGTCTTTTCATTTATCTTCAAATTCCACGACCTCCCTCGCGTTATTGTCTTTCGAGAGACTGTCGATCGCTTATGGTTAACAATAGTGTAATCTAGCCGCACGATGAGAGAGCGTGATCTATTGTGGACAACCAATAATATGAAAACAGAAGTACGACTGCAGTATTTGTTCGTATCTTTTATGCAAACGTAAAAGGCAAACAACATTATCGCGAAAATAGTAAACAAGATAAATATGTTGAGTCAAGTTTAAACGAATCCTCTCATTCTTCGGCGATTATCCATCATTGTCAAAAGGGCCTGCAGCAGAGGATCACCCTGCTCTTTGTACAGAAGAAGAGTTCCGCCTTGTTTTTAAATTCGTTTAAAATTCATATGCTTATGAATTAAAAAATTTACGAAATATTTGTCATTCGGCAATGAATCGCATAGATTCTCGATGTCCAATAAAGCCCTGCTTCACAGGTTTTATCTCACATATTTTTTATCCGAATAAGAATCTCCGGGGGTTTCCCGGGTTCGTTAGAATAATTTATTAAGATAGGAGCGAAGTGCTATCAAAAATGCACTCATATCATTCATTTTATCCGGAGAAAATTTAAAATACCTATAGAGAATCCACGAGTCGGATGATTCTTCTGTATCGTCGACTGATCGTAGGTAACTGCGTACAGATCCTTGCATGTTGGGTTGCTCTCGGCCAGGCGCATACAGATTACGATATCGTTTTGGACTGTTGGGGCGATAAATAAGCAGAAGTGCAATTCATAAGGTTTATATGACCTCAAAATTGTTTATATGCACATATTACACATGCATTTGGACAACCTTGTTTATGTAGAAATTTTCTTCCCGCGCTATCAAAGCTACAATAACAAATTGACGCAATTGATTATAGAGACTCACGTATACATCTATCTGTATGTATGTACTACATATATATGACTCTCCTACCTACATAGGTATTATAAGCTCTTCAATTTTCTTCTTCTTCCGTCAACTATTTAATCTTTGGCGTATATTATTGAATGAAACCTGTCACTCTGTTTCCGCGCCTTGTCATACAATTGAATAGAAATAAAGATTAATCGGACGATCGAATATAGCTCGGCCCCCCCTTTCTTTTCCATTGTAGTTATATCATCACCAACTAATAATAGTAATATGTATAACAACCTATTCAATTTAATCTCTATTTCTGACGTCTATGAATATCATGGAACTACGAAATAATATTGATATGAATAATCGAAACATTTTCTCAATTATCATTTACTTTTTCGACTCGACTAAATTTCGCATCTCTATTCGACTATAATTATACACAGGTATGATAATATTTCAGTGCAGGAATCATGTAGTATAAAAATATTTCAAGTTATATAACTAATTGTCGTAGGAAATACTAAGTAGAAAAAAAAGATACATTTACAATTATGACTATATTAGGTAAGATTATTTTTCTTTTATTTCACATATTTTCTGGCGCCCACAGCTTAAACGTCCTGTCATATGAACTTGTAGCTATAAATTTATGATCAGGTGAAACGTCGCAGCACATCACCTTGCCGTCGTGTCCCGGCAGGGTTTTCAACGGTTGCCACGTTTTGTTGGACCAGATTTTTGCCGTATTATCGTAGGACGCTGTCACCAAATACTGTCCTTCGGTTCGCTGGTATTTTACATCCGATAATAAATTGGTGTGCGCCGGTATTGTGTAAATACACGATCTTTTCCTCAAGTCCCAGATCTTGCAAGAGTTATCCTCGCTTGCTGTAGCCAGATGGAAGCCGTTGGGCGAAAAATCTACACCGAAAATAGACTTCAGATGTCCCTCCATGAACATGATGCAGCGGCCTGTACGCAAGTCCCAAACGCGACCAAAGGAGTCATGTCCTCCGGTAGAAACGACGCTACCGTCGCATTGGAAGCTGTAAAAAAAATTCAATTCAAATTTTGTTGAGTCTTTATAATTCAATCTCCGTTTGTGTTCAAATTTTAAGATTCAAGTTTGTTGAAGAATAACACTCAATAAATTTCCTATGGAAATATAATCGACCTTATGCAATGTACCGCCCTGGCATGACCCTCCTGATGCAGAACTTCGGCTTGTTGTTCGAGGTCCCACAATCGCCAAGAAGCATCGTGACAACAAGTTCCCAAAAATCTGCCAGATGGGTGAAAAGCAATTCTCGAGACTCTGTGAGGTTCGTGACCTTCGACCTCCGCTAATGGTTCTTCGCTGTTGCCTCCGCTCCACAGTTTTACAGTCCCTGAAACAAGATATGATTCAAGTGGAGAGGAGACCGGGCGTATTTATACATCGGTGTTAAACAGCGGCCGAGTCACTCTAATTTTTACTAGACTGGGCCAAAAAAATTGACTATTTTTTTTTTTGAAAGTTATATCGAGAATATCATTCAGAATGACAAAAAAAAAATTTCGTGAAAGTTTGAGCCCTTAATATTAATTTTAAGAGGTCTATCATCGCTATTTTTGATTTTTAGTCGTAATTTGATTTTTTACGTTAGAACTGTCTAAACATTGAAGTGAAGAGATTTATTTTCACTTATTTCTATATAAAATTAAATTCCCTACAAAAAAGGTCTGATTATAGATTTTCGTCAGACAAGCCGTTTCCGAGTAATTAAGCTTAATAACTTGATATGTTTTTTCGATTAGACTTTTTCAATTTGGAATTTTGTAACTAACGAATCAATGAATATCTACAAAAGATCACGACGGATTCTTAAAGGAAATTTAATGTTCTACAAATAAGAGCTCTTAATATTTTTGCCTAAATTCAATTCTTCAAAAGTTATTCTCAATTAAAATCGAAGAAAAAATTGAAATTTCAAGTTCATAACTTTTGAAGAATTGAATTTAGGCAAAAATGTTAAGAGATCTTTTTTGTAGAACATTAAATTTCCTTTAAGATCCGTCGTGAACTTTCGTAGATATTCATTAATTCGTTAGTTACAAAATTCCAAATTAAAAAAGTCAAATCGAAAAAACATATCAATTTATTAAGCTTAATTACTCGGAAACGGCTTGTCTGACGAAAATCTATAATCAGACCTTTTTTGTAGGGAATTTAATTTTATATAGAAATAAGCGAAAATAAATTTTTTCACTTCAATGTTTTGACAGTTCTAACGTAAAACATAAAATTATGACTAAAAATTAAAAATAGCGATGATAGACCTCTTAAAATTAATATTAAGGGCTCAAACTTTCACGAAATTTTTTTTTTGTCATTCTGAATGATATTCTCGATATAACTTAAAAAAAAAAATAGTCCATTTTTTGGCCCAGTCTAATTTTTAGACTCATGTCTTTCAAAAATAATTACCATCTGAAGCGCAGCTAGCCAAGGCGCATGTAGGCGATGCATTTTCTCCCACAACTTCCTCAGTGAGTGTTGCATTTGGGTGAAAAACTATACAGCTAACATTGCAGGTATGGCCTCTGAGGGTTCTGGCAATAGAGCAGTCTGGCACAGACCAAATCTTGCACAACCCAGACCAGGAAGAAGTCGCTAACAATTTTGAATTCGGACTGAATTGGCAGAAAGATATCGGACGGCTGTCTCCAATTTGGGAACAATAAATGCTCAGGGCTTGTAGTTTCTTTAATAGTTCTTGTCTTCTTGCAGTACGAGTAGCTCCCGGTAATTCCAGTTCTTGTCTAGATTTATCAAGCCGAGCTTTAGCTCTGGGAAGAGAATAAGCTGAAAAATATTTATAATTATTGTTCACGAAAGACTATGAAATTTGAATAATTAAGCTTAGGCTTTGCAAAAGTTGCTCACACGCTATCCAAGAGCGAGCAATTTGGAGAGTATCCGGTCCTTCATGATACCAAGTGGATTCAGCGTCTCTTTCTGTCTGGTGTGAAGGTCTCTCCTCATCATCATGCTTCTTTTTGATTGCATCCTCGCCTAGACTTGCCAATAATTCTCTTAATCTTGATCTTCTATCTGCAGGTCCTTCTCCAAATAAACAAATAGGTTCTCCTAGTTGCCTCAAGTTCTTCTTGACCTCGGAATCATCTGTAGAAACGTTTATTTGCCTAGCTTTTTTTCTCCGCTCAAATTCCTCGAGCAAGGCTTGCCTGTCCTTAGACATTTCATCTTCAAGTTCCATGTATTCATTTGATATGTGGACATTGCCGATCGACGTCGGTGCTGCAGGTGTATCCGTTGGACTTCCATTATCTTTATCATCATCTGAAGATTCGGCAGAAGCTGCAGCGAGCCTAGCACGCTCGGCTTCCTCAAGGGATCCATAATGTACTGTTTTTTGTTTTTTGACATAAACCAAGTCCTCATCGTCGGACATTTCACTTAGATTTGTTGAACCGATTTTTATACAGCCTTAAGGTTAGGTAATGTAAGGTTAGGATCCGGTTACACTATAATTTTAATTTATTTACACACAAGTATGCACACATACGAAATTACGTATAGTTAGGAATATTTTCTAATAGTTAAACCATGTATAAAATAAATAGTTACTCATTCGCACTACGTGTCTATAGTTTTAAGTCAATGTATTTGTTAATGCCATAGACTTAGAGAGATAGACTGAGCGATCCCATAAGAGGCACTGAAGCTAACATTTAAAGGACAGAGATATGTCGGGAGTACTCCTCTCTCTTTTCAATTGGCGTCATGGTGGGAGACAACGGAGCAGTGGAAGTGGAACAGCCACAACTGCTTCTCCTCATTCTCCTCTATTGCCTCAATCCCCACCACAAATATCGTCAGACAGAGAGAGGAGTACTCCGGACATATCTCTGTCCTTTAAATGTTGGCTTCAAGCGGCCCATAAGAGCGCTCAGTCTATCTCTATAAGTCTATGGTTAATGCACGAGATAACCTCGAAATTTGACGCCATCGGACGCCGCTGTGAGTGATTAACCATGGCGGGGTTTCTAGGTAATCGTCTACCTGTGCTGCTCTCGAAGCGGATGCCGCTTGAAACTAGGTAGGAGCACGATCAAACCGTGAGTGCTAAGGAGGTTCGAATATTTTTTGCTCAATCGGAATACTAATGTGTAAATTCAAATTGTGTATTTGTCGTTTAATTTGCTTAGTCGCGATATTACTTGATCGGAGGGAACGTGCTGATTTGGTGAGAAACCACTGTAATTGAGTACAGTGAGATGTATAGTATCTATAATTCGCAGTATTGTTTCATTTCCTATATAATATACATAAAAGCGTAAAAGGTTCACCCCATTGCTGTTTTTACCAGTTTTTCATTTTTCAAATTATGTATTTCTAAATTAGATATGGCTGTTTTTTTTCTATTAGTGCGATGTATCGGCCCTTTTCGTCGGCGTTAGCTATCGCACGGCTTTCTATTTTTCTTTCTGAGTCGTGGAGTTTGTGGGAAAGTGAAATAGCACTTATTGAGTTTTCAGAATTTCAAGGGGCACACGCTTCGAGGGCAGCAGAAGTATAAGATCGCACAAAACTCTGCGCCCAGAAGTCAGGTGGACAAGATGAAATGAACTATGCGATTGGCGAAAGATATTCAGGCAACCAATCAGTTCACGAAAATTTCAACTATTCCTTTTCGAATTTTGGGGAAAAGGAACATTATTTGTCTTATCGTAACAAGAATTGTATCGTTAAGAATCTTAGTTAAATGCTAAAGAGAACACAAGCAGCAATAGCGCATTTAGTTGACATCAGTTATTCTCCCACTTTCAGTCTCAAAATTCTCTGTATACTTGATTAGCCCCGATTGGAATTGTAGTTGAGTTTAATATCGAATGTCCGACACACCGGAGGACGAAGTGTGAATACGTCGCGGGGAACTTGAACCTGTATCAGATGAAAAATAACTATTCGACCTTGAATTATTCCAATATTACGAAAGGAAGGTATCAAAAATAAGAGATAAGTTTATTTCAATTAAATATTTAATAATACTATCACTTTATACAGACTTCTGCTCACGTATCTGGGTCTCATAACTAACAATACATCACAAATATATTGATGCCGATTTGTCATAGGTAGGAAAAGGTATTAATGTGTGGAAAAATCAAAAGGTGGCATTTCCAAGGGTGCGAGTGGTGGCAATGGGGAGAGACTGATCGAACTATCTTCGTTAGTTAGGGTAAGAGGTTCTTTGTCCGAGGCTGAAGCCAGCCTCAACTGTTCAGTGAGTATTTTAACTTGATGCTGACTATCTTCAAGCTGGTTCAACAGCGTTCCGATTAATGACCTTAGCTGGCCATTAACCGTCTTCAATTCCTCTAAAACAACAGCTGGATCCTTGGGTCGTTTTGGTACAACGTTTCCGTTTCTCGGCGGTAATATTAATTCCAATAAACTATCCTGCTCCTCCATAACTCTATCGATAGCTTGATGTAAAAGCTTTTCACCTCTGTCACCAGCAGCAGAGTGACCAGTTGTTCCTTTTGCACAATGCTTATTAACAGCTGTTTGCTTAGACACCAAATCTTTCTCTTGTACCTCCATCGTGGCTTTGTAATCCTCGTACTGTGCCTGCTTCATTCTGTTGATGAAACAACAAAGTTAATCCCAATTCATCTGGAACCAGTTTCACCAATCAGGTTGAACCTCGGGATTAGCTCTTAAAGTTAAGTGCGGCTTTAGCTCTGGGTTAACGCTACACGTTTGCCATTATATGAATCTCACAGTGATCCATATGGTAACATGGTACTAGACTTGGCAACCGTGTAGTGTTAACAACACGATCAGTGAAACTGGCCCCTAGTCAAGGATCTGTTAAAAACTGTAAATAACAAATATAATAGGTCAAAAATGATATAAAAAACCGAGTTGCTATAAGAACGATAATTGTTATTATTATTACGTTGGTATTACCGTTCAGGAAAAAAAAAATATTGTCATCGATCGATTACTAAATTTATTGATTAATGTATAATCACCTGACAAATGCTGCTTGTTTGTAGTGATAATCTCGTTGTAGTTGAATAGACTCAAGGGCAGTGTGCAACTGGGACGACCTTGTTGGGGGATCGCGAATTCGGGGAGATTTGTTGCCAGTGGGAGTCTGTAAGTCGTCAAGGTCAGGTTGCTGCACTCGTATGTGGATTTCAGAAAATAGATGGGCAGCCTGTTCGTGACACTTAGCGGCCTCCTCGAACTTCCTCTCGCGAACGAGTGCCTCGGCCCTTCGTTCTGTAGCATGGGCCTTCAATCCGATTCCCCACCCGCGACAATCGGGCAGAAATTATTTGTTATTGTTATTATAATTTTTTTAATCATTGTTGGTACTATTATTATTATAATTATTATTAGTTGACAATAAACACGAATATTTATCTACAGTCTAAGGCGAGCCACTCGCAAACTACGGTTCTAATAGCGTACGACTACTCACAGCGTTCAAGGCGGAAGTTTCCATTATTGTTTACGCCGCTCAATTATTTGCCATTCAAGTTGTCGTTTCAGACAGCAGAGGTGGCATGACCGAAATACCCAGTCGAAAGCTATTTTATGTATTGCAGTACGAGCAAAAAATAAAACCTTTTCTTCACGTGACAAACATTTGTTCAGTGCAATATAAACATGGCGGACAAAATTCAGGGTTAAGATATGATTAACCGCATTGTCTGTGGTCCCGATTTTCAGAAGCTTGCAAGATCCTTCTCCTTTGGATGTTAACGCTCTGCTCTATATCCAATAGTCAAAGCAACTGATCTATCGAGATGGGTAGCCTAGAATCATCGTCTTGTTCCAGGGGTTAGGTCTATCCACGCATAAAGGCTGACAATCGAGGGGTTAGGTCTATCCGCGACATAAAGGCTGACCTACAGCTGACGCAACAGCACAGATTTTCGCACCGATGTGAACATCATTCATCAATGAATATTCTTCCTGTGTGTGACCATGTACGGTTACCGTGAAGCTGGTGTCACTCACGGGCCTGCTTTTAGGTGAATAAACGCACAACGAGAATCTTGAATTCGTGGCATAAGACGGGAGCCGCTGACCTCTGGCGACGCGAATGTACATTAACATTGTGGTGACAACCTGATATACTCACTGACGGTACTCATTGATAAAAGTCTTTTATGCACTTCGCTTGTATGTACGGCATTTCGAAGCTGATAATGCTGCCATCTTTGCTGTTTTGTCTCACTATCAGTTGCATCAACTAACTATAAATTGGTCTAGAGAATTTGAAACGTTGATATGGACAGGTATTGATAATTGGCTGGCTGCTTTGAGTGGTTTTTTATAAAGTTCGATCATTCACTATTTTGGAAAAAAAAAAAATTATGACGAGTATGATCTCGAAACCTATTTCAATTACACAAAGACAATATGTACGTCGGATCGCGTTGAATATTTTCAACAAACTATAATCCGTTTGCTATTAGGATGCCAATTTCATCAAAATTGAACCAATAATTTCTCTCAAGTCTTCGCGAATGCAAACAAACTTGTCACTTTTCAATGAAAATAATTGTAGTAATATTACAGGTAGTAGGTTTACTATAGCGCGTATTTCGGATGAAATTTCAAACATGACAAGACATTGAACCCACAGGGACCAAAGCTGATTGGTATACAGAGATGATCTGTGGAAAGTTATAAGCCGTGTGGGTATGCAACCGGTGTTTCACTACGAAATGGCAACGTAGTCGATGCGAGAGTCGAATAAGTCGAATGACCGTATCTACAGACGACGTAACGGCAGCTGTCATTCTGCGGGGTTATAACCTAATAATGTTAGGTTATAACCTAATAATGTTCGAAATAAACCGATATTGACATCCGCAATTACCTGAATAACCCATTAAACTTTCTTAAGAAAGAATATTTACCGTTGTATTAAGGAACTGTGATTACAAAATCTAAATCTGACAATTATTTATAACTCTCATTCTAACCTAACAACATGAGAGCCGCAGAATGACAGCTGCCGTTACGTCGTCTGTAGATACGGTCATTCGACTTATTCGACTCTCGCATCGACAGCGTTGCCATTTCGTAGTGTATCACCGGTTGCCTACCCACACGGCTTATAACTTTCCACAGATCATCTCTGTATATTCGAAATTTCAACGAATTTGACTAAAATTTAATAAAGAGGAATCGATTCTGACGAGGAACGAATGAATTCCAATTTGATTCCATTCTAAATAAACCAACAAAGTATAATTGTCCAATCGATTTTGGTTTACTGTAAAACTGGTTGCGATAGGACGAATTGGTTGCTCTCGGCTCCGCGAATCTTCTCTGCCTGTTGCACACTCTGTGTCTTTCCCGCCTTCATACTTTTAAGCGTTATCTCTCGTGGTAGCCCAAACACCGCAAGCCGTGAGGTCAAACATTGTGTGGCGTTACGTAGGTAGTCGTTGGTGACAACAGTTTGCCGTGGAGCTGCCACTGTATCTCCATGCGGTACAATCAGATTCGTAGAATCCTCTGGGAAGTCGTACGATCAGCATTCATGAGAGAAAGAGTAAGAAGAAGAAGATAAAAAGAAATTCGTGTCTTCTCAACTGCTGTAGCCTGTAGCGTACCCATATACTATACGTACCTAGATATGTATATGAATATATATATATATATATATCTATGTATATATATATTTATACATGTGCGTGTGCGTGTGCGTGTGCGTGTGAGTAAGTGTATATATATATCGACGTGAGCAATCCTCTCACAAGCATTGCAACACCCACTAACTGTTTTACTCACCTATACGATCTACGAAGTCTCTTATGTAATTCCGCCCGTGAGTAGATACTACCGCGTCCTACAAGAGAGGAAAGGACCAGAAATTTGTCTTGCGTGGGCGACCGGAAACGATGCCCCTGCCGCCCCTTGGCCGCCCGCACCTCTTCGGCCCTGATCCTCCCTCCCGATCGCATCATACAGTAACTTCTGGCCTTGAGGAGAGATGCAGCGAGCAGAGCTTGTTTTAGTCAAATAGACTGGAAGGGCGAAAGCCATTCGGATGTAGAAAGGTGATGACCTCGATCCTACGGGAGGACTGGGAGAGAGACACGTCCGAGAGACGCGCGAGAGTCGCGGAGAGACGCGTGCCGCACTCAACCTTCCCACGCGATTTATATACGTACAAGTATAAAAATATATATGTATGTGTATATACGGATATATATATATATATATATATATATATATATATATGTATATATATATTTATACATATACATATATTATTTATGTATACGTATGTATCTATCTATCTGTCTTTTATCTGCATGTATATATCTATATTTACTACGAATGAATTTCATTCATGATTGGTCCACCGTGAGCGCGAGGCCTGCCTGCAGCACCAGGGAGAAGCGAATGCGTGCCCATAGCCGATTAATTAACCTAATTGAATATAAATGTAAATGCCTATCAAACGATATATTAACGGACGTTCCCTTTTTTCAAGCAAAAACGGGCGAACGTTGATGCATGTATTCAACTATTTATATTAATATAACGTTCTCTCAATATCCGAGATATAATTATTGCTGCTGGCGGAAAGGACTGATTGTGAGATTGACGCTTCGGGTTAGTTAACACCGCGATACGTTCGTACATAGGTATGCAACACAACCGAGGTAGGCAACTGCACTCGTATATAGATTCAACTCTCTTGCGTACACAACTCGGCATGGCAATGTGAAATTCGAAGTGCGTCCATCGAAGTCGAGAAACCGGTCGCAAAAAATTAGATTAGATTTATTCGGCCCTGGCATTACCGCGATTCGTTTTGATATTTCGCCAACGGTCACTGAATTAAGTAGAATAATTCCTAAAATGCGAGAAATTATACATTTATACCGTGCAGAATGTATAGGGGGGAAAGTGACACGTTCGGTATTGTAGTGTGGTCGTTAAAATCCGGT
The DNA here is from genome assembly GCA_944452935.1 of Rhogogaster chlorosoma. Classification (NCBI taxonomy): domain Eukaryota; kingdom Metazoa; phylum Arthropoda; class Insecta; order Hymenoptera; family Tenthredinidae; genus Rhogogaster; species Rhogogaster chlorosoma. The sequence continues at coordinate 41,609,601 of OX101797.1, read as the reverse complement.
TATACGCATAAGTATTATACCTATAATATCTCTAAATATAAGCTACGATGATTATTATTATCGTTCCAATAATGATGATAAAATAACGGTTAATGGATGCGTGAATCATGTGAATTCAGTTTTTTTTCTTTCTTCTATTTAAGTGTCGCAACTTTTATCCGGTTGCCTCACAAATCATAAAAGGTAGTAGTTAATTCGTTGAAGTGTGCGTTTACCCGGTTGCAGTACGTAGCATAAGTGCACTGTAATCTGAAAAGATATATCAACGCAGAAAGTATAATATGAGTGCCAATTGAAAATTGTCTGAACCAGCTGATCTTGCAGCTGATGTGTATCTAGTGCTGCTTATGCGAAAGTTTAAACGTTCATCATCGCTCGACGAAAAATCATGGTGCAAACTGGGCCAATCTTCTACTTAGCGGATCGGGACCGGTAATTCTGCAAATATAGTAGTGAGCTGGCCTAATACTCGTGCATTCCCTCGTTACAAACTGTCAGTGGTACTTTCATTATCAATCCTACTTTACCACCGATGCGACGACACGACGCATGGAGTAAATTATGATTAATAGAATTATCATGGAAATTTATATCTGCACTATACTAGGATATACTCACCACTAAAAATGAATGCGCGATTATTTTCAGTGCATATCATACTTATATTACTTATGGAAAAATATATATATACATACATCGAATTATTATAATAATATGTTGCATCTTCGAGACCAATACATAATTGAGCTACTCTATGTATGAATATTATAATATGATGAAATCATAAGCGATAAAGTGATTAGAAAACTTCGATTCGATTCAGTCACGGTCCGACTGATTATCATTATCCCCTTCCCAAAGTTCTTCGGATTTGTTTAGTAGATTTTTATGAATATCGTAAGGAGATTGCGACACCAAGTATCTGCTAAGTGTTGCACAAGACTTTCACCGTGTAGCAGCGGTTCATTCATAAATTCTTTAATGGTCACTCAAGTCCTTTTCGCTATTAAAATTCAACACTATCGCTCGTACGTTGTATATAATTATTCACATACATAATCATTTATGTACTATATGCACGGCAGCGGAAGCACCACCGAAATATATAATAATCTAATACATATAGAGTATAGATCATCGCTGCTCCCATATATAATATATCTTATCTTTTTATCCCATTAAATTCGGTTCAATTTCCGTGCCCAAATACGTAGCTGGTATTGCGGTTAATGCAGTAAGGCGAAGCTGCTCACGTATCGGCGGGCGTGAAAAAGGTGCAGACTAACGTGAAATGTAAGAAATTAAAAGACTCGTTATAATATGTACAGTATTGACGGAACGCGCGTGTCTCACACGTGCCCCGGATAATTTGCCATAATACCCCGGTTGCCTTGTGCTTGGCTGCCCGGTCGTACCTAGGCAGTAATACGGGTAGGTAACTTAACTGAGGTGGGTTGGGCCGCACCCTGTTCTTCAAGCATCCACTGACACGGGTACAGAGAGTCGGAGAGTCAGGAGAGAGTAATAGAGATATAGATATAGGTACGGTCGGTGCGAGTAAGTGAGATGAGGCTAAAGGAGGCGAGGGAAGTCGAGAAGGAGGCACACACCAACACAGCTGAGAACTCCGAGGCGAAGAGAGATACGGGCAACACTGCTGACTGCAGTAGTGTAACATGCACGTACGTGTACGTGTAGCAGAGCCAGCGAGGTGAACGCCCCCCACAATATCTTAAATCCATGTAGGTATATAATATACCTGCGTTTCACGTATGATTGTATGCACTCGCCGCCACTCGTCGCTAGATCGCAGGCAGGTACGGGTTCGAGTTTGGGTTCAGTTCGGGTTTGTCCAGTTTTCCCATGGGAATACGCATGGCTATAATATAATAACGCACACGTTCACTGCAGCAACACCGTGCACGCTTCGCCGTTATTATTCTTTATTTACTTACACATTATATATATATATTATTTACTTTTTAAATATATAAAAATAACACTACGAGAAGAAACGACGTCGTGGCGAAGTAATCATGTATACATATACATATACCTGTAGATGTAGCTGGACGCTATATACGTTGAGAACAATCATATAATAACGACAGCAGATATAATAATGATCATAATAATAATCATTAGTGGCAGGCGCGTGGGAGTCAATCGAATCTCTATTTCCCGACAGAAAGTCTGACTTATCCTTGCCAACGTACACAATATGTATACATACTACATAGAGATATACGTGTACGGATACAATAAGAACTATATACATCGATATAAGCCTATATGGATCGTTACATATGTAACATGTTTGCCAAATCGCCCCGTCGCTATAGTTGTTAACAATCATCGGACAAGTATAGCGTATGTATAGATGGCAATATATATTTATTTATATATGTAAACATATACATTATACATATAAGTAATTTGTGACATGTTATTGAGCACGTGGTATTATTTATATATGTATATTATTACGTATATTGTGGTAAGCTACGTTCTGCGTTATGTTATGTTATGTTATGCTATGCTATGCTATGCTAGGTATGTAGGTACGTAGGTAGGTAGCCGAAACTTGGCTGGTGCCTGCCACCCTCGCGTTATTACAGCGAGGAGTCTTCGTCGCGGTGACGCGAACCGGGAGGCGATTCAAAGTGATCGTGAATCGGCAGCGTCACACAGCCACCGCGTCGCTTTGCAGCCAGCAGCCAGTAGTGGGTTTAACGATTCGAATTCCAATTGGGCGCGACGCCGCCTGTGTCGAGGAGTGACGAAGGCGCTGGCAAGTGACGATTACTAGTGACGCGGCACGCGCCACCGTATAAGAGGAGAGATGCAACGAGGAGAGATTAACTTCTGATTGAAAAAATATATTTCACAGAATAACAATATAACTCGTGTATAGAACCTATATAGGGCTAAGATATATAATATGATGCATGTTGATATATTGTATGTAAAAATTGAAATTTAACGAGGACATCTCTGTTTATAATTATTTGACTGAACTGGTAGGTATATATGTACCGTCGCTGGTTCCTGCCTGGTTGCATATACCAGTTCGAACTCTAGTCGAGCTGAGATCTCAGCAGAGAGCTCGTGTGCCCGCGCGGACTGAATGCCCAGATGGAAAGAAAAGAGGTGTGGTCGCCCTCGCATTGTCCGCCCGTATAACGTAGCACTCGGGCAGACTGGTCCATGCAGCATCCCAATCTATCTACATACAACATACCATACATATATTATGCGTATGTACGCATGCCGTGTGAGCCTGCACCAATACTCGGAGATGTCTGACCGGTATTCAGAGTTAGTGCCGGCACGGAGCGGCGGGAAGAGGAGAGAAGAGGAAAAGAAAAGAGAAGAGAGGAGAAGAGAGGAGAAGAGAAGAGAAGAGAAGAGAAGAGAAGAGAAGAGAAGAGCAGCGAAGAAGGGAAGAGCGGAGAGGAGAGGAGAGGAGAGAAGGGAAGAGGAGAGGAGAGGAGAGGGACCAAGAGGGTTCGGCACGAGCCTAGCTGCAACCACAAGTCCACAACCCACGCGCGACGACTATCTCCTTTCCGTCCGTAGGTCTGTCCAACCGTCCTGTCCCGTCCTTACATACTCACTCACACCCGTTTACCATAGCGTACCTCTAACAATTACGTACGTGTGTCCCTTTTTCTTCGTCTTCTTCGTCTGCTTCTTCCTCTTTTTCTGCTACTCCTATTTTTCTTTTTTAGTTATTATTCTTTCCTCTTTCTCTCTCTCACGCCCCCTACTCAGCGGCCTACTCGCGACTCACGTCTGAACGCTTCTTCCTTCAATATCGTCGAAAAGAAGTTGTTGAAAAAGAAAAAGAAGTACGAAAAAAAAAAAAAAAGAAACTAAGAAAACTTGAACAAAGAAGTGAGCTTACGGTTTAACTGATTGAGCTGGCATTCGTAACGTACTACACGTCACGTCCGGCTGAAATTTATCTCCCCGTTTCCCCCTCCCTTTTAACCCTGCAGATGAATGACAGGCGTTTGTCTTGGTGTAACTAAACGGAACAACCATTTGACGAACGTCTTTCCACCAGCAACTCGACCGAGTTTTCAAGTAGCAGGAAGATGCGTGTTATCACACGTATTACATATTGCTCACACGTATATTAATTCAGATATGCTAGAAGAGGAATCGTTCACATGACTTGTAATTAGGCCTAATTAATATTCCATGCTCGAGAACCTTCCCGAAAAAAATCTCAACGAGTCTAACAGACGGTTAGCTTGATATAAAAGATGAAGATGAAACTATAAGAAAAAGGAATAAAAAAAAACGTACTGTTTGCCACGAATTGCTGTAGGCCAAACGAGCATGTCGTTCTACGATTGGTCATATCCTATTAAGGATATAACCCGATTTCTACAGAGTAACCACAAGGATTTTAAGTTTCATCAAATCTATAATCGTATTGGAGAAGGTACAAGAAGATTCTTCCATCACCTGTAATCGTAAAAGGAGCGCATTATCTTGCTATCACGAAGAAACGCGTAGGACTGATTACAGCTCAAGCTTTTCGACCGCAATAAGGCTAAGAATTTGAAAATTTCTATTCAAAACTATAAAAAATATGTCAAATTTCTCGCAAAGCGCTTTCTTTGCTATGATACTACCCGAAAATTGAACTCCCACCTGATTTTCCGTTTTTATGTCTAGAGAGCAAGATCAACGATTCCTCTTCCATGCAAACTAGTTGCTAGCTATCAACATGACTATTAACCCTCGATTCGTTCAGAGTCTGCGACATATCTGCGGTCCTAACGTGTTGGTATAATCCTCTCGTATATAATCGTACGACATGACTAGACGTTAATGACGGATTCGCTGCTCATTGCGGCGCAGAGTCTACGGAGTTCTTGTTCTTTAAAGGAACCGAATCGAGCCCGAGTGGGACCGGTCGAAAATTTGAGTAGGAGGAGCCAAATAGTTCGGTAGTCAAATTTAATGGCGGATTTTTCGATTCGCCAATCCCGTATAGGTACTTACGACTGAATGGTGTGGACAGTGTGTATATGTGATGTTAAATCGAGCTGTGGTTTTATAATATCGTTACGCTTATCGCGAGGATTGACAGTCAGCTGAAGAAACGCGTGGGACCGCGTGGCGCGTGCCCGCCGCCCTCCTCGGGTTGCGTATACATACGGCACAATACGGTCCTCTGCCTGCACTCGTACCACCTTATATTATACGCATACACATGAGTAGCTAGTTGTAGATACCTATAATATATCTAAATCTAGGTATAGTCTACCGATATCCTCCTCGCATTATCTATAGTCAGACATTCTCGAGGTTCCATACGTAGGTATACTAGGTACTTAATCCCTATTCCTATATATCTCTGCGTTGCTCGAGCGCCCCTTGTTGCGGTATTATATTACCGAGTTGTGCTTTTGATACATTCTGCAGGCGGTGAAGAGGAGAGGAGAGGAGAGGCGAAGATGGTATAGGTAGGTATATATGGGACTATACGGACCGTACGGTTGTGCGCGCGGCGCAAGGGATAGCCGGCGGACGGGACTCGGCACTCGGCACACGCCACGCGCCACACGCCGTCGTAATGAAATAACGAGGCAAGAGGACGGCGGCAATCGCGTAGGTACCTAACCGAGGCAACTTTATACGTTCTGTAAAGTCTGCGTGTGCGTGTGTACCTACGTGTGCATTTGGATAGGTGATGCCGTCGGTTACGCGAGACTCGCGAGAGGGGCCGTATAAGATAGAACGAATTGAGCAAATCAGAACGACATCCGATGAGGTCACTTCTCGTGGCGTGCGCCCGCGCTACCGCTGCTATGCCGAGGTCCATCAAGACCGAGGATGCAAGCTGCTGTTGCCGTTGCCTTTGCCGTTGCCCTTGCTGTTGCTCATGCGGCGAGAGGAATCGGGGATATCTCGTCTGGTGCAGGTCGGTCTGTAGTGTTCTAACGCGCTATGTCGAGGAGAAGTTCGTCGAGAGCACGTGACCCCCCGAGTCGGGAGTCAACTGGCTCAAGTAGCTGGGCTCTGCCCTCTGGCCCCTAGCAATTTCAAATTATCTCGGCTATATCGGGGCAAAGCATTTTAGAACGGGATATATATTATAATATTAACGTAATGCCACTTAAAAGGTGTGCGCGGCGCGTTGCTGCCGTGTCGTGGCGAGTCAGAGTCGGAGACAGAGGTAGAGGTAGAGCCAGAGGTATAGAGGTACAGAGGCGCGCGGAAGGTGAGGCAAGGTGAGTTGCGTTTAGCCCACGTAAGTTAAGTCTCGCCAGATATGGCGTGTGCCGCTGCTCGGTTTGAGTCAATCTCCCTCTATCCCTACTCCATTCTTCTCTACCCGTTACACCCCGCGCCTTATCCCCCTCGCCGCAGCCTACCCTCCGTGTCCCGTGTGTCTCGCGTGTCGCGTCGCGTGTCTCTCTGTTTTTTCTCCACGAGGATATACACGGTGAGAGGGAGAAAGATATCGTGAGAGAAGAGGGAGGGAATAGGGACTTTGCCTCGGTGCTGCTTCCTTCTATCTATCGCTATCTACCCACCTTTCTGTATTCGGGCATAGTATTAGCGTCAATGGTCTCACCCTCCCTCCAAAACCACTCTGCACTCCCCTCGTCTATACCATGTATCATCTAGTATAGACGCCTACCTGCATGCCACCTACGTGCAAGTAAACAGATAGGTGAATAAAAAAACTTCTCAGGTCTACGCACGAAGTGGTATCACCTATGACTGAGATTATATACCAAGACCGCTTAACCAGCCGAGGAACCCTTTATAAGCGCATATGAATTCGGGTGGCGGTAAATATCCGTCTCTCGAACTCGACTCTCCTGCACTCGTGCGCCGGAATACCTACATCCTCCGATCCACCTGGGAGGGAAAACTTGCCGTGTATATAACGCACAATAGAAGGAGTCGCGGGTGCCAGCGAGCGAAGAATAAGGACGGCGTGTTATGAGGGGGTGCGCCCACGCCGAGTGACGTCACCCGGCGAACGCCGCGGCCCGCACTCCCTCTTCTATATTTCTCTCTTTCTTGCCTGTGATCTTATGATCTCTTGTCGCTTATCCATGCGGTCCTTCGCGCCGCGTACGTACATATACAGCAGTATCCTGCCTGCGCCACGCTATATTGTACTAGGGGGCACCTATGCAAGCGCGTTACCGAACAAGATGTATCGAGGGTGGGAGCTGGTAAGAGAGATGAATGAATGGACGATGCACCGTAGACAGACAGCGAAAGAGATAACAGAAGTCGAGACGAGGCGAAGCGAGAGGAACACTATGGCTGGTTCAGAGGGATGAATGACGCGGTGCGGTACCATCGTACACTTCATGTGCCGGCACAGTCGTAGCCCGATGAGAGTTAAATAGCCGAGGGTGGGTCGTTCGCGCGCACGCTACTCCCTGACAGCACGTGATTCTTGGCAAATCTTGTCTTCTGCCGCGAGTCCGCGAGAGTCCGCGAGACCGCCCTCCCTCCCACCCGCCGCCCGCTTGTCCGTTTGTCCGCTTGTCCGCTTGTCCTCCCGCTCGCTAGCTTGCTCGCTCGCTCGCCGAGTTCGCCCGTTCGCTCGCTTCCACTTTATTAGTCTCGCGTCTCGCGCGGACCACCGCGAACCCCTGCGACCACGACGCTCCTCAACCACTCAACAACGACAACGACAACGACGCAGACGACTGCACAATTTGCTCGCACCTCAACGGTAACAACACTTCGTGGGCCGGTACGTCAACTAGAAAATAGTTACCGCGACGGGCAAGATATCCCGCGCTTCATTATAACCAACGACTTTGAATCGAGGATCTAGATGACAGCCTGCACAGTAACAATAACGACTACGAAATAGGGATATAACGTTGAGAGATATTAATCTGTCGATACAGAAAACCATAGTGCCGGTTATTCGCGTGTCATCGTCACAGTAATTATATCTTTGGTACTACGATTGTCCAACCATATACCGCACGGGAAAAGTGCGCGTAAATGTGATTGTTAAATTTTGATATTCGGGCCTTTAGTGCAAATTGCGATCGCAGTTGCGGAGTGGAGGGTAATAATATCGTGATCAGTGTCATGTGCAGTGTTCCAGTGCATCAAAGAACTGTTCGGTTAGCACCTCGTGCCCCGCCAGAGCCTCCGCGAGGTACAAGAAATATTGTCGTGCACTGGGTGTGCGGTGCAGGCCTCCTCCCGTCCTTTAGGCCAGCGCGTTCCGGCGTGCCGAGAACTTATACGAGATTATTTGCGGCTGGACTCTCGGAGAGGAGGGTGACGAGTTGAGTAAAAAAATGCTGGCACTCGCGATGCGTCGCGAACACACCGCCGGCCGCAGTAATTACAACGATCCGAACTCCGCGGCGTCAAACTTTGATCAGCTGCAGCATCCGTTCGGGGTACAGTCCCAGGGCCTGGAAGCTGTGGTCCTTAACTCACGGCTGCGTGACAACCACCAGGGTGGCGGAGGCGAGTCTGAGGGCGCCGAGGCCGAAGGTGAAGGTGAACTGCAGGAGTTTGTTGACATTGCGCAGGTCCAACAACTTTTACAGCAGCAACAGCACCACCACCATCAGCAACAGCAACAGCAACAGCAGCAGCAGCAGCAGCAACAGGCTGCCCCAGGCTCGACTTCATGTGTCTGGGGTGCCGTTTACCCACCTCCACCACCAGCGATAGCTTTTCCTCATCCCACGCACCACCACCCCCATCATCACCATCATCATCCCACGTCAGGTGAGCAACGAAGGATACCTACGTTTTACGCGGCAACTTCCCTCGGGGACTGTTTTTTTCCTCTACTTCATCGTCCTTCCATGCGCTATAGAAAGACGTGCTTTAACCCCGTTAGTTCTGACCCCTCGTGTTTATATACTCATGTAGGTACTACCTGCTGAATACGTCGCTCGGTTATATATTATATCAATCTTTCGGATCGTGGATCACATTGCATTGTTGCGGAACTACTGCTCCCTGAGTTACGAGCAGTAGCCCGCGGACCTTTTCGAGGAAATTGTCGGTGATACGCGAGTGAACTGGGGTGGGGTACGGAAGTGCTACTACACCGAGATACCGAGCAATGAAAAGCGATAAACAACACTCTAGGTTCAGCGCCTTGTCAAAATATAACGAAGGAGTTCTGTAACTGACGTGTATTTATACCTATTTGCAGGGATAGAGGAGTCAGTCATTGGAAATTAAATCTTTTCTATACTTTCTGCATTTATATCTATTCGATACACCACACTTACGGACTCTTGGTCATTATACTTGAGATGAAAGGGGGCAAGGTTTTTTTAAGAAGTATAACCGGGGCTTAAGAAGTGTAACCGGTGACTGTGTGCAATTTATTCTCCTGCACTCTCTCGCTTACTAATTGGAAGCTATTCGTCAGTTTATTCCGGTTTTTTTCATGAAACTATTCATTTACTCGTCGGTTTCATACAATACAGGGAAAGAAAGATGCTCGCACGAAGTATCTTATGTCACAAATTTTAAAAGTTCAGCGATTCGAAGTTTGTTAGACATAAAATACATGTGGGAGAAAAGGTGAGAAAGTACTGCCCTCTTTTTTTCTCAACAAACCCTGTCGAGTGCATGAAACAAAATAGCTACCACCACGCGATACGCGGATACCGAGTTTATCGTGCCTACCCCAACGGACGGTATCGTATCGCTCCAGTTAGAGAGGGTCGCTGTTTGAATTAGCCACCCACGAAAGTGTTCTCTGCAATATACGCGCGCGGGCAAGGTAAAAAGTAGAAAGTCTTCGCCTTCTGGTTTGTCTGTATTGGTTAATTGGTTAGCCGTAGTGAAGCTAATCGTAGGTATAGTAGTCAACGCATATGATACGGGCAACTAACCGTGACGAAGATGGTCAAGAATAATTTTGTTTACAGTGTGAGCGCCAAAACCGAACTTGCCCGCGATGGGCATGAATCATTTCCATCGAAGTTTTGAAGTTTGTAAGTATTCGGTATTATGATTGTGACGTTTGTTCCGTTCGAATCGCGGATACCACGGTGATCGGGTACGATAACTATATCGACTCAGCTTACGTAGCTGATAGCGCGAGTAAATTAGCCTACAGATACGAGTTTCATTATCAGAGATCGGTGTAGTGGGTGCTGATTACAGGTAGATTCTGCGTCTACGTACTGCACCTGATAACAAGGAATGACGATGGTACAAGAGTGGTGTTATTCTTTGACGTAGGCAGCGTCACGCGCGTCGGTATAATACGTGCGGATATCTATCGCTACTGTCGATAGACAATAAACCGTCGCGCTATAATTACATTTATGACACTGTTAGGTGCGAGCATTTATTACGTGAGTGATACCTACTCTATGTATAAATGTGCTCGAATATAGTTATATAGATTATACATATATACATATTACGTAAACACAGTTATAAACAGGAAAAAGAATACCTACTTCCCTGTGTGTGTACTAAAATATACACATATTTCGTGTTTTTTTTTTCCTTCGTTTTTCTTTTCTTTGTTTTTTTGACTCGCTATACTTGTACCTGTAGTTGGCAATGATCGTTTAAATGGAATCGGAACGACGAACGGTGGCGGTAAAGGCGGTATGGTGACTCATCTTTCGGACTAGCGTGTCACACTGGTATTTGGGGATGTTGGGCTCAGGTGGTTGCGTGGCGGCTGAAAATAGTAGCTCGCCCGCGCAAACCTAACGCGACTCGCGACAAGAATAGATCGCGCCCACCGTTATATACCTATATGTATCGGGCAGGGTAAATTTAGATTTTGTTATGCTACGCGAGCGACTGGACTCTCGCGAGCGGTATGTGGGGTGCGACGGGTGCGCGGGCGGGCCAAGTCGGGATGGACCAAGTTGCGGGCGCGTGGCGGCTGTGCGTGACGCTGAGCGTCGACTAGGAGACCCCAAATAGGGCATCAGGTGGTTGCCGGTGTGTCTCCTTCGACACCGCGCGCGCGGGACAGACGCGGACGCGGATCCTCCGCGTCATCTCGCTTCGCTAACAGCTTACCAGCCACTGTGTTCATGTCCGTATACACGGCACGCATAGATACTTTCGCATATACCTTATTCTTATATAAATAAATAACCATACCGTGGACAACACGCAGACCAAGTTAGTTACACGCAGATATCTGCATACGCATAATATGTATACACGCATATATATATATATATATATATGTATATATGCATAACCTGAACACAGAGGCATGTACATATACACATGAGCTTATATGCGTACCTAAATACAAGACTATTATACATATATTCACACTCGATATTATATATATATTTATGTATGTGTACAGGGTACATGTACCGCGTATGCATGTGCTTAGGCAAGACGCAGTAGGATACGGAGACACACGGCTAGAAGCGCGTAGAACGCGGGCAACGCTCGGGTGGACCGTCGGGTGGAGGGACGCGTGGACGCGCGCGCGGGCGCGCGCGTATGCGTGAGTTATAAGATAAGCCCCGCAAGCCCACGCAATGTAGGAGCGAGCGCGCGCCGCGGTGCTACGTCACGCAGGGCGACGTCACTGGCGAACGGTCTGCGGCTTGGCGGGTTGAAGCGGGGAGCACGGACGACGGCGGCGGCTCTGGCGGGAGGGAGGTACGGAAGGAACGGGTGGCGGGACGCAGTGGAGGGCGCGGAGGAGGCATACCGCGTACATACATACATACATACATACATAGATAACAGAGATGGAGAACTGGGATTGGCTGGCGGTCGCTCGACGCTTCCAAATATGGGACAGTCTCCGCGGTCCATTCATAAAACTACGGGGCGCGCCGCGCTCTCGGCTCAGTCCGTGCGCGACCCCCACGCATCGCGCGTCCCGTATAACCAAGCCGCCCGCGTACCTTGTGTATATACGCGGTGTGTCTCCTTCGTGCAGTACCTATACGGTTGGCAGTTATATACACATACGTATATATATATATATAAATATACATACATATATACAGACATTATACACATCCTATACGGTTGTTGTTTTTTTTTTCTACCATTTTTTTTTTCTGTTTTCATCTTTACCTGTTGGTATTAAACTTGGAAACGCCTACGCGATCGCGGTACGGTTTTCGCGCGAGAAGAAACTTGTTGTTCCGCACGCGGAATCAATCGATCTGTCCGGTATTGGCCGGAGGGTCAGCCCACGTTCTTCGAGGCGTAACATAACATCGATGTGTCAACGACGAATGCGTTAATACATCCTGTGGTTAAACAACGAAAGTTGAAAGACAGTTGTTAGTTTTTTTTTTTTTTCAATATCTTGAACCCCAGGGGTGTCTAAGCGCGTGCAACGTATAGAGTACACATATACCGTTTACCACGTACACAAGCATCTCCTCAACCACCTGACCGCGGGTTGTCGTCCGTGTTACTGTTGAACTCCTCCGCCCTCTCAGCGACCCCGCGACCCCACGCACCCGGCACCCACCCACCCTCACGAGTCAACCCGTGACGTTCGACGCTAATGGTTTGTGCCTGAAACGAGGTGGCTGCTACTGGCGCCTACGCGCGACATGTGAGCATCGGGGAGAGAGAGAAAGAGTGCGCGCGCGGTAACGAAAGATATCGAGAGTAAGCCGCTTCAAAATTAAGGGCTGGTGGTCGATTATGTACAGCTGAGTTTAACTATCACTGAGAAATAAAACGTGATTTCGCCGTCGGTTCAAAGAGACGATATATAAAAGTGATAATATTTTGAAGGAGACAAAAAGCCAGGAATCACGATAATAATAATTTCGTTAAACGTTGATACGACCACAGGAGAGGATACCTGTCCAGGCGAGGATACCGCGGACCCCTTGCAGAGGATGACGATGGACGGGATGGAAGTGGTTGGCTCGCAACCCCACGCAGCCACGAGCCCGTTCCTACTCGCTTCGCCGCCCCTTGGCCACCACCACCACCACCATCACCATCATCACGCGACCTTCAACCTACAGGCGGTACAGCTAAGCTTCGACGCTTGCCTCGCGTATAACGCGGCCTCCTCCGGGAGTACGACCTCGACCGCGGCTACCACATCCACCGTGTCCTCGAGCAAAACTGTGCCCTCGCTCTCACTCGCATCCTGTGTTTCCCTCCACCCCCAACGCCATCATACGGACGCTGAGAATTCAGCGGACCTTCATCATCAACATCGTAACGAACACCAACAGCACCACCAGAATCATCATCATCACCATCATTCCGAGGATCGTCTACGTCACACCGACACACCATCGTCGCCGGGCGAAACCGCCTCTGGAACCGACCTGAAAGAACGCCACCAGCATCTCCACGACGACGATGAGTGCGTCGGCGGTTCGAGTTGCAGAGATGACCTACGCGATGCCGCAGAAAAAGACAAGCCAGGCGATCTCAACACACCCGTGACCACCAGCAGCGATCTTCCCTCATTCTTCGGGCCCTCCGCACTTGTTGAACCGCCTCCCATTTCAGGTACATGCATAGTTAGATAAATAACTGACAATCTTCAATTAACTAACGTCTGCAACCCCGCAGTATTATGTACCCAGCTTTAGCTGTTGACACGCGTAATCGTCCGGCGCTCTCGTTTACTTTCACCACGCGAATGTTGGGCCTCCTATAATATACCTTGGCCGCGTCGCTCGCTTACTAGTTTAACTCTCGTGACGGCATCGACGGTCGAGATCAGCGCTCAATTCGACTCACCGTTCACACACCTGTCAGACTTTACCTATCATGGGTACCTATCATCAAGCTGATATGGATACTCAATGCTTTTGTTGAATACCTCCAGAGCCGATTATTCCCGCTGTAATTATGAGCACGGGCTATGCTATAGATTGATTCATTCTAAACTCATTCAACAATAAGACTATAATGACGCTTGTAATCTTGAGACTGCTGACGCTAGACGCATTGTACCTTCAATACTTCGTTGGGCATGTGCCAGCACATACCATGAACGCAATGACGAGATTTAACGGGAAGGTGAAGGATGTACGGTCATAGGCACGAAGTCGGTGCACCGACTGGTCGATTGCGCGTACCGGGGCTCTTGTGCGTATGGTAGATGGCCCGCGACGGACGCCAGGGTTGTGACGTATCGTAGGAAAAAGCTCGACATTGAAACTCGCTCTCGCACTCGTTCGTGGATCAATACCGACGACCCCGACATTCAACACCGCCCCCACGTCCCACCAGCCGTTTCCCCGAACTGCCCCCACCACCCTAAGCTTCCGTGGGTTCATTCATGCTTTCGACTACCCCGACCTCCGCTCAGCCCCGTCTCGTTTGTTCCTTCGCCTGTACCGCCTTTTGAACTTTGCGATTAATGGAACCGGGTATTAACGGCGCTGTAGATACATCCATGTGTAGTAGGTATGTGCACACAACTGTTTTGATTTCCTCTTTACATCCCATCGTCATTTACGCGACAACGTGAGGATATGTGCGTCATTAGAAGCTGGTAAAATATATTATGTGGGCTCACATCTTCATCGACGTTTCGACCGTATTTACATAGTCTTTTTCTTATCAAGCTTACGGTAGCTGGTAAAATTAACTGAAGAACACATATACTTGTGTAGTATATGTAGGTAGTCGTTGCTAACTGACGGTTGAGAGAGTGGCGATCCACCAAAAGTCTCGTCAATACGAGCACGGTTCAACGGACCGAAATACGCGTTTAGTTAGAATAGGAAGGAAGCAGGAAAAGCAGGATGCAGTCAGCTGATAGCGAGAGCGCCCTGCACAGGGGCGTCTATAGTTATTGCCGTGATAAATGTTCAACAGTCGTATCGCCACATTTCCTGCCGGAGAGATGATAGCAGGCAAGGATTTACTAACAGCACATGTATCGTTTTCCAGGAAGCTTGGCTGGTGAGGATTTATCCTTGGCCGAAGCGGCCGCCGAAGATGACGAGTCATCGGCGGGAAATCGGGATCACCATCAGCACCATCACCAGCATCAACAGCATCAACCGCAACACCACCATCAACATCAGCAGCATCAACAGCAGCAACAGCAGCACCACCATCATCATCAGCAACAGCAAGAAAATTCCACCGGGCTCAGATGCGACTCGGATGCGACTACGGGGGGGACGACGCCTCCTCGGGGTAGTACGGCCCATCACGCGTCACAGGAAGAGGCCGAGCGTTGCAACGCGGTACTTCAAGGTGGCGTAATCCTGTACTCCTCGCCTCATTCCTCGACGTCGACGGGGGCGCCCTCGACGAGTCACACCCCAACAAATATTTGCAATGTACCGACGCTCAC
This sequence comes from Rhogogaster chlorosoma, assembly GCA_944452935.1. Classification (NCBI taxonomy): domain Eukaryota; kingdom Metazoa; phylum Arthropoda; class Insecta; order Hymenoptera; family Tenthredinidae; genus Rhogogaster; species Rhogogaster chlorosoma. The sequence continues at coordinate 41,594,312 of OX101797.1, read as the reverse complement.
CTATCGAGGCGTATTTACTACGACCTGCACCCAGGCATCGCCCCTAAATCCCCTTCAGTCCCAGCAGCAAACGACGACGCAGGAACTTTGGGGGAGCCTACCGTCCCCCACCTTGAATCTGACCGGTCAACCTTTCCTCCATCCGTCCCTCCACACGTCTCCATACGGGAGCGAGACTGTCGAACTCCTCCAGGTTGAATCGAAACCACCACCACCTCCCGGCTACCACGACACACCGACACCGACGCCAGCCGGTTGGTTGACGGCCCATGAGGATGCCTACGATCCGACCCTCTTGACGCACCACCAACACCATCACCCACACCATCACCACCAGCAACAGCACCATCAGGAACCTACACTGAAGCAAGAACCGTCGGCAACCCCGGGAGGCTATAGTACCGGCAATGTACAGCAACAACAACAGCAGCAGCAGCAGCAGCAGCAACAGCAACAACAACAACAACAGCAGACCGGAGGAGGTGGAACACCTGGAAGTGTTCAACTCGCAGAGTACAATCCGAGTACGTCAAAGGGACACGAGATATTGTCGCAGGTATATCAACAGAGTGCCCTACCGCTACGGCTGGTCCCCGTGAAGCCGCGAAAGTACCCTAACCGGCCCAGCAAAACGCCAGTTCATGAACGCCCCTACGCCTGTCCAGTGGACGGTTGTGACCGTAGGTTCTCGCGGAGCGACGAGCTCACGAGGCACATTAGGATCCACACGGGTCAGAAGCCGTTTCAGTGCCGCATATGCATGAGGTCCTTCTCCCGTAGTGACCACCTAACGACCCACGTGCGCACCCACACTGGTGAAAAACCGTTCTGTTGCGACCAGTGCGGGCGAAAGTTCGCACGCAGTGATGAGAAGAAACGCCACGCCAAGGTACACCTCAAGCAGAGGCTAAAGCGCGAGGCTTCAAGCTCAGGCGGTGGTAGCAGTAACGCAGGAAGCTCAAATGCCGGCGGTAACACGGCGCGTAACCATGCCCAGGCGCACGCCTCATCCCCTTGCAACCAGTAAGGGGGATTTATTCATTGTGCATACTCACCCGCTTTCATTTACCTACTCGCTCCCTCTCTCCTTTATCCATTCTCCCTCCCTCTCTATCCTCCTCTATCTTATCCCTCCTTCACCTACTCACGCGACTGAATCAATTGTTATTTTTTATCGTTAGTTATTATTATTATTACTACTGTAGTGTCATCGTTGTCATCCGCGCCATTATTATTTTGCAATTATTATTTCTCATTTTTTCATTATTATTATTATTATTATTATTATTATTATTATTATTATTATTAATATTATTATCATATTATGATTATTAATTTAATTGCCTTACGATTATTACGTTATCATTGTCAATTATCGTTGTCCCCAACTATGAGGCCTCAAAAACACAAACGTGTCCCGGACACGCTAAACCCGGCCCTTGGTGTTCTTTCCTATTCTTTTCTTTCTCTTTCTCTCTTTCTCCCTTGTCCTCTCTTTCTCTCTCTCTCTCTCTCTCTCTCCTATCTGCTCCGTCCGTCCCGCCAGACCCTGCCCGATCCCTGCCGCACCCATTCATCTCTGCCTCTCGAAACCTCACGACGAGCTGTAATTACTCCTAATCGTTACTATATATATTAAAAGAAGTCTTGTATACATGTGTACATATGAATTTATATATATATAATATATACATCTATTGTATATTATATATGTATACATTATATAGGTTGCATACATATTATGTATAGGCCATTTGAAAGCCGATGCAAACGTTACCCCATATACGTTCTGAACATTTATTGTTGATTAAGAATCGATTAATATTATGTATATGTTGCTCTATTTATTAACACGACGTACTGTTTAAGGTAAATAATAATAATTTTTATTATATATCGCAACTCGCAAAAATTGCATTAAAATCGTACTGTACCTATTACTATATATTACCAAGATACTTTTTTACAAATGATATTATTCTATCGTTATATATATAAATATATATATATATATAGAGAGATATATAGTATAAAAATGAATGTAATGGTGCTCTGGAGTGCAACGCACAAAAAAATCCATCTACCTGTATTTGATTGTCGTACGATCGCTAACGTCAAATAACTGACGCCTCAACGATAATTATTAACAAAAATACAAGTTAACAATTATATCTCATAGTATTTCATTGTACGACTCACTCCGCTTTCTCCCATATTCACATAATCTATCTCCAGATACATGGTCATATTATTCATAGCACAGATTAGATTTTGTAGAAAAAAAACATATGCAGTAAACGTGTTCTCTCGGTTCTTGTTTTCCTATTATACATACCACGATCGTCGCCCTGACGGTCCACGCCGCCTGTTCATGTATAGGTACAAAATGAGACGCGCATAGTTATATTATGTTTTGCCAGGATGCAGTAGTAGTCCTTGTTGTATATGTCTACAACGTACAATGGACATGTGTAAACAGTGGGTATATTGGCAGAGGCTGTCATAATTCTCGTATACCGTATATCGACTGGCAACGAGAGCTCAGCGTGAAAACGAAGATCGCACGAAGGCAGAAGTGATGCTGCAAGGAGAGGCTCCAGGACGCTGCAGGACGCGCGCGACTTACAGATAATATGTGATCCACGTATAGGTAGGTAGATATAGGTAGGTGTACGTTTCTGTATGTACCACCTATAGAAGACGATGCAAGAAGTGGACGAGAAGGCTGTGAGAGCACGTCTATAAATAGGCCCAAGACTGGGATGAGACCTCCTCCAGAGTTCGCGGTCTCGCGCGCTCCCTTCTCCCTCCCACGCCCACTCTCCATCCCTCCCCTCTTCTCCGCCACCCGCGCGTTCGACGGTCTTGCCATCAACCTCCACCGCGACGCAAGGCGCGCGCGTTTCTCTCACTCGCTCTCGCCCAAAGGCGACGTGTGTTACGGGCCATGAGCTTCGCGCCTATCCCTCCATACACGCGGCACCCGTATGTATACGCATATACCCGGACGATTATACCCGTGCCATTCTGGCTATTATCGAACCTAGATATGGTCACCTCAACAAATTGTAACGGTTTAGGAGACACACGCCGTATATCTACGGATGCAATTTATCTCATTGCTCGTAAGCAAACCATACCCGAGGGGGGGATATATGATATAGGTTCAAAGAGTAAGCCAAAGGGCTGACTTGACCTCAGCAAGGAGACGCCACTACTACTATAGGTATAAGTATGCATATATACTGAATGTATATACATTATACATATATAGTAGTCAGGGCTACCTATACTAGACCCGAAACCCACGACCACACCCCGGCAGCACGTTAAACCTGTTGCTTGGTCACAATCGTCGCGCTCCTACCCAGCTGGACTGTATAGTTGGGGTTGCAGGAGCGGGCAGGCCCTCTGCAGCCTCCAGCCCCCACCTTTGGTGGCTCAGCGGATTGGCATATATACGGCTAATATTATTTATTTACTCACAGCGTGGCAGGATTGACAGAGACAGCATATTGCAGGGTTCGAGGTGTATTTAGCGTATTTTGTATACGTATACATAGCTCACGATCTATTACAGGCAGTACGCAAATCTACTGCACTTACATATTTTCAAGCTGGAAATTCACCTACTGCATTGTGTCAATCCATGTAATTATATCCAATCGTGTGAGGCACAAGCTTCATTCATCATTACGATATGCAATGTGTTTTAAAATCCACGTATATTATATCTAACTATATTCATTTACTTTTTGATGATACTTAAGTACATACCTACCTATCAACCTTTCAAATTCATACACCATATACCAAATACTAATGTATCCAAGTACGGTTTGATAGATCTGTATATTTCTCGGATATGAGGGACAACGAGTCAACGGCGGAAAGCTGACTATAGTGACGGGGTGGCTGAGGGCAACGAGGGTTGCGGAGACGGATTCATTCAGAAACGGCACGTGTCCGTGGTAGTGTATATCGCGTGGCGAACGAGCCAGTATACGTATAGATAGGTATGGGCACGTGTGTACTATGTGATGCTCGTTTAGTGTGTATGTCTGTTAGAGGATGTATACCTATAGAGGACACCTACCTGTAATAGCAAGTGATGGTTTGCCTCAGGGGGCAAGGTAACCGGTGTCGAGGGGTGAACGGCAAGGGGTTGCTTGTCGGAGGGGTCGACGCGGGGGGTTGTTGCCAAGCGACGACGCCCAGGGCCGCGGGTTGCCCCTGGTGACTGTTGCGTCACTGCGGCGTCGCGTGACGTCACACGACGCCAGTGCCCTTGACCGACGGAAGGAGCGACGATGCCACCTGCCGCGAACAACCCCCAAACCGCTACCACCCTCGCCACTCTACTACCCTACCCTGCCCTACCCTACCCTACCCAACCCCGTAGGATCATGTTCTATTCTTCGGGACTCGAGATTCTGGAAAGATCTGCGAGGATTTCCCAGCAGCATGAAATACGAATGGGACTCTCGATCACTATAAGATTCATATAATGATGCATAAGGGATCACGCGTAGCAGTATGGACTTGAATCCGAACATATAGGTACAGTAGAACCTCGTTTATCCGGCCTTCGATCAACCGAGACTCCGCGTTATCCGAGGCAACGAACCCATCCGAGTACACCGCATTATTCGAGGTGTATGCTCAGATAATACGGAAAATCTCGGATAAAACAGATAGAGCCGCTATGCCTATGCTGTACGAGCGAAGAATTTAATTTTACAATTCAAAATACATGAGAAATCATTTAAATTTCCGAATTTTTTATTTCTTCCGTACTATCCGAGTTTTCGCTCATCCGAGGTACCCCCTCCCCACATTAGCTCGGATAAACGAGGTTCTACTGTACAGCTGTGGTAGATGGATCGTGGATCTCTGGAACCTGTGAATAGAGATCGATAGGGAGGAAGTATATATATCATCCGTAGTCTTGTAAAGAGACGGAGCATCCTCAGTTCTGGTTACGACTTTTCAATCGAATTTGGTTTTGATCAAGGCTTTAATTTTCAGTAATCATTTCTTGCAGCATATCCCTCTTATGGTTGGTAAACTATCAAAGTAGCCGGAGCACCTTTGGCTCACACAATGCAGTTTTCACGTGGGTAGATCCATTCCTGGCTCAGTTCCTTCCATAGCTCGTTCTTTCGATCGGCTCGTTGATCGTTCATTCGTTCGTTGGTAACTTCGTTCATTCATGAAACGCAGCTGAGGGCGCGCATGCGCCGCGTCATTGAAGGCTCCCACTCTGCAGTTGTTTGAAAATATACATATACCTACTTATGTTTGCAGGTATTAGTATAGGTATGTCTGTATGTAACGTACAGGTACAGTGTGTATATGTAATATGTATGAGGGACTGTGCGATTGGTATGTGTACACGCACAAACTCGAGCCATTGGCTTCGATTATGACAGGTTTCCTCGGGTTTTGCATGGGGCAAATGGGCGGAACCGCGATCGAAGAGTACTCGAGCAATATGTACACCTCCAAATAAGTAGACGATTTTCGTTCGATCGATCCCGTCGCCCGGATGAAGTATATGTTTCAGAGCATTAGTAAGATAACGCGTGTGAACAACATTGACATGTCTCTCTAATCACATATTACAAATACAAATTTCTTATGAAAGTATGGATTTTGATACTGGCGGATAATCCCTGATGCGATCTAGTTATACCAATTTTCGATCATACGTATATACACGGCTGTGATGATGCTGCAGTCATTGCTCTTACTGTACGTGTGATTAGTTATTCTCCTCGATTGTTATAGAAAATAAAAACATAATATCTTATTTTCATTTTTCAATTAAGTATAGAGTTGAATACAATTATTGGATCATCTATCGTACCAATTCTTGTAGACTGTAAAGAAAAGTAAATTCGTCGTTATAGGATGGCCGATTTTACCCAATGTGTCATGCTCCAGCAATTAAGCTTAATTCGATACGATAGAATGCCATACGAATCGACTTTAAACGATTTCCTAATTCTTGATGGTACGCGCGATGCCTATTTTTATAATTCAGACGGTCGACTCGTGCCCATATAAGCCATGGCATTTCTGAATAACTTTTTCTCGTGTATTTTTTTTTCCTCGTATTTTCGGCCCGCATCTGATTATGGTAGACTGTATCGCTGAAAATTCTATACCCTCGAAATCAATCACTATAATTATATTATCGTCAATTTTGTTATAATTTGATTATCATGATATGGTAACATTTAAATTGCTATGAAATTCGACGTATCATAATACTGCTATTTCAGCGTAGACAGTCTCCGATCGAGTCTCAATCAGGTGCGCAGTATTAGTCCATATATAAATCCACTATCATGCCCTCGATTTTTCAACCTATTGCTGCAAAATAATTATCATCGATTCACACGGATGTTTGGGAGGTTTAGACGCGGCGAAATTCGGATCAGTATTGTGCCTCTACAGTCCTGCCTTACCATTCACCAATTTTTGATGCGTTGTAAATCAGGAACTCAAGTATACCTAAACTAAATGCTCAATAATTTCTAATAGGGTGTGACGACTAAGTGACGCAAAATAGACAGTCCCATTTTTATCCATTTTTTTTTCTCCCGCCTTCAATCCAAAGTGATATTTCATCTCTGTAGGTACCGCCTTGGAACTAAGTAGTAGCAGAACGTTCTTTCATAAATTTGATCATTATAACATTCAAACAGACTTCTCTTCAGCACGCCTTCTTACATGCAACCGGTGGAACGGTTTATTTATTGACGATATAGTTTATAAATACTTCTCGAGGTGGCGCCACACATCAATCCAAAATGTGGTACTATTACGATATGAATTTTACGAACTACTTTTTCCGCAATCGGCTAGGCGGGACTCGTACAAATCGCCTCAATTTATTGCACGCGTGCCACATTTCCCAGCCCCATTCGGACGCGTGAAGTGCATAATATCCATAGGTCAACCACAACCCCATATTTACATCATCTAAATATAGGTATACGTGTATGGATATTAGTGTCTATATCAGAAACCATTATTCTTCTTTATTTATATCGCTGAAAAAGAATCAAGTACGCAACATTTACTCCAGCTGTTTACGCCTAGTGAGCCAAGACCGGGCATGCACCTGTTTGTCTCTTGGCTGCGTATGCCGCCCAGTGCCGCCTCCTCCACTTCCCCATATTTGAAGTTATATCTCGATTCGATTGTTCAAAATCCAATCTTGAGGTTATATTTTTGTTCCTCATGCTCTAGCCTGTTTTCTTTCCGTACAATATCAGAGATCCAACCAAAGTTTGATATGAAAATCGAAGAATCTATTGAATTTTTCATATTTCTTCTGCTAGTATTCTCACTGCCACGCACGCACGGTATAGGTTGGTAAAATAATATCCTGTTTCTTCTAATCTAAAATCACGATTATATTCTCTAATCACTTTTCATTGATGGACGTATGTATATCTGCACGCTGTTCCACCATGGACAGGGAACAGACAGCTACATAACCTAGACAGCCATTTGGTCTACGACCTCGTCGGACTGGACGTCTTCTTCGAGATTATTGACCCACCGGAGCTCGAATATACATACAGATTGCGGCCGGCCAGAGATTTTGGTGTGCCATTTGTGAGTGTATCAACTCGCAAATTATGATTAAAGCAGAGGAAGACAAGTACTCTAAAATCTCCTACTAGAGATTTATTAAACAAACGATATTATTTCTTTCTTTCTATTAGAACGACAGTTTTTCTGAAAAGGGAATTGCCCTCGTGCCTTATGAGCCAGCCACAGCTTGCGTCCCAGCAACAAATGCGGCACAGGTCAAAGGCAAAGTTGCTCTGGTCGCTAGAGGAAGCTGTACATTTCACATGAAGAGCATTATGGCAGAAGAGTCGGGTGCCAAGGCAGTTATAGTGGCGGATTATCACCCTCTAGATCCTGATGAAGCAAGGAAAACTTCGCTCAGGGCAGATTATTATTACGTAGATATGATTGTGGACGATTCTGTCCCCGAATTGAAGTCTGTTAATATACCTGCAGGATTTTTGCTTGGAAAAAATGGCATGGTTATTAGGCAAACTCTTGAAAGACTAAACCTTCAGTATGCTCTGATTAACATCCCTGTAAATTTGACTTTTGCTCCTATTAACAAACTTCATCAACCGCCTTGGCACTCGTGGTAAATAATGGATTAGTAATTTTAATTTGGACCATGATAAAGTGGGCATAAGGGTATAAAGCGCAGATAATTTTTTTTCAATACGGGATAATATAATATAGACAAAAAATAATAACCGGTATTTACAAATCATCTTGATTTTGACATTGTAAAAAGTACAGTTTTCTTGAAATGGCCGTTATCTGGATATCGGCAGGGTCTCTCGCTTCAACCAAGACAAAGCCTGCAGATTTCCTTCTCCTTGTAGAAGGGGTTCAAGTTTTTCAAGGCACTCTGCGTGATAGCGATTCAAATGTACGATCTGCAATAATAATTGGATGAAGTCAATTTATAATATGCATTAAGCTTCCAACTATACGTAAACACATGATGGAAATATGGTCAATAATAGTTTGAGGTAATTTCTAACACGTTCGGAGTTTGTTGTTTTCATAAATTACAATTCGCGGGACATACGGGACGAGTCCTAGTGCCTTAGATACATTAAAGAATACAAATAGACTATAATAGCTATTTAAACCGAAATACCAATGTGATAACAATAACGAAAGTGCAGCAATAATTATAATAGTAGAATAGACAGTTGTGTGTATGTAGTACACAGAAAAATGATAATGTGATAACAATAACGAAAGTGCAGAAATGAATATAACAGTAGAATAGACAGTTATGTGTATGTAGCGCATAGAAAAATATCGTAACCTGGGGAAATTTTGTTCTATCAGTCGAAATGATAACTCAAATATAAAGTCTTAACTGATGAGTGATAGCAATAAATTGAATATTTATATACTATACGATATTTTTTCATTGTGTCATTTTTATACATTCGGAAATATTCATTTCATTCTACTACAGAAGCTTTTTCAAATTTATTACTTTAGCTTTAGTTTCTTTAGAATCATATATGCAGAAGCCAAATACCTCTTTATCACTGAGAAGCGATATATCGAGTAGATTGCTCTGTATAGGGCACAGCGTAACACATTGAAAGGTGAGAAAGCCTCGAGATTTGTAATTGTAGGGTGTGGTTGCTTCCACCACAACCTCTATGTCCTCAATCCGAATGCCAAACTTGTCGTCCTCGTAATATCCTGGCTCTGAAAATCACGAAATTAATAGCGCTACTCAGTTTTATTCACAAATTGACTTATTCTCTCCTCACCATTTGACAAAAACATGCCAACTTGTAGGCCTGGGTCGTGAGGATGTGGACGCCATGAGATACCCATAGGCCCTTCGTGCACGTTCAAATATGCTCCAATTCCGTGTGCAGTACCATGCATATAATCGAGCCTATCATCAAGATGAATCAGATATGATTGTTGCAAGACTATATAGTGAGAATGATCGTCATCACAAGTGCTTATGAGAGCAACTCACCCAACTTCCCAAAGACTTCTCCGTGCCAAAACATCCAGATAGTTACCCTTGATCATTGAGGGGAAAATAGCAGTTGCTAAGGCACACTGGCCCTTGAAAACGCGCGTGAAGCATTCCCGCTCATAGGCAGTAGGTACTCCGAAGTGAACAGTTCGTGTGACGTCTGTAGTTCCGTCCCGATATTGAGCCCCAGAATCACAAAGATAAAACTCTTGGTCGTTTATTGCAGTGTCCGTTGCAGGGCTGGGTGCATAGTGGATTATAGCCCCGTGTGCGCCAACTGACGAAATAGTGTTGAAACTTGGCCCAATGAAATCGTCTTGTTCCCTGTTATGAAAATAAGACATACCAGTGAAATACTATTCAAATATTCATCACAGTAGACTGGAGAATTGAAGAATCACACAAGGATTAGGTGAAGATAAACATAGTGTCTCTAGATTTGAAGCAAGGCGATACTTACGCTCTAAACTTTTCCAATTGAGCAGCACCAGAAAGTTCGGTTATCGCAGGTTCGCCGTTCGTCGATTTGACCTTATCCTCAAGCCAGGCAAAGTATTTAACAAGAGCAACGCCATCTTTGAGATGAGCTCTCTTCATCCCCTCGATTTCGACAGGGTTCTTAATTGCCTTCATAACAGCGATAGGTGTGATATTGGTATACCGTTTATGATCATTTTCTCCGACTCCACAACAAACGTGTAACGCATAGCTAGAGTCATCGCTGATCCAAGTCTTTCCCTCGCTCGTAGCATGCCTCTCCTTCAAAAATTCACCGACTTGATCGTAGGGATGATAATCTACATCGACACCTTCTTCTTTGAGCTGCCTCCTCGCTTCGTCCGTGAGTTTTGATTGATCGACGAAAAAATGGACTTTCTCAAAAGTAAGAATAACATAGGCAAAAAATACCGGATTATACTGAATGTCACTCCCTCTCAAATTCAGGAGGTAAGCAACCTCGTCAAGCGCCGTTACCACCATGGTAGTCACTCCTTCATTCCGCATAGCTTCGCGACAAAGCTCTACCTTTTCTCCAGCTGCTTTACCAGAGTATTTCAAAGGCTGTGCGACTATTTTATTTGACGGTGAGCCTGGCTTTCCATCTCCCCACACCAAATCGACAAGGTTTTTTTCAAGAGGAATAAATTCGTGTCCAGCTACAGTAAGGGAGGCTTGTATAGGTGCCCAAGTCGTATTGTTCAGTAGCTTTGGATCGGCGGCAACGATAGATCTCGGAGCTAAATTCGAACTGAGCCAAGAAGCCTGCGTAGGAGTACCGATAACTCCTTCCTTCATCAAAGTCCAGGCCTCTGGTGGGTCCAGTTCTTTTGTAGCCTGGGAGAAGTACCTTCCGTCAGTCCACAACAGAGCGCGGTCTTGAGTGATGATTGCAGTTCCAGCGGAACCCGCAAATCCAGATATGAATGATCTGTGCTGATCTTTGTCCGCCAAATACTCAGACTGATGGGAATCCGCGGATCCAACTATGTAGGCGTCAACTGATCTCCCGTTTGTTCCCACTGCTATAGACCTCATCAATTCTCGCAGTTTTGCTAACTTCGCGCTTCCATTTTTCCCCGCCATTACTTCGTTTCTGAAAAATTTTATCAATTCTCTCGTTACCCTTTATGGTTGTTTTTCAGTACGTGATTAATTTGAAGGAAATAGAATGACGTAGGTATAAAACATTGGGTTGAATTTCGTGCTAATTCATATTCGTACCCGGACATTTTCTAGGTTATGTTATCCAATATTCGATTAGTAAATTATGAGAAATCCGTTCGAACGTTAGGAGTTTCAAGTTATACTGGTTACGAAGAGATTCAATAAGGTATTAAACGCTATCTTATCGAATGCATCTTATCTTTATTCTTATTTATTAGCTTACCTCAGCCTACAACTCGCTGTCAATTTCCACCGACCGCGATATGTTGCAAATGATAATAATGTAATATTTGTTCCCCGACGTATCTGTGCTGACAAATGAAGTGGACAGAGGAGAGTGGTACCTCTCTCTTCACGATAAAACCGTTAACCTTATGTGACATGCAATCCGGTCATGTTGAAAATAATGAAAAAAAAAAAATGTTTTCACGCTATTGCTATTCGTGTTTTTGTAAACTAATTTGACTACTACTTCGGGTTGCCTCGGGTATACGAGTTGGAGTGTTCGGGAAACCGAACACAGGACTCATGGCGCCGGATTTGAATTTGAACCTGAATGCGTTATTATGTATTTAAAAGAAAATATATTTAGAAATAACGAGTGTCCACTGAAGTCGGCGTAATGGGATGAAGGACAATTGGTATGAATAATATTTGTATATACGTACGATTGGTTTTATTATTAAAAATGTACAGAATAAAGTGTTTATTTACAAGAACTTGCTCGACAGCCGTAGCTAATTAGCTAAAATGATTACCATAAAAAACATATTATATACATATAATAATATAAAAGCAAATAACAATTAAAAACAAACATTAAACTGGCAATCGCTCAATTCTTATGCAGGTAATTGGAAGCTATACCTATATAGGCAACATATGATTTAAAAAAGAATTCTTCCTACTGTTTATCATTCCACTTCATATAAACTATAAACAAAGTTATGCTTATATTACAATATAGTATGTATATAGTGTGCCAACGGGTTTTCGAGACTTCGAGACGATAACTTTAATTATATCGTATAGATAATAAGTATACACTATACATATATACACTTTAAATTGCATAGAGTATATATATATATATATAATATTGTGAGTTATATTTGATCTTCAATTATATTTAAATTAAGAGTTCGCTCGGGTACATAATGTATAATACCTAGATCTCTTGTATATTTTAATCGGCACGGGAAATGTCTGAACTTGCTACAGTTATTGCCTGACCGTATAATTAGTACCTATATATTGATATATAAAATCCAGATTGACTAATAGTATTCCGTTGATAAGATTAAATACAATAATGATATTAAGCTTATGATATTGTAACGTACCATATCGTAAATAATCCACGTAATTATATCTGGCCTATAAATTTATATGTCTTTCAATCCGGATTATCGCTATATAATCAATCATTTCTGACACTATATACTATATAGATATCAACGCGTCACTGATATAACTTTAAGCTGTTTTCCCTAAAACATGTTCGGAATACTTATAATGGGTCCATCACGTACATAAAATTTACAAAAGTATATAAGCTGTGAATAATTTGAATCACATCCAGAACAATATAATAGCCATAGCCGAATGATACCCATAACGTGCGTATTATAATTATTACAATTATGTTTGCGCACAAGCAAAATTAAAACCTCCATTATATAGCTATTATTATACAGTATAATTATTAGCCACAATTAACACGACACATTTACATATACGCAACGAAACGGATTAAAATTCAGTCTTAGTATTTGCCTATGTAAACGTGGAGGCGATCGCAAAAAATACTTCGAACCTTGAAATCAAACTAATCGGCAAGTTCGCGATCATCACAGACATATATTTTATAACAAGTATGCGCATTTTCTAAAATACAAACTTCTGTAAGTTTGCAAATGGCTGAAACTCAACGTGAGTCGCGATTTCTTAATTTTATTAGCAATTTGGAACGGAATTGTACGTGAAATGCTCAATCGCACCTATACTAAAGCAGAAGCTGATGATATGTTTACGATTTCATAACTCTCGCCTGAGCAATTAATATATACAACGTTCTCGCGATGTCCGAAGCTGAAGAAACGCGAATACGGAATCGACGTAGACCTTGTCCGCACATTTTTAACACGCGATATGTATTCGAATACCTATTGTATAATTACGTATTGGCAATGAGTGCGGCTAACATATAAATTTTCCAACAAACGCCTGTAGCGTTAAATAAAACCCATTGACTGACTAGAAAACCATTTGATCAACAAATTCTAAGGTTTCATGGTCGTCGGTACGGGGCGTTAAAATTAAATGGAAAGTGTCCGGTGGAACGGCCACGCTTCCTGGCGCGATACGAGCCTCTAATTCGACGGCGGAATCTTTCGTCTCTGAGATACAATAATGAGACAAAAGCGCAACGATAGTAGCGAACGTGAATCCCTGAACAAGTCGTTGACCGATGCAGGTCCGTTTGCCGGTTGAAAATGGGACGAAATGAGCTGGTCTCGTCAGCCTCCAGCCCTCAGCCTCACTTGTACGGACCAAAAATCTCTCTGGTCGAAAATCTCGAGCGCCAGATCCCCAGTAAGCTTCTCCAAGGTTCAGCTCGTAGTTGTTGATGAATACTATGGTGTCTTTCGATATCGGATACCCATCGATGTCGGTGTCTCGCGTAGCGACGTGAGGAACTATCGGGGAGCTCGAAACCCTCAGTGTTTCCCATATTACAGCCTCCGTGTAGGGCATGTGGGGTCTGTCATTCAGGTCGGCGACTTGGCAGTTACGTCGTCGCTGTGTGGCATCGCATTCCGCCTGAATTCTCGCCTGTACTTCCGGGTGTTTGACAATGTGGGCCAAAACCACCATCACAAGATTTCCTATGGCCGAATGTCCGCCAAGGAAGTCTTCCAGCTCGAACATAACGTGGTCCCAGGACAAATCCGTATCCGGTGATTCGAGGTGAAGGAGTAACGCGTCAGTAAAGTCCCGAGGCACGCCGTTCGCGAGGTCCAAGCCCGAGCGACGCCCGTCTACGATCCTCTTGAGAATGAACGAGCGGATATCCGTCGCCCAATTTCTCAGCTGTTTCATATGACCGGCATAAAAAGGGCTGAGCCATGGGAGGAAATCGATTGCGTAGCCTTGGTTAATCTCCCAGAAAATTTCGTCGAATATACGAACAGTTCGCCGGAACTCAATGTCCGCGTAGCTGAACCATGATGAACACATGTAGCTAGTGAACATGTTCGCCACAGCGGCTAGAAGCACCGGCTTTAGTGGTTCCTCGCCGCGTCGTATGAGCATTGCGTCGTCGCTCCCGAGAAATTCGATCAGCCGATTTGTCTCCGTGGTTGCTACTTGCCCAAGCTCACTCTGCTGGGTACTTCCGATTCGCGGTGAACAGTAGCTACGGGCAACTGATCTCCGAGTTCGCTGCAACTCCGACCAATCGCATAACGCAAGAGCTAAAACGGAAAACGTTCTTTACTATAAAGTTTTACTATATCGAGGTAATATATAGAAAATTAACCAACGTTTCTTGATAAAGTATATCGATCAATGTACATTGATTAGATGAGTAGATTATGTTGATGAAAAATCGAACTGTATATCTCCGGTTGCAGGGGAGCGGCGCAAGTTATAGGATCATGTGACGTCAGATGCCTTTGGTATAGGTATAAGCTATGCGTCCTGTATATTAGAAGCGTTTAGATCGAATTGCAAATATTTGCCACGCAAATAATGTTAAAAATTACGTCGAAGTGAGCAAAGTCAATGACTCACGCACGAATTATACTGTCGCTACGCGAGCATTTTTTCTTTTTTCGTGATTCCATTTTTTCTTTTTCAAATTAGAGAACCAACTAAGCATTTTTACCTACATTCAATTAGAGGACTAAGTTTAATTTGCGCTGGAAATAAGAGAAGTGTTGGAAACCTGTACGGAATTAATGTTCCTCGTAGTCGAAGCTATACATGCGGGTATAATATGTCACATATTCATTCGCTGCATAAGTCAAATGGAGAATAATCTAATCCTAAGTTACCAAACTTCAACCATTCCTTTGTTCGTAACTGGATAAGTATTGATGAATCATCATCCATGTTATAATCACCGAATAAATCAGCGAATTTCTATGCTGCGCAAGGATTAAGGTACACAGTATGGTTGTCGTTGTACTAAATTAGGTTCGCAAATTCGTTGCAATCGGCTGTATTCAACATCGATAATACCTATATATGTATAGGAAATTATGTTTCATTTTTCGATTTATACGAATTTTGATAATTCAGTACACACTGCGCACGTAGGTATACCTAAGCATGCGACATATTTACTAAAAGAATCTAAGGCTTGAGACTTAGGAGAAATTAAATCATATGCCCCACGAAGTAGTACATATCATGTTATATCAGCTACGGCTAATATGCCTGAAGTCATAAGAGTCTAGACTGCAATAGATGAAGCTGCAAAATACTGACGATGATTCGTCGTCACGTGACGTAGGTATGTACGTGATACGGAACCTAGATACAACGGTGTAACAAGAGTATTTTATGTATTATAGATGGGAACACGGTGAGATTAGGATCAGACAAACATGTTATGCCTTCGTACAAGCTGGAGTCTTACAGAGCTTCCGCGACATGTAAGACAAGGTATATATTAGATAGATGTATATGACGTCATGCCTCGGTGCTAAATTATTCTGTACTCTGATTATATTTTGATGCAGTAGGAAGTTCTACATCTCCGCTTACAGAGTCTCTCGAGAAAATTCGCAGAACTTTCATCCACCTATACGGCTACGACAAACTCTCCCACGTAATCAATACAAATAGTATAACGTTGCGAAAACGTATGCAAATAAAATACTGTTTCCAAGAAATCTCTCTCTCTCTCTCTCTCTCTCTCTCGTTCTTTTCCCGTTTTTCCGAAGATTCGAATTCACTGCCTCGCGCGATGTAAATAAATAGACAATGATAAAATATGTTGAATCGAATAATGATTATTGAACACAGAATGATTTTGAAAGATATTCAAGTTTATATCGTATACGAGGTTTACGATTATATGTAGTTTGAACTTACAGTTGTCACGATCACCGCCGAAGAGTTCATGAAACCGAAGAAAGTCCGGTCGACCACCGAAATGGTTGCCCTTTGTGACTAGGACCTCCTTGAGAAGGCGATAACTGCTGACAACAACACAACTCGACGCGCCGAGCTTGAGAGAGTAAATTTCACCATACTTTCGGCTCATCATCGTGAAGGCATGAAAAGGTCCACCAGATCCTCCCAACAGATGAAGACAGCCAAGAATCGGCAGACCGGATGGCCCCTTCAGTATCTTCTTCTTCCTCGAGTCTTTCTTCGTCTTGTTCACTCGTAGTTTCCCGATAATCGGTCCATTCGCAGAATCCATTCTCTCAATTTTCTCTCGCACCTTCCCAATGTACCTTGCGGAATCTTCATCGCCGCTAAAGCCGCTATCCCTGCTCTCGTAGCTCACACATCTATTCAGGCAATATTTATTACTAATTCTCCGTGCTGATCGACTTGCGTGCAACAGTTTCTCCTCCTTCCTCCGAACGGCAATTCTGATCAGGGTCCTTGCGACGAGCGTTAGAATTATCGTCAAAATAATGCACATCAGGCACCATGTGCATAACCAGCCTTCCGGACCCATAGCACAAGTTTTTTTCCTTAAATTGTTCGACGACTAAACTGTGACGGATATCTGTTTACTAAACTGCAGCAGCCCCAGTAGCAGTAATATGGTGTAGTGAGCTGCAACCGAAACTATTAACGACGACGAACGTTCTGTGATGAGCACCGAACCGTTGACGCGTATTATTTCCTCGCTGCGATTTTTAAACGCCGACGTCAGCCGGAGAGGCGCCGTTTGACAGTGTAACGAGGAATCATAAGCTTATACGAGGAACTCGGCTCCTGATGCGGGGCTGGTATTCGACGCTTGGGTGTGTGTGCGAATGTAATTACGAGCAACAAACGCCTTCTCCAACACAAGAGCACAGCTATACCGAACCAGCGATTTCTTTCGCTGCTTTTTTCCGTGCTGACGATATTTTTCCTGAAAGATTTTCGGCTCACTAACGCGGCTGACAGCGTCACAGGCGACTACTCGAATTACATTGCATATTTGGAAGCTATTCTATCTCTCGTATACGTCGTACGTACGCAAAGAGCAAGCGGATTAACGGTTGTGATTAGAAGCGTCCTTCGAAACAATTCTGACCTTCTCCCCAGTTCTCTGATCTATATAATAGATCTCTGGTATACTATAATATCGTATACGTACGGATAAACAAACAACCTAATTGTGTCCCTCGTACTTATACGTCGATCGATAAGCTTGACCACGGGATGAGACCGAAAGTGTGAGGCACATGCAAAAAGTGTTATCTACTCCTTTTTATGTCATTTCCGACTGTAGAAAAAAACTGTTCTAAAGTAAATTAGACGGCTCAGAGAGGCGCATATGAAACGTAAAATACGTCAAGCCCGACTATCTTGTTTATAAACCCATATTATATTTATAGTGACAGAGAGAAGTTTATTTTCATGATCTTATTCGGAAGCGGAGTAATCAGTTTCACTCGCTTTGCATCTAAGGAAGTGACACGAGCTGGAGAGATTCCTCTTCTTATACAGACAGGCCCTAGAAATATGGTCCAAACAGAATCATGTATATACGAATATAAACCTGTGCTTCTGCACTACACGTCCATATATTTGTGTCATTTATTTCGTTTTTCAACTCTCCCCACTCTATCTTATTCTCTCCCTTTTATTCATTCTTCGTTCCCTGATCGCAGCGGTGCAGCACGCACAGATACTCACAGCAGCGTCCCATATCTCATCCCCATCGCCCCACCCTTCGATCAATTGATCGGCTCACGACGGATCTAAAACTGCGGGATAGTCTTTATAGTCTCCGATCTTTAAGCGGGCGTAGATGTGCAACGGGGCGCACCTGACACGCGATCGTAACTTCACGGCACATATCACCTTCCATGGTATATGAACATAACACATACAACGTACAAGAAGACTATATGTACGTACATACAACATATGTATATCCAGCGCGTCAACTTAACACTTCGCAGAATATTGATGTCAGCAAAAGATCAAAGACTTGGCTGAACCTGCGTCTCTTTCGGCATTGCTGTAGTCTTCGAGATCTCCTGCATCACTGCATTCGAATGGTAAGTAACGTAATAGATTATCTCATACATAAACATACTATAATCTGTACCATTTCACTTTCGATAACTCGTCTTTCGTATTCGATGATCATCTAAATCACATCTTGAAGAACGAACAATAACAACGGTAACAATAATCACCATCCCCTTATGTTTATAATGATATGTATAAATTTGATTGCGTGTCTTTGAGAGGGTGCAGGAAATCATACTTTTGGAGAAATATAATACTTCCTTGTGCAAGAAGTGAAGATACTACCCAGTAATTTCCGTATCGTGAAGGACTTTCAATCATTGTATGAAAGTAACGTAGGTGGTACTACCCTCAGTGACATATTGAAAATCAATTTATTATTAAGCAAGAATCTGTGGGATACTTATGGGATCAACCAGTCGCACCGGTTGTACGAATTTTTTCCGCGTGGGTTGCAATAAATTTCTGCTGAGTATGGAATCAGTGTCAGAGTCAAGGACGAAAAATCGTTAAATGCCACCTTGATCAATTTTTTTTTTTTTTTTTTTTTTCCCTACTTTGTGGACAGAATATGTACCGAATCGTAATGACACTCCTTACACCCTTATTATATCTTCAGAACTAATAACAGCTCAGGTACACACTCCATCGTGGTTATCCCTCCGTGGCACACATTTCTTTCATATACATATACACTGTACATTTTCTACACATAGTACACAAGTAACGTATACACGCCTCTACATTACCTACCTACCTGTAGGATAAATATACCTACTTCAGCGCTGCGTACGACCTTGAACTAGCCAAGTAGGGCGGGGAGTATGTACAAGGTAAAGTGCAATCAAGCAAACTGGGCGAGCTGCATTATAAATCGATTTAATCAATATGATCAATATTCGGTAATGCGACATCGTCACGCGGTAGCCTGGATTTTTTTTTTTTTTTTTACGAAAAGAAGAAGTTGATTCGGCATAGTTGGGGATGAGTGGTGTTGTTGAGGATCATACGAGTAAAATCGAATTAAATTGAATTCTTTTCACTTGTATAATTAAGTGTCGCAAATTTTCATGCCTGTTTTTTTTTTTTTTGTGTCTCATTGGCAGTTTTTCGCAAGATGATTGAATAACTGGAAAACATAAGAATCGTGTCACGTGAAATGATATGAATCACGTTAACTCTAAAGTTGAACGACTTGTGTGGATGTGACCATTATTTTTCCTCCTTGTATTTTCATACCTATAGTGTGATGGACGTCACTAGCAAAGGGATATATGCAAGCGAATAAAATATGCATTTGATTCGTATATACCCTGCGTGGTGTATAATATATATATATATATATAAGCCTGTACGTGGCTAGTCTATTGACGCAGTAGCAGCAGTACCATAGGCATGGATAATATATTGACATAAATCACCCATCAAGGTATCATATTTAAATTCCGAATGGCCGAGTGGTGGACTGTGGAACCCTTGTCAAGAATTTAACAAATATGGTGATAAACTTATTACTGTTAGGAATTGCGAATTTCGAGAATTTCTCCACAGTTGAAAAGTATCAACTATATGAACAGTCCACCTGACAGGCATGCGATTGTGTACGTCAGCCTCGGTACATGTAGTCAATTTGAAACTGTGAAGTGATTTTTAATCGTGAGAAAGTGTCTCTGACTCCTACCTGAGGATATAGATGTGAAACAATTAACGTAAGAAATATATCAGCCGTTTATGTATTATAATTAACCTGGCATCTGCATACATTTTCGAATACGCGTGAACGATTTAACGGCATGCCTTAAGGGTGTCTTGTCTTCCGCGCGGTTGAGACTTATTGTTAGAATGAGTAAAAAATCGTTGGACCTAGTTCTACGAGACGAATAAGTCCTGTCCCGCAGAGAAGAAACCTTCAGGATTATGGCA
This sequence comes from Rhogogaster chlorosoma, assembly GCA_944452935.1. Lineage (NCBI taxonomy): Eukaryota > Metazoa > Arthropoda > Insecta > Hymenoptera > Tenthredinidae > Rhogogaster > Rhogogaster chlorosoma. Next base: position 41,573,935 of record OX101797.1, on the reverse strand, counting down.
ACCGGTACAGTGTTTGCGGGTTGGCAGGTAGGCATACGCCTATTAAGGAGGAATCAGTCAAGTTCAGGGACTTCCAGTTTCTTACGTGGCCCTCCGCGTCTCTCTCCGGTTCCTCCTGCCCTCTTGCCCTTCTCTTCCTCTTCTCCGGCCCACTGCCCTCCGCCAAAGGGCTGTTGGTAATCGATTTGACATCGATCAGCTGACATTTATTTCGTCAAACAGATATATCCAACCTCCACGTCAATCCTCGCGGAAGAAGGTCCTCCGTTCATCCGGGGAAGCCTTCGAGTACGCAACAGCAGTTTGGCAAAATGATTTTTCTTTCCTCCTTTGGTTTATCTCCGTTTGTGAATGTAGTCAAGGCGAAATGATTTAAAAAGCTTGACGGGGTCAGTTTTCGAGATAACGTGACGAATCGAAAACAATTTCGCCAAGGGAGTGACTATACAAGAAGATTAAAGACGGATTTTCTTCCACCTTCTCTATATATATGTAGTATAGACATCGAATTATGTATCGAAGATCCTGATCAATGAATGCAGTACCTAGATCGGCAATAAAAATATGTATCCGTGAGCATGTACCATCGTCGTTTGACTCGGCGGCGTAAAATCATCCCCTTTTTTTCGAACCGAAATGATAAATGGTGAAACACCCTGTACACAGAACTGTGGAGGTACGCGAGTTGTTATGCGGTACGCAGGAGAGACGAGCGATGGTATAGCGATATATAGCTACTGTTTAGCTGATGAGTACGCGAGAGCGGGGCGCAAGGAGCGAAAACGAAAGAGCGGACAAGACGAGATCAGGCCAAGAAGAAGCCGAAGAAACGAATAAATTAGGGTGAGAGGCTGAAGACGGCAACAAACAGCAGCTGCCCTACCAAAAACCAGGCGCGCGGGACGCTCCTGGGATATTTTGCACGTGTTGTTTCGTTATTATTATTTTATTTTATTTTTTTATCCTCCTCAAATCTTACCTTTCCTTTTATTATTCTTATATATCCTCTGTCTCCATCTTTTCCTCGTACCCACCGAATTCCCCGTAGAAAACGTCGTCCATAAATCCGATCGCAAGGGTTTCGCCATTTACGGTTGCACATACGCCTATATTTATATAGGTATATAGATATTATAGATATATAACTATGGCATTCAAATTTGCAACGAATAATAATCCACCGATAAAACCTATTTAAATTAAATTTCATTTGCAGTCAGGTACTATAATTTGTATAGGCGATATTATATGATCATACCTGTACAGGTATAGGTACGCGTGTATACGCGACATGTTTTGTTCAATTAATCATACGTTTCGACCAGCTCCGCGATCCCACACTCTCGTGATGTATTTATACTTTTAGTAAGAAAACTTCACCCTATATGATTGTCAGAGAGCTATTATCACCTAGTCTATTCTTTTACGTGTAATATGCTATGGATTTTTTCAAGATAATTACACCTCCACAAGTTTGCATGTAGCGTAAAGATAGATATAGTATGTAGCTATTGACCGTTAATTAACAGAAAAATCGTGTACCAGTATTTATAGTGAAGTCATAGAGGTGCAGGTAGCTGGCCTCTACCTGTACGAATGACGGCTATCAAGTGCCCTAGACGAAACGGACCTGTGGACAAACTTATTGATGCCGGATTTATAATCACCACATTTATAGTCTTATGGGTAATAGAAAATGCATGTATTTCCACCCATCGCTCATATCCCCGCAGAGATCGGTGAAAGCGACCCCGGAGATGGTCGACAAGAATAACCGTCAAGGGTCCTTCGATGTGAATACATACGAGGCAAGATAGAGAACGACATAGAGACATGGGGACGGTTTTATTGGTTAATGTCATAGAAAAAATCCACTGGGGGAAATGGCGAATTCATAGACATATCAAAGTCCTATGTACCTCTAGTCGGCAAAAAGAAAAAAATTTCAGCAGGATTGTTATGTTCGTGGACATGTTCCCCTGAGAACAATACCTATACTAGAATCACATATAGTGTATAATATAAATGGAAAAACGAAGAAAGATGAAAAGACAGAGAATGAAAGAGGCTGGCTCGATGGCTTCTCTACTGGACTCTGCAGGCAGTGTATGACAATAGCTGAAAACAATATAACTCGTTCCGTGTACGGAAAATGTCTAGGCTGGCTAGGATATGGTAAACTGTTAGTGACGGACAACGGACGGATTCGATTCAACCTGGGGAGATCAACCGTGACGATACGGAACAGCACATAGATAGCACATCTTCGATCTTGAATCTTGGATCTCGGATCTTGGTGCCCGGATACCTGAGGACAACGGTGGTCGACGAAAAACAGTGAATAGTGAATAGTGAATAGTGAATAGTAAATAGTGAATAATGAACGAGTAACGGTGGCAATATAGACACGCGGCGCGATCCGATGTATGGATACGTGCTCGGAGTGTATATAATGGGAATTGTAGAGAATTACAAATGTCGAACCAGTGAATAAAATACATCCCGATATTCGTCTTGGCGACAGGATTTACCCATCCACTCCCCACCGTTCCCCTGCTATCTTATATCGCACCCCTTCGCGAACGTACTGCTGTATAAATTTAATTGCAACTATCCCATAAACCAAATCATGTCAACACATTTAAATAATGTTTTTTTTTTCTTTCTGTTTTCTAAGAAATATCACTGTGTAATAATTCTGGGAAACAGAAGCGAGAATAGATTCCTGTGAGACGCAATTTTTCGAAGATTGGAAACAGATTGATTTATCGTTGACACAGGATTCCTATCTTGACGATAACTGAAAATTTCAGAAGCGTGTGTTGTATTGATCCGATACTCTTACCCCCTTGTCTCTTGACACATATACCATAGAATGTGGGTTTCAGACTGTGGAAGCATGTGTAAATTTTGACCCAACTATAGACTTAAGTAGGTAAGGTTCTGAAGGTATCGAGGCTAGTAAATTCTCCAGACATTCTCAATATAAAACCTAATGACCTATTCATTTTGTCAGTAATGTAATTCACATGAGATGTAAATGTCAACGAATAGTCGAAAATTAAACTCATGTCTTTGATTCCGTCTAGTTTCGTTGTAGAACTAGACCACCTATTGATTATAGTTGAATATCAAGGGAGACGGTTTTTCACAAAATTACGCCTAGGTAGAGTCTAGTATTCGACCATCCACATAATGCTTCGGACCAAATAGCCAATATCAAGAAATATCTACTTGGAGATTTATACAGTGAATTATAGTAGCAGGATTCGAGGACGTTTCTAACATCGGTAATAACTAATCAAGCGAATAGCGGACTGAGATGGAAACTTTGTGGCACTACAAATTGTCTCCAAGTGGTATTGATTCTTTCAGGCTTTAAATGCCCAAGATTCGTGGCCTAACATTGCCAATTAAAAGCACTCAAAAATCTCAATCGCTCACGATTTCCGAATTCCGAGGTCTACAATTCACGCTCGTGCTAGACACGACGTCACGTAATGGAAGTTGTAATCACTCCGCTGACAATAAGAGAAACGATTTTTTGGCAGGAATGATATTCATATACCTACTTGCTTGGGCAAAACACGGCGATCAAATATGGAAAAACGATTTTTTCTTCTTTAAATCAACTAAATGTTAATTGATTCAGAAAAAAAGTGGTAGGGAATACAATTGATAGTTTTGACCGATTATCTCAAGAAAATCTATTTCATTTATTCAACAAATCCTTTCCCTCGGTGTAACTTAGCTACGACTTACGAAAGTATTACCTACTAATCGGCCAGTCGAAGACTTAAACAGCTATACCATAAATTCACTTCATAGTGTGTAATATACATATACCTGACAACCATGTCCTCAACTTCGCTCTATATAAAGGTGGAAGAAGTGTCTGCGCGTTTCAGTAGCCAAAAACGTAATACGCGCCTCGGTCTTCTTTCGAAACATCGCGCGTGCTTCTTCGATTTGTATACCAGTAAATTTTCTAGTTGGCCTCTTTCCTCATCCTGCGTGCATCAATTACGGGGGTTTGTGTTTTTATTGAAATTGGGTAAACGTTAGCCCTTTCGATCATTCCTATCAAGGAGGCTCTATACTTGAGTATAATATGCAGACTCTGTTGCAGAATAAGAAGTGAAGTCGCGGTCGTACGTAAAATGGCCATCGGCAGCTGGTGGACAGTGAGTGCCGTGACGTTTGTGCTCTTTCTCATCTATCTGGCGTACTTCTGGAAGCTCAATTGGATCCAGGTAATATCAGGAAAACGACGGATAGCATATCACTAGAACGGTCGTAAACGAGAAGAGGATTGCTATATGATAATAGGGATGATAAGTTCCAGATCATCGTCACAGTCTTACATGCGCAGTTTGCGTTTATCAGATTCAGCACTCCGACGCCGTAGGAATAATCACAGATAGATACACCTACTACGATGATGGAAGTAATCCATTTTTTGAATGTTGAAGGATTTGAGGGAAAAAGACGCAAAAAGCTCTTGGCTTCACGGGCGGCTGGGTGATGGCGGAAGTGGAGGTTCGAGGAACAGGAACAGGAAGATAGGTCGGCTACCCCCGGTATATCCAAACGGTTGGTTTGCCCTTTTAGAGAGTTCACAGCTGAAGCGTGGCCAAGTGAAACACATCGAGGCTCTGGGACAAAATTTTGCAGTTTTTAGGTAAACTTATCATTTTTGTCGATCACATTAAACGTCACACGTCACACGTCGCGTTAAATGTGTCAAATGACCATTACGTCGGGGCAAAAAGATTAAATGAATCTCTGCAGGACGCAGAAGGGAACCGTGAGCGTACTAGATGCTTACTGCCCACATCTGGGCGCGAATATGGGCGAGGGTGGCAAAGTCAGGGGAGACTGTCTCGAGTGTCCTTTTCACGGGTGGCTTTTCAGCGGGACGGATGGCCGATGCCAAGAGATACCCTACTCCGACAAAGGTATTTATCCGACATGTTCCCGACTAGCCTATACCTACTGTTAGTAGTGATAAGAAGATGTGAAAGGTTGACGATGTGTTAAAAATTTCTGAATTTACTATGCAGCTGATAGGGGCCGAGTTAAAGTTCTGAATTTTGAAAGATCCAAACGGTATAAATTCCGGATTCGTTTGAAAATGAAAAAGTACATCTCAAGATGATTGAATTGACCACTTATTGGTTTCAATACAATTAATATAGCCCGCGTTATTAAACACGGAATGAATACATGCGTGAATTTTAAGTTTTGGAGGAATATATTGACCTTCGTATTTTAGCTTTCGCAATTATTGTGAAATCGGCTGTATATAGACTTTCAGGGGAATACCCTCTCTAAAAACGGTGAGCCGGGGTAAATACTGAAATTCGGAATTTTTACCGTTTGGGACTTTTAAAATTCATAATTTCAGCCCGGCTTCACAGCTGTGTCTAAGAATACAGTTGATAGAAGATGACGAAAGGGAATTATCAAATATACATTTTCCAAATATGCAGCATCATATCATTATCTACATATCCTGAAAAATGACGTTTCGTTGCCCTTAGACCTTGATATCTAATTTATGGCCTGCCTCAAGTGCAAACAAATGTTCAAAGCTATAGCGAAGGCGATAATTATTGCAGATGCTCATATTTATTTGTTCGTTATAATATGTGATATGAGATATTGATAGGACTTCCGTTGTTTATCTTCTTCATTCGACACAGTTCCTGAATTTGCGAAAACCAAAGCATGGGATTGCTGTGAAATAAACAAAATAATTTTCGTCTGGCATCACGCCGAGAACACAAAACCAGACTGGAGGCCGCAACCCCTCGATAAGATATCTAACGGGCAATGGCGTTACCAGGGTAGAAATGAGTTTCTCGTCAACAGTCATATACAGGTGCGTTGCAAGTTACCTACTACTATCTCGCTTAGACTGCCCCTTAACACAACTTTTTTTTTTTCATTCGCCTCCTAATTTGGTTCCATAGAAATAAATAAAAAATGATGTTCACAACCGGGGACGTCAATTCTAAGGGGAAGGTGTGCCGGTAAGCACTTTTGCCTATTAGAAATAACATGGGATTTTGTCATACTCTGGTTTCTAATTTTATTCTTTTCAAATCCCAGAGACATTCAACAAATCTGAAAATCATCCGAGTCTACTCTACATGGGTGACAAACATGCAAAAAAAATTTAGTCACTTCTCGTGCAATATTTTCTATGATTTTGAACGCATGTATAAAATCGAAAAAAAAAAAAAAAACATTCGCACGAAAACAATGGTTTTCGTTTTTGCATGAGGAGCCAATCAAAATTTGTCTCATGTTAGTCTCTGAAACAGAGTGGATTCTGATGATTTTCAGATTTGTTCAATGTCTCTGGGGTTTAAAAAAAAAAGAATTAGAAACCAGAATATGCGAAAATTCCATCTTATTCTAATACTCAAAAGTTCATGCTTACTGGCACCCCTTCCCCTTGGAATTGGGGTCAAAGTTCAATTTCGACGTCGAATAACTTTTGAACTAGTAGATTTAGCGAAAAATTATATGAGACATTTTTTTGAAGCGTTAAATTCTCCACAAAAATATCTATGACTCATTATTGTAGATTCATTTGTCTGCAAGTTGTAATATTTTTAAAGAGCAAACGAAGTTTTTCCCGTGTTATTTCCATAAGAAACTTTGGTTGGATTGCGGGCTATCTAAGAGTTGATATTAAGAGCTCAAATTTTCAGGGGATTGTTTTCTATCTATTTGGAAGCGTTTAAGCCCCTGGGAGCATAGAAATTCGAAAACACCCCTGTTAAGGACCACCCTAATACACACCTTCTCCAATATAACTACAAATGTATTTTGATGATTATCAGGAGATACCAGAAAACGGCGCAGATTGGGCTCACCTGAGCGCGGTCCACGGTCCTTCAATGCTAAGTGAGTGTATACCATGGCTAGCGCGGCACAGTTGGACCGGAGCGGAATGGGCGCCGTACGCGCCGTTGTCGCGTGACCAAGAAGAACCAACTGCGAGTTCCGGTGTGGAAGTGAAAGAGAAACCAAAGGTTGATGATGACCCGGAAATGGAGCGGAACGAAAATCGGGAGAATTTGAAAACAAGGGATAACGACGACGTGGCAGAATCTGTCAATAAAAAACGAACCAACAACAATAAATCCCACAAGGCAACTATGCGGTTACGCCACAGCTTGATACTACTAGAACGCATCGCTGTCCTTCAGCTAAACGTTAAAGCCGAGCAAATAGGACCCGGATATGTAGAACTACTCGTACAGAGCAGTATCGGGCCGTTTTGCATCCTGCAAACGGTAACGCCGTTGGAGCCTCTGCTGCAACGTGTTACGCACCTAATGTTCGCACCGCCTCTGATCGCCCCGATTGCAACCCTCCTCCTATTCGGAGAGAGCGTTATGTTCGAGCGAGACGTTGCGGTATGGAATCACAAGCGGTTTGAACAACGCCCGCTTCTGGTTCGCGAAGATCGTTCTATTCTCGCATACCGCCGATGGTACGCGCAGTTTTATTCACCTCACAGCCCGACCTATCAGTCAGCGACGCGATCCTTGCAATGGTGAAGGAAGAGGCTTATTTTTGCAATTTTTAAAAAAATTTTAGATTACCGTCGAACGGTTATTGCAATCTATTTTATAAACGGTACGCGTTAATATTTAATTCACCCGCAATAAGCCCGAGCATGTAATTGTTAACTCTTTAAAATAATTGTTTAAACACATTTTGTATTCGAATTCGAATTCGAATTCAGAGCCAATTTTTCATCATTGAACGATTTATCCGGAGAGAAAAAAAAAAGTCAATGTTTGACTAACCTTTCGAATAGATAAAACCAATTTCCTAAATTAAGGCGATATTCGTACTACTTATCCATCGAATTGGAAAATCATGCAACGAAAAGAAATCGTTTTGATTTGGATGAATGAAGGGCCGATGATACAAAAAAAATGTGAGAAAAACCAAAATTTGTAAAAAAATGTCTTTGTAAAGTGTTTTTTTTTTTTCAAATTTCTTAAACATCCGCGCTGCATTTATCTATATCAGAACGATTCCTGGACGGAAAATCCGTTGTGACAAATATTCCTGACGTGGCTGGAAAATTATAAAGATGAAAAATACATTTTTATTTTTTTTATTTTTTTTTATTTTTCTCAATTTTTTTTTATCATCCGCTCTTTTTTCATCCAAATCGCAATGATTTCCCAAAGGAATATACATTCTGATGAATATTCTTCCCGTGGCATTATCTTCCAATTCGACGAAAAAGCACTAATACGGCATCACCTCAATATACAACTTAAATAATTGGTGCATTTATCATCTTTATAAATGATATATTTACATTTATGTATACTTACGTACTACATGCCATAGGCGTTAAAGATCGTTGGAAAAATAAATAGACAATATTTATTCATCTGATTGCTTCCTATTCCTACCTTTACCTGCGATTATGAGAATACAACGAGATCGCATCTGTATTATTATAATTCGTGTATCGATGTATGAAATTTTATAAGCATATTAATTTTCGGATCAACTTTTCTCGGTCTAGGTATATTCAGTTAGATAAAATCAGTTTATAATTCGGAGAAAACGCAGTAATTCGAACTTCGCTGATGAGGAAGCATAGCTAAAGACTTGAGAAGCATGCTTTCTAGTCTCTGCAATCACGTTGATATCAAAATATCACGATATCGACAGTATTCATGTTTTCTCAATACAAATAATTCACAAATAGATGAAAACAATTTTTATCCATACCTTATCACCATTCACACTCAATTGCTTTGACTTTCTGATTGATCACTGGCTATGTATTATTTACACCATATGCATAATTGCTTGTGGAATAATTATCACATGAGATATTAAATCTCATTCTATTATTCCTTCTACTCGCGAATTCAATTACTGGTTCAATCTAGTATTCTATTCAACAATGTTCTGGTAATCGAATCATTTCCATAAATCTCACTATGTATACTATCTACTTGCATAATGCAGTGACTATAGTTGTCGATTTATAATATAATAACCCAGCTGTGAATTGATTCAATTAGCTTGGGTGATGAATTGTAATCAGTTATTATATATTCATAATAATTGTGATATATCCATTAGCCATCGATGTAGCAATACCATTGATAGAGTAGAAGTTTTTAAATACTGATTAACTTTCAAATATGTATATTTGAAAATGAAAATATTCAAAAATGCTTCGTAATATTGTCGGCTCTGCATTTTCAGTTTTTCCAATCATTTTTTTCGTAAACATATAGAAGATGCAGAATGGAAATCTCGACGATTTCACTGAATAAATAATAAAAGATAGAAACATTGTATATTCTTGACTTTATTGAAAGATAAACATAATTACTATACAACTTTATAAAATTTGAAAACATTTATTACAATAGTATATAATTACATAGCTAATTGTTACGGCTCGCAAAGTGTTATTTCAACTAATCTTGATGCATATATAAATATAACATTGTTTTTTATACATAGGAGGCTCGAAACTTTCAAGACTGATATAATATGAAAGTAGCATTTATCGTATGGAAGATGGAGTTTCTTTTTTCTTTGCGTTTTTTTTTCAGCAATACAGATCATAGTCCAATAATTCATCCTACGATTTTTAGTTGCCAATTATAGTTGCCGTGCGTGAGGATAAACTGAATCGATAATTCATATCACTGAATAGGTATAGTTTTGTTTTATCCCCACACCTATACAAAACGTGAACTCTGACTAATAGTAAGATTAAAGTTATTCAGAGGTAACGATCAGATACGATGACTAAAAATGATAATTTTCATTTACAACTCGTGAAACTATTCAAAATATCTCGATGTAACTATACATTTCTAATCGAAATCCGTAGAAAATATTAAAAGGCATCAATATTCGTTACGTTTTCGTGTATATCCGAGACACCTGTCCAACAAATATGATTCGAATCGTAGGATTTCAACAAATGAAATGAGAAGCTATTATTATGCTTACCAATAAATTCTAATATAACGAAAACTCCTTTCCCACATTAATCTAATGAAATATGTGAAGTATAATATGGGATGTTTGACAACTGAATATACATATCAGGTATAGTCCTTTAGAGTATCATAAAATCCTTTTCTTTTTCTTTCTCTTCTCTTTTCTCTTTCTCCGTCTCTTTCTTTTTCTCTTCTTTTCTTTGTCTTATTTAATAATTTCATAAAATTCCGATAACTGGCACGCAAATGTCAATATAATAAAAATAAGTCAATATAATAAGATAAGTATCAACTCGATCATAGATGTCGCTTTAGATCGTCGGTAACATAGTATTTTTTGCAAACGATTGCGCATATCGAAAAGCTACTTCCGGTCACTATTATCTGGGGGAAACCAGCCTAGGGAGAATCCCTAGGGAAAAGCACTAGCACAGATTTATTTAATTTTTCCCGGATAATCGGTTGCCTATCAAACGTTGGAAAAGCGCTATTCAACACCGACAAACGACCAACAAACGATTAAAAAAAGAATTCACTCGATCGGGTCAGATGAGGGGCTAAGTATATGGAGCCCAATTTTTCCGCTCACGTGGTTTGTTCGAGCTAGCTACACTTTTTACACTTTTACTAGATTTTACACTTTTCACTAGAAATTTACACCTCCTATTGGGCGAGTGTAAAAAGTGTAAGAAAAGTGTAGAAAGTGTAGCTAGCTCGAACAAACCAACGATTACCATCTCGCGAAATGTCCAGTGCCGATTTGGGCGAAGGGTTTTTTTTTGGTACTACATACATTTTATATCCAAGTCCCGTTTTTATACATTCTTAATTATTTGTCAGCTGTCAGTTGTGACACTTGTGAGTATACCTTGACTTCGGCGATAATATTATCACTCTGTTCGTGTGGCGATCAATGACAGACAAATTCCTCACCCGTGATCGTGCCGTAATCAACCATCGACGGTCTAGCCCTCGCCTTCTATTTGCGAGTTGAATACGTGAATAATTTTTAAACGAAACTTCAGGGAAACCCTTTGCAGTTTCTTCTACGATTCCTTCCGCGTTATAAAAGGATTACAGCTTGTTTACTCCGCCTTATGTCTATGGATTCGCACACAATGATCCGAACTTCGGAACATTTTTCTTTGGAGATTAAAAATGACGATTTGAATATGAATTATCGTCTGTTGTTCAACTCGTAATCGAAGCTGTCTTCTTCCAGTCAAAATGCCTAGTACTATACGAACCCTTCCACTTTACGTCGGCAATTGTATAGAAGACCTGGCGCGGGAGGCTGACAAAGTTAAATTGAATAAACGAGCTCCGAAATTTGTGTGCAAGGCTCTCGACAAGTTGCTCGACAAAGGAGAGAAGCACAGATTGAAGGGCGACGAAGAAATGACATACATATATTTCATGAGATGGATTGAGTGCATTCGGTGGCTACGAAAAACCCCCGACTATGCGAGAGACAAAGATTTACTAAAGCCATATGCCTCGGGATCCAAGGTAATTGAATTTATTTACGAATTTATTGAACGGCAAATAAGAGTGAGAAAGTAAAGTCTAGTTTCCACGTGGGAATGATTATCTAGGTGAACGAAATACTCGAACTTCTAGAAAACATGGCTAAAAGATTGAAGGACAGATATGAAGCCAAGAGATTAGAGGACAGTTCTAAAGGGATCGTTAATAACGTTGAAAAGATGCAAATCGAACCCGAGCAGACTAACAACGATGATTTGCTGGACGAAGTAGGAGACGTCCAGTTGAACTTACCTGACACACCGACGGATGATCCAGCCAATAAAGAGCCTGAAACTTCAATAACTTGCATGGAGATGTTTCAGGAAATGAAAAGGCTACTCGACCGAATGATAATCATTGACATTAGGGACAAAGAAGATTTCCAAAAGTCACACATCAAAAGCGATCAATGCATAAACATTCCAGCTGAATTCATTACGCCTGGGTAATTTGCGTCTTTTCGCTTAGAATCATTGTATTTGTGGGAATGATGAAAATGTTCTCTATTATATTTTGAGAATTAGTAATGCTCGAGGCTAATGTTTTAAACGTGTTTCAGAAAATTAGCTACCGATGTCTTCAGGTCTTTGAGACCCGAGGGAAAAACAGTTCAAGTTATCCGCCATAGAGCTCGAGAATATTGCGACCTGATAGTCTTGCTAGACTGGCAGACAACTAAAGCTTCAATGCAACCAGCCAATCGGTTAAACGAATTGAAAACAATTCTCAGGGATTGGGATCCAGGTGTGGCCTATAATAAAATACTTGTGCTAGACGGGGGCTACAAAGAATGGTTGAATTGTTTTCCTAGTATCACTACAGATCCGAAAGTAACTGTGCCCGATGTCGAGGGCAATAACATCGCAGAAATATTGGAGGAAGTCGAATATCCCGAGCTGACACAATTAGACGAAGACCAACTGATGATCAATGTCAAGTCCAAGCCGATTCCGGAGAGGAGCTTAAAGCCTAAGATAAACAACAAGAAAGATCTGATAATTAATAAGTCCGAAACTTTGGATAACGGAAAAAACGACGGGCCAAAGTCATTGTATAATACCAACAAAGTTAATACTTATTCTACAAATATGATGGGCGTGTTGAATGCCCAAACAAATATCGCTGATCATACACTTATCGATGGTACAAAATCGGTCGTAGCTAACAAGGCTGCAGATCATTCTAAAGTTAATGATTCTAAGCTAAGCTATAATGGCAGAGCACGTAGCGTGATTAATAGACTGGTAGAAAATGATATTCCAAAGCCAGTAATCGACCGCACTAACAAACCGAGTACTATGAAAATTTACGACGACGAGTCGGAGAAGAGACTGAGTTTATTGAGACAGGAGAAAGAGGTGTTAAAGAGTCAGGTGAAATTGGAGGAGGAGAGGCTGTTGTTGGAGAGTCAATTATTTGGCAGAGAAGACAACGAGGATGATAATTTTGCAGAGAAAGATCGATTGGTGAAACGAATTGATGTGCTAAACTCGATTATGACTGAAAAGGTGAATGAATATCGTAGTTGGATTTTTGCGTCTTCTTTATTCTTCGTCGAACCCAATTCCGATACTTTTCAAATTTAATGGAATAAATGTTGCTTTTTTCTCACACAGGCAGAACAGAACTCAAGAATTAAATATATGCTGCTGAAATACAGGCAGAACAATACTGATGTCGAGCCTTCGTACAAAGAAGAGAAAAATCAACTTGAACTTGATATTGGCATAGCTGAATCTGACATCAAGTCTTTGGCTATTCAGAGAAAAGTATTCACAAGCAAAAGGGATAAGTAAGATACAAGTCACACTTTTTACCAAAATTTCATATTGATTCATATTATGATTGCATCTTATCCCAATACTTGTCTGACGATCAGGAAACTAGAAGAAAACCTGGAAATGAAACAGAGAAACATGGCCACCCCGCCGCGCGAAATTATAACAGATACCCATAGAACACCTTTGAAATATGATGGACCGTCGCCAAACAGCGGTCTTAAACGATCATATTCCAGTCCGAACCTAGCGCAGGTAAAGAAGTTAAAATTGCAACACAAAGTAAATACCTACTTTTCACTTGCTTACTATAAACAGATTGTTTGAAATTCAAGTAATTCATACGTACTAATCTGCTCTAAAATTTACATAGCACCAGCTGTATCTCAATCATTGAACTTCATTAATTTCCGATTTTTCAATCATGCCAAATCTCTTCACGAATTTCATGCATTCTGTTCTCTTTGAGATGGGGAATTTGTATGGAAACTTGTATGTACATATGCTAATATAGATCATCTTCTAGTTTGACGTTTAGTACTTTTGTTAGATTTTCCAAGAGATTTTGGTATTTTTCCTTTTCCTTGCTCATCATGTCTGTAGAGAAAACACAGTCGCGAATGGGTATTAAATAAAATCAGCAAATTCCATACAATTCCCAAATTCGCTTAGCCATTTGCAACGATTAAAGTGAATACATTCTTTGAAATGATGTATCAAGTTGGAAACTCGTAAAGAGTCGGGCAGTCGAGGTCTGGATAACAATATGCCTCAAGTGGACAGGACATCGAAACCCCTACAACAGCTACAGCAGAACAAGAACATTATCGCGAATAACTCTTTTACCACCAAACAACCTTTGAGGAGGGATCGGGAGCAGAGGATGAACCCTATCTACGGGGATGTGGTAATGCTCATTTTATTGTTCACAGTTTACTTAATTGCAACATTTCCTATTACATGGATAGATACCTGCATTGACTATTATGAAAAAAAAAAGAAAGAAGTACAGACAGTTCCGATCACTCAAGAACTTAAATTCTTGGAATAAATTTGAACTGATAAGTAAAGTCTGTCATTTATCGGATTTAAAGTCGCTGCTGCAAGCTCCGATGGTATGAGCGAATAAAGTTATAACGATTCCTAATTTTTTACTTTTTTTTTTGTATTGCATTAGAAGTATATTACAACATATTTATTTCGACGTTATACTGTAATTTAATTGATGTCCGTGGTAATGCTATTACGAAGAATTAAAGTAACGTCACGTTTCATAATATCGTATGATTTAAATATAGAAGTACCTAAGTCTAAAATAAGAAACAAGATATTTGTATTAAATTTTTGAACAAATATCAGAGATAAAGCAAGGCTCAAATATTCTTCCACTTCTCTATTCCTCAATGTCTATACTCAACTTCAGATAAAATTTATAACGTAATGAAATACGAAATTCATGGAGACTCAAGATGTACAAATCAATCATGAATGATTTTTGTCCGATTGGATTGATGTCGTATTTAAATTGAGGATTGATTAGTAGAATGGGAAATCATCTAGTCTATTATTTCTTGTCACTTGTATAGCACTACAGATGTTTTGAAAATGTAAATTCGTCGGAAGTTATTGCAAATTAAAATGTTATCACAAGCCATTGATAACACGCATACGAGATATTATGATCAAATTGAGATAACAAAGTTATGTGCTAGTTGTCTCCAAGTTCTCAATATTAGTTCAGTTTGATCGAGGAGCTCGTGCTTGATAGTAATGCATTTTTATCTTTAACATACGATACCGTACTCTGTCAATTCTTGTCAAAGGAACCTGAGTCTTTTTGACATCAGATTACCTCACAGTATTTGCGTTCATGCGCCGCCTGTGTGTATACGAGTGATTTAATCTCGATTCCCCAATATGATATAAGTTTATAGCAATACGATTATTGCTCATTAGACAAGGCGAGTTCTCAGGGAAAATGGTGCAAATCAAATTCTTCAATGTAGTTGACTACAGTAATCCTGTGAGTATTTATTTACAATTGTAAATGAATTGTTAATCAAACGGTTAGTCACTAAGCCAAAGTTACGATGACGGGTCTAATATCAGGAAATATTTTTAGATAGCTGGCAGATACCTATCGTTACTTGACCTTGCCTGTTATCGTACATAAGTAGATAGCGTGATCTATTCGGTTGTTGATATGCTATTAGTATAATCCAAAGTTTATTTGACTTGGGATAGTTCTATTTTTACTAAGATACAACCCCTATTTTCAATTTTCTCTGGACCAGATATTATGTTCTTGCTTACGATTACCATTATGAAAATATAGCGCTTGTACAGGTCATGCATTAAATTGATACGATCTAACGATACTAGAAAGGCAATCTTATCAAAGTCTGCCAGGTCAATGCTGGACTGATAATAAAAACAGAAGCATCTGCAATATCCAACGACTGACTTCTGAATCAATAATTGATTTCAAACATCTCACGTGCTGCATATTCACGTTTGCCAATAAGTGGGCAGGTGGATATGTACGGAAGCATGGGTGACCTGTGGGGCTTCCCAATCCAATCTAATGACTAATGTCCAATACAGACATGCCCAGCCAATAGACCACAAGGAGACTGAATAATAATCACTCACTAACCCACCTGCTGACTAGGTCTTTCCCAGTTTCTCTTTGCTTCAAGTTAGAAAAGTAATGAACGGCATAAATTTTAGTGAATTTTCCGATTCCGGAAGCAGAGTTGTGCCAATAATTTATACAATGCGGGACCGGTGGTTGAATTTTATGTAAACACTTTCACAATAGCTTTGTACCAAATGAGAGAAATTTCTTCAATGCAATGGAATATCAATTATGCATTAATTATATTCCTGGAAGAAATTGTTGAACGAAACATGCCGATTTTTAGAAGAATGAATTGCCTTGTCCAGGGTTTAATGTATAAGTTTTATTCATCTATTGTTAAATAAAGACGCCCTTCTTGCTGGTGAGCAAATATGGTTTATACGAGGCTGCATAGAAAACTATCGCCTCAATACATCATCAGTTATTTCAAGAAGGTAAATAAAGCGGGGAATTGAAAATTAGTTTGATATGATCTAGAAACTTGATATCGATTGTGGAGTAGATTACATATTTTCGCTATTAATAAGCTCAACTAATATAAAGCCGAATTAAAAAATACGAATGCATAAAATACAACCGAATAAAATGAAACTAATGTTATCGAATTGTCTCCTTGTTCAGCATCCTGGAATAACTGGACTGAAGAATCTTGGGAACTCCTGCTATATGAATAGCATAATCCAATGTCTGAGCAACACAACTAGCTTGGCAAGATATTTCATCCAAGGTTCTTACACCGACGATCTAAATATAAAGAATAAAAAGACTGATACCCTAGTTGTTGAAGAAGTTGCACAAGTGATCAAGGCGTTATGGTGTGGCCATTACCGAAGTATATCTCCGAGAGATCTCAAGGTAGAGTGTCTAAGATTTTCAATACGATGATATTACATGATATTATAAATGGCTCGTCACCAGCGTACCATTCCTCGGTATATACTTTTATACTAAACCTAGAAGATTATTGATTGACTTTTTTGTACCAGGTCGTCATTGGTCAGTATCAGCTGCAGTTTGAAAATTACGAACAGCAAGACTCACACGAGTTCCTAACATTCCTGTTGGACTGGATGCATGACGATCTTAAAACAGTAAGAATAGAGAAACTTGTTTCAATATGAAGCAGTTTTATACTAACTCTGGTTTATTATCTTCAAGTAAATCGTATTCCTTACTCTCCGCAGACAGCAAAACTGGAAATAGATCGATCGATCAGCAACGCCGAAAAAGAATGGGACAAAGCGATGCATGGTCACACCTCGATCATCTCGCAATTGTTCTTCGGTCAACTCAGATCCACCATCAGCTGTGCGACGTGTGGAAATAGCAGCACTACCTACGAAAATTTCAACAGTCTAACATTGTCCCTCCCAGATTCCATTCGATGCACTTTAGACGTGAGTTGTCTGGTTATTAGATTTCGATACAACTAAGGGGTAGGAACTGATCAAAGAATTTTCCCCCCAAAGCAATAGAACAACAGTTATGCCCTTATCGAACAAAATTATATTTCTTCAGCCTGGTCAAAAGTTGGAATAGAATTGCAAATGAAATTTTCTATAAATTTTATCGTCTTTGTTTTCCCAAATTTTCTGATCACAAACCTTAGTCGAAGTGTTTTTTGAAAACGTTACTTTTGCAAAAGAACCATAATCATTCTTTCAGGATTGCATAAGAAAATATCTCAGTGGACAACGAGTCTCTGGATGGAGATGCCCAAATTGCAACGCTCCTAGGGATGCGACGAAAAAATTTGACTTCATCAAACTAGCACCTATAATTGTGGTTCACCTGAACAGATTCGGCGAAAGCGATGGATGGATACAGAAAACAAATACCGCAGTAGATTTCCCACTTGTTTCACTCGACCTAAGAAGCTACGTTGTACATGAGGCTGGGACAAATACAACTATCCCAAACTCTTATCAACAGACATACAATCTATACGCCGTCTCGAATCATTACGGAACTATGGAAGGAGGGCATTACACCGCCTACTGTAACAGTGCCTCTCAGAACAAGTCAGTACCTTGATTATTTCTCCTTTAGTTATATTTGTAACTTGTCGAAGATGTTTTTGCAATAGATTCTTCTATATTTGCAAGCGAACAAATTAGTGAACCAAGAATGATATTGGAAGCTACGGTTTTGTTATAATTGTGTTAATATACTTTTCTTAATTCTAACTTCTTTCTGTGCTAATACATATGTGTTCTGTGATTTCCAGATGGTACAAGTATGACGATCATACAGTGAGAGAAGTTTCGCCAACAGAAGTGAAATCGCAAACCGCTAGCGCCTACCTACTTTTTTACACATCTGTTCCCACTTCCCCCTACATGGTCATGTAGTGCAGTATGGTCGTGGAATGCCTGATCTAGTAATCAGGGTGTAGGAAATTTGTCGTGGACAAATCGAAAGACAAAAATAATGCAAACCCTTTACTGTATAAAAAAAAAAAGAAAACTTCTAATTTACGATTTGATTTCAAGTTTAAATGATATCGTCAGCTGATTATTAGTATATTGTTAATGAAAAATTCCGTGTCTAAAACAGCTGTACTCATTGTACATAAGTTAAATTAAATTCAATGATAATACATGAAAAGGGATAACAGATTGTGGGTTTTGATGCCTGCATTTTCAGATTAACAGATCATTAACAGCATTAACAGACATTAACAGCATTAACTGCATTAACAGATCTTATATTATTAATGTTATACATTCTCACATTTATAATAATATGTGGACGTTACGCCAGTTTAAGTGCAGGTAACAAGGAACTTACTTACAAACGTAAATATTATATGAATATTGTATCTACTCTAGACTGGCGGTTGTCATTTCACTGCCTTTGCAGTCTTTGCGTTATATTCTTTTATCTTCTTTTCTGACTCTAATTTGCAAGCATATTCTTGTCGTGCCATTGACTAGTCTATATATGTATAAATGTTATTACGACGATGCATAATTTTTGCTTCAATTATGCTTGCTTTGCCACTGCTGTTAATAATGTCCGAGGAGTTGCGTGCTTATAGTTAATAGCACAGATACAATGTAGAGAGAGACAGAACGAAAGAGAGAAAGAGAGAGAGAGAGAGAGAGAGAGAGATATATGTGATATTTTTGGTAAAGCTTAATATATTGATTACGTTCATTTGTATTACTACAAGGGCGAAATTCTAGATCATAGGTATGGCCTTATTAAGAGAATCTTATCATAAAACACTATATGATTACACATATTCTTTGTAAATATAAGCGTAAGTACCTAATGCGTTAACTGAAAGATTCACACAATGTTTAAAAGAAGAAAAAGTAACAAGAAAAAAAAAAAACAAAGATCAGAACATGTGGATTATAAGTATGTCTGTATTAATACGAGTATATGTTCACAAACTCGCAAGCATTCAGTTAATTACTGGGCATCACAGTATTTGCTTATCTAGATAATTATTATAGTTCATCCAGTTCCTCATTCTATAATGTTTTTTTTCTTCTTCATTTTCACATTCTTCGAAATAATTTAGTTTATTCATAAATTTTCACAATTAGATGTGAAAATAGAATAATATGTCGATGTTTCACATTCATGCTTGCGAGCGAGTGTTAGGACAATATATGATATGCCTTTAGCGAGAAATCAGTATGAAATTTCTGATGTTTATACGTTTGAATTTTTTCGCTTTATTTATTTATCAGTTATACATATAAGATACAATGATTCCTTTGGAAAGAAAAGTTTCATATAGAATCTGGCCGTATCCATGTCGCAGGATAAAATATAGTTTTCATTTATTAAAGTATACATTCCACGACATAATAAAGCCAGAATGAAACGGCCTCCTTCATTTGTACAGAATACCTATGAATATACATAAATATGATTTTAGTTCTATATTATTTATCAACCATGTTATTATTGTCATTATTATTATTATTGTTGTTATTATTATTATTATTATTATTATTATTATTATTATTATTATTATTATTATCATGTATTGTGAAAGATGACTTAAATATGATTGTTGTATAAATGAATCAATTCTCTGAAAATACAAATATAATTTTTAAACTTTCACAGAAAACCGCGTCATTCGTATACCTATCATTTACCTATAGGATACGGTGCTTGTCATTGATTGGTCAGAAGCTATACAATTTATTATTGGTCCTAACTCAAAATGCTTTGTTTATGGTTTTTGGTTGACTCAAGAGAGGGTGCTTTCGATGTCTCTGATTGATAAGGAATTTGCATTTCCTTTCACTGCGATCGAGGCATCGTTAGATAGGAGACGCGCTTCGCAGTTCAAGTTGCGTTGATTGATCTGTTGCGATTTGGAGTATAAGTTTTATCCAACTTCCACAGAATTTGAGGTTTGA
This sequence comes from Rhogogaster chlorosoma, assembly GCA_944452935.1. NCBI lineage: Eukaryota > Metazoa > Arthropoda > Insecta > Hymenoptera > Tenthredinidae > Rhogogaster > Rhogogaster chlorosoma. The sequence goes on along the minus strand of OX101797.1, from coordinate 41,553,585 downwards.
AGCTGTTTAAAGAAGAATAAACCGTCGATGGTGAAAAAATAATTATACCGCGTGAGTATATGCATGCGAATAAGAAATGTTTTTCCAAACGCGATATCATTCGAGATAAATAAATTTTGTCAATAAATGCAACAAGTTGCAGGACGCTCCCTTGTTAGGATCTTTTATCATTCATTCACAAATCTCTCGATAATCTGATGTTAGAAATAGGTGTTATATTTTTGTATTCTTCTATTCGAAAAAATCTTTCTAGCCAACAGTTTAGTATTTTATCATAATTCGTCAACGGATGTTGAATGCCGTATCCGAATGATAAAGCATGTGGCGTCTTTTTGTCAAACATGGACGTCGAATATGGTGCTTAATTTTCGCTGCGAAACAAAATTACTACAATTATTCGTCGATATCGAACAATGATATTTACGCATGCAGCAACTTAATAATTGCAGGAATTCAGAAGTAATTTCAGTCTCATAATCATAAAGATCAATTCGAGTGTACAAAAATACGGCTGTCGGTGATTTTTTTTTTATCAGCTTTGCGTCGTAATTTTTCTGTCTCAAATTATCCCCTACGTTTAATCGTATGTATATAACCATCGTGAAATTGGGTGAATAATTTTGGCGGGACGACGATGGTTCCGACCGTTCTAACAAAATACATTAGTCGCGTGCGGCATCTAGCGGTTATACCTCGCTCGGGAGCCTGTGCTCCGTTTGACAGGCGCGAGTTCGCGCGGGTCGTGCTTCGACGGTGGTAGCGTTGGCAGTGGGTAGTAGATGGACGGGCGGAACGCGCGGAGGCGTTTTCCAAGGTTTGTCCAAGAGGGAGAGATATATTTCATAATTGTTAATAATATAGTATCTGGATTGTTTGCTGACCGTTATTATCCCTTGCCTTAGTTTCTCTGCACTAGGTTATATATTATACTCACGAAAGCCAGAGTTAATCGATCGCTAAAATATTCTCGGCAAACGCCGCACCGATCAAACAGTTGCCAAAAATAAAAAAATAAATCAAATAACCAAGCGATTCATGTGTGATACACACAGACACATATACACCCGTATATATGCGAACGTTATACAACTGTCGTACCGCTATATGTGTATATATATATATATATATATATATATATATATATATATATATATATATGTTTTCGTTATTTTGTTGGGCGTATAGTTTCAATAATTAATACACAGCTTAATGAATTATGAATAAAATTAGGGCTAAAGATTGTCGAATGTTCAATTATTTCGGATCACCATTGCGGCTGTTGGGTTTTCTTGCTTCGTAAAAGTATTCATGTAAATTCGCATGTCGCACTTTGGCCTGTATTGCGCGCACCTGACGGTAGTTCTTTAGTGTTTTCGGCACGCCGCGGTTACACACGACACACGTACCACACTTAATTGATGTTATTCGCTGTTTCTCGAGCAGTCTGTACGCGTCCACGATGTGAAATACAGTGCGTCGTGTGTGACGGTAATCGTATCATGCAATAATTTAGCGAATAATTAAAATTAGACGAAATAATTAACCGAAAATATGACATGTTAACAACAATGCCATCGGCTTCGGCAAGGTATCGCTTATTTCGGTACACTATTATTATTCCCGTTTGTCAATCACGAGATAATAATATATACTTCGCTCGATATACGCAGGTATAATATACATAGGAGATTATAAAACTGCGTCTATTTGTGTGTATTCCCTTCTAACAATTGAACACTTCGATTTTGTCTGTGAGAAAATAATTCTTATAAACGTATCTTTTGTAAACAACTAAACCGACTACGCAATTCCCGTTAAGATACGTACTCACACAGGCAATGAATGCGTCGAATATTATTTTTAGCTCACACCAAGTTGATCCGCACGTTTAAAAAATATAGATACGGTATAACCAAACGACTAAAATATTATCTTTATCTATTTTTACGTATTTTCAATGTGGTATTACATGCTCCTCCACCCACCCCTCTATATCTCCTTATTTTTACATTACACAAAAAACCAGAGCTCTCGCCACTTTTGGCATCCTTAGTTATTATAGTCTGATAGATACAACATTCGCACCACTTTTACTTCAAGGCTAGTCCAACTAATTAAATGTTCAATCTCTTTACTAAGATTAGTAAGATTAATTAAAAGGTGTGCACGGTTGTATGTATCGACAGTGAGCCGGTTAATCTTTTAGACTTTATTTCCGACAATTATTCCTTCCATAATCGTAAATTGATTTTTGATAAACGATTACTTATATTTTGTCTTTTGATCGTCTTTTATCACAGCTTTGTGTCTTATAATGCAAAAATGATGTACTCATACAATGATTTCATTCTTATACCCAGATATAAGAACGATTCAGGATGTTTGAACCAAAGGCAAACAGTACTGTGACCAAATTACGCAGCGAATATGATCCATGGGCCTACAATCTGCTCAATGTCAACGCAAACAATCAAGTGAGTTTAGTACTCCACGTTTTTTATTTTCGTTTAAATTTTGTTATAGAATTTCAAGGCATAGATTTATGGCTGTTCTATTTTCAGGATAAATACGAGGATGATGATTGTCAGGACTTGAATAATTCGATGGTAAATGACCTGGTTGCTAAAATTCTTGATGACGACTCAGTCATAGTGGACGATGCTTTTGCTAGCCAGCAAAATGGATCTTTGCAATACCAGTCAGAATATTTCAAGCCAATCGACCCACAAACCATAAATGGATTGCTGCCTTCTCTCTCTTGGTTGAACAGCGTTGAACGACAATACAACCCGACTGAGAACGGCATTTCCAACGGATCTCAAAACAATGAAAAAGACTACGCAAAATATTGCAGCGGGTTACACGCCCTGAGTTTGAACGTGTGTACAGGGAACAGCTTAAACCAAGGGAACACTCACTCTAACAGCGTTGTAAGCGACCTACAGAGACCTAATATTCACCAAAACAATACATTGCCTAGCGACAACGGCTACCTGAATGGAAATAGAAACTATGGCCAATTGTCAAACGGCTTACTGACAACGACCAATGGCCTGAACTACAATACGCACTCGCCTAATTGGTCAGACACACTGATTTCCCCAAACTACACTAAGGATTTGTTCGGCAATTATCAACTGATTCAATCACATAGTGGAAATCCAGAGTACAATTTGAATTTGCCGTCTAATATCGCCCAGGACTCACCCAGTGCGGCTAGTTTGAATGATTTGGAATTACAGGGTAGCATATCTCAGCACGGAATTCAGAAGTCTCATAGCAATCAAATATTGAACGTTCACGATCCGTATAACGGCCAGAACTACAGACCAAACTCTGCCATGACTGATCTAAGCGTTGATTCTGGATTTTTGTCCAACTCCCCGCTTCAGCATTATTCTCCTGCTGATACCAGCCTACAGAATTGTGTTCCCAACAATTACCAGTGTGGTAGATACGAGGATTATAGAGATTTCTCAGACCCGAGTACCCTGAATATTGCCGTGAATGTGGCAAACGATTCCCTCTTCATTCAGCAACAGTCTCACGCTTTTAAGAACGAGAGACCGATGGAGCAGACCTACAAACGACTAGTCAATCGCTATCCTCCTTTGAACGATTACAACTCAATGCAAAAGGCTTGCTCTTCAAATCCCGACTGTAATTCATCCTCAGTTGTCAACATGAAGCAGAGAATGAACAATAATTTGTCAAAGGTGTCGCACAGTCCGAATATCAAACAGACAGAGAATCACCAAGTCTATTCGCCCATTGGATTTCCAAGGAACTTAGCAGCCAGAAACAACGGCGAATTAACTAACAAATATAACTACCAAACTACGAACGGATATCAGCGTTACACGGCCAACAATGCAGACACACTGAAAGCCATGCCGAATTCCAGTAATTCTAGAAACCATTACCAGGGTAATATCAAGCAGCAGAACATGCCCTACAAAATAGACTCGTTCGATTTTCAAAACGAGATTTCCTACCCCTCGTCTATGTCGCTCCCTCCGCCTTTGACCGGAAATTCACAGAGCAGTGAAATATTCAATCAGATAATGAAGCAGCGCCAACTTCAGGGGATTCGGTCCATACCGCCGTCCGACGTATTATTTAATGCTGGATTGATGCATGCTGGTAACATGTTTTCAACTGTATTGCCAGTCCCGGTACCTGTATCGGTTCCGCCTCTACATCCGATGTCCGTATTGTTTGGGGGACTCAGAAACAACACATCCAAGCGATCCGGACCGTCCAGTGTACTGCATTTGAGACTGGAACAGACCTACGAACAGTTCAAACAACTGGAGAAGGAGCGCAAGAAATGCGAGGCTGGATTAGCTGCTCATTTTCCCGGTAAACGAGTCACTAGCGCCAATAATATCCCCATACCTCGTCTGCAAGGAAATCCGTCTCGAGTTGATCGGCTCATCATAGATCACCTCAGGGAACATGCTCGTGTTATTACACTTGTAGCCAAGGTGAGTTTTTCGGAAATTTCTTCGTGGACGGGATTTACTTGGTAAAATACTGGCAACATTTCTCACAAACAATTCGTCTCACGGCTGATTTATTAACATTTTGATATATAATTAGAAATTGTTAAATATTTTATGTTGAAGATTTGTTTTTATGTTAAAAATTGTTAAAAATTTTATTTTCCATCTCTTGTTTTTCCTATTCTTTACTCAAGATGGAACGTCTTCGAGGTGCTACAATGAATCAACGCGTTCGCAAAGCTATGGAATACTGGCTCGACACAATTAAGTACGTCCAAGAACGTCGGAGACAGGAACTTGCCAACGCAACTAAACGTCAGAAGGAAAATCCGCATTGTATTCCTATACACGATGACAAAGGTATGTAGCTAATTGTTCAACGGATAATATGTCTGCGTTCTATGAATTAGTGAAAATATTACATACTGCATGAATTTGTTTCAGACCCTCCAATTAGCCGTTAACAAAACTTATTCTAGTCTAGTCGAGAAGTGAGTTTCCTGAGAAAAATAGTTCTAAGTCTCTTAAAAATATGAGCGGTAGCTCATTCGATTCGGAATGCAATCCTGAAGAAGACGTTTTTTTTTTTATCCGGAAACAAAAATTGTAATTGTTATTAACAAAAAACAAACCAAAAAAAGGGCGTCTTCGGTTTTTGACTATAACTAAAAAACTCTAAGAGATAACGAAAATTGAAAAACAGCATCTTAAAGAGGAAAAAATTTCCAATCAAAAAGTCTTGACTCCCGGAACTCTATCTCCATTATTTATAATTTTAATTTGACGCTGAAAATAAGGTTCTGCGCGGTCGTTTCACGATCAGCACTGACGCGTCGCCGCTGAACAGAGAGTGCGATAGAAATTATTTTTTTTTTACTATTAAATAATAATTTTAAAATTTATAAAAATTATGCTACCATCAGAACACTCTAAAGAATCTAGCCCCGCAGAGAAAAAATTTTTAACTTCATTTTTCTAAAAGCTATACAATTGTTAATCAACTCATTTTTTTCGGACTTCTGTTTTCATAAATGGCGACATAAAAGTTTAAATAATTGGCCTAAAAATTTTTTACTTCTTGGAGCCCTTCTTATATGTATACTCAACAAGATTACGTAATAAAAGATTAAGAAAGTTCTTTTATCTGTTTATAATGAATTTACAAAGTTCCAAAAAAATGATAAATGAAAAAAATAATGGTCAAAAAAATTTTTTTTAAGGAAAATTATTGATTATGGCTGTTTTCACATCTAGCAATGACATTAATAAATGTTGAAAAAAAAATTTTACTACATCTGTTGAAAAATTGTTCATAAACAAATGGTCAAATTTAATATTTTTCAAAAAATTTTTTTTGTTTTTATATTGAGAAAAGTCAATCATTATTGAAAAAAAAAAAAATTTTCCTTAAAAAATTTTTTTAATTGTTTATAATCGTTTTTTTCATTTATCTAACATTTAAATTATTAGTTAAGGAATAATTTTTTTTTCTAAAATCATAATTGGCAGTTCTCTATATAGTAACAAAAACAAAATTTTTTTTAGCAACAATTTGATTGTTTATTAAGTTACCAATTTGTTATAAACGAATTCTGATTTTTTTGATGATCATAGATAGTTTAGGAGATATGAATTTTCAGAAATAAATTTTTAGAATGTGATTTTTCCACATTCAATAAATATACATCCCTGAAATTTTTCAGGTGATAAAAATTTATTTCTGAAAATTCATATCTCCTAAACTATCTATGATAGCAGCAAACAACATAAGACCTTTTTTACATGAAATTGACTACACTTTACGAAAAAAAATAGTGGTATTAAAAAATCGTTGGAAATGGAAACTTGAGATTCTTCAAAGTGTATCTCCTCCTACAATTTTCAATATTTTTGGCTGAAATTTGGTGTGCAGGCACCGTTTACTATTCCGAACAATCAATCGTTTCAGATTTTTGATATCTTGTTTTGGGTCGTATATAAAAAATCGGCCCGGGTTAAATATTTTATTCTCGCTGTGAGCTTTAGGCATGGTTTTCGGAACACCAAACAGCAGCCAGAAAAAAATTTACAGCCATCTGCGACCCATACTTTTGGTAGCTACTTTGGTCGATGGACCGCCCCCCCTTAAAATTATAAATAATGGAGATAGAGTTCCAGGAGTCGAGACTTTTTTATTGGAAATTTTCTCCTCTTTAAGATGCTTTTTTTCAATTTTCGTTATCTCTTACAGTTTTTTAGTTATAGTCAAAAACCGAAGACGCCTTTTTTTTTCGGTTTGTTTTTTGTTAATAACAATTACAATTTTTGTTTCCGGATAAAAAAAAAAAAACGTCTTCTTCAGGATCGCATTCCGAATCGAATGAGCTATCGCTCATATTTTTAAGAGACTTAGAACTATTTTTCTCAGGAAACTCACTTCTCGACTAGATTATTCCATTCGTCATATTTTTCAGATATATTAGCGCTGGCAGGAAGCATTCATGAACTAACTAAAGCCTCTCGTCTTGCCAGAACTGGTATGTATAACGCAATGCAAGCAACTCTTTTGTACGACGCCGAATTTGAGAAAAAAGTCATTGAGACATGCAAAGATGCAATTTTTACTACTAAGTCAATTGAAGCTGGCATCAGCGTCGCACATCCTGCTAGCCATGTGGAGTGTGCTTAAGAAAAAATTGAAACAAAAATTTGAGAGTTATTTTACTGATGTTTTCAGTCAAAGATGTTGACTCATTTAATTTATATATAACTATAGTTCTGTTGGTCGGAGCAACTGAGTTGAGATATCAGTTAAGTTTTAACGGCGAGCGGTATTTACGGTTTTATAAATACCGATATATATATATATATATATATATATATATATCTAGTTTGCGTTCGCTTATAATGTGTATTCGGTTTTTATATTGGTGCTATTAACTCTGGATGCATGAATATGTGCAAGAGTTTAGTTTTCATTTAGATATTATAGATTGAGCTTTGAACGCAAGTGATATTTGCGAAATTTTGAAACCAGATAACGAAATTACGATAATAATAGACTTGACAGGTACCACGTACCAAGTGAATAACTATCCTGAGCGAAAAAGTGATGAAATGAATCCGCAAATGATTTAATCAGGATTAGCAGAAAACTGTGTATTCCCATTGTCGGAAATGGTGGGATAATTTGACGAGAGAATTTCGCGCAGATAAATAAGCGAAAGGATTATTGATAAAAGAATTTTTTATAACAGCAGTTTATCGCGTAGGATTTGAATTTGTAAATGTCTGGCCATGACTGTGCGCAGCTCTTTGGCTGTCGACTTTTTAAATGTCTTTGTTGTAATGATAGAATAAAAAAAAAAAGAAAAAAAAAAAGAAAAAAAAAAGAGAATTACGTTAGAAGCGTATTATCAGCCTGCCGTTAGATTTCCGTAATAGTTGGACGTTTCGGTTGTTGAGAGTGACATTTAGATATTTAGGGCAATTGTCAATTTTTTGTCTATAGGTGTAAAACAAAGTTGTCGGAGTAGTTTACTGTAATGGAGATACAAAATAATGATAATGGGGGGGGGGGGGGGGGGGGGGGGAAGAAGGAGGAAGCAAGGAAAGAAGGGCAGAAGGGAAGGGAAGAAAAACGAGTAGCCAAAATGCTAGATACAAGTTTTAGAATAGATATATGTGGCCTTTCTTAAGTGTTATCCGAAATGTGTAAAATTTATTCTAATTTTCATGTCATTTCCAAGATATATTTCCAACAGATTTATCTAATACACGTGTAGGCTCTCGTTTAAATAATAATAGCAAGATAAATGATCCGGGCAATTAATTAATATCGACGTTACAAAGCAATCTAAATGCTGTCCATTATACATATATGTATATTATTATTATCATTATTATTATTATTATTATTATTATATTCACAATTAGGTGAATAAGTAAAAGTTTAACGATAGCGAATACCCAAAAAGAAAGACGAAATTTAATATTGAAACTATATACGATATAAGCTTAACTATTGAATTCATGAATTTGTTTATGAAATCGAGCTCCTATTACGAATTATCGCGTACAGCACATTTGATAAGAACTTTTAGCTTAGACTTTTTTTTTTTATCCATACAAAGCCGCACGAAGTTTTTAATGACTATAAATTATTATTTCGCGGCACTTGATATACCTATACGATTTAAAATATAACTGTGAGAATTGAGCTTTAAAGTTTTACCAAACTGCTCGTGTATCGGTATAGTTTCTGCGCGCGTTAGTTTTAAACGTATGGCAAGTCCACAGCACACATGACTAAGATGACCCACACGCATTGCAGTTACTACATGACATGCTCATTTTTTAACATTTTTATGACTTGATCTTGCGTCCGCTAGTAAAATATTGCGAGCGAAGCTTTTTGCTTGGTAATATATAAATAAATATTTTGAATGAATTTAGATAATTATGAAATTTAAACTTTAACTACATATAAATATATATATATGTAGTTAAATAGCCAATTTGTAAAGGAAAAAAATTTAAAAAGAATTCTATATACGAAATTCTATTGTCAAATGGGACAAATCGTTACAAAATTAGCACGACAAGTATAGGTGAAAAAGAAAAGGAAATGAAACAAACTGAAATCATAATATAGACGTGACCGGCGAAAACTTAAATGTAGACGCGGTGCTTATAAGAGTTCCCTTTTGGCATTTGCAGAATATTAACTGTGATAACTATCATGCCAATACTGTAAATTAATACTAAACTCCTTACTATAAACTTAGATATTGTTTGACTACCCTAACAAACTGCCTACTCAATATTAATAATAACTGGATCTGAAAGTTTGTAAATTTTAAATTTATCATATCGTTGCAAAGCGTACGTACCAGGCACTACAATCCCACTAAATGGTGAATAAATATTAATCACACAGCAGCTATAGTACCTACCCTAACTGATTGTGGGTTTGATGATTAAAAAATACGCTACCACGTCTACCATGCCTCGCGCCTAACCAGTGAGCGATATTAACCCACTTTAATGTCCATAGATGTTCAGTATTTAGCACTGTGTTAGGTTCCTAGCTGTCGTTAGTTAGTCCCGCGTTCTACAGGGTGGCCATAAGATCTCTCCCGAATTTTTGCCGCAATACATGGAACACGAAATAAATAGGATTCAAAGATAACTTCTAAGTATAGAGTTTTGTGAGGTAATAATGTAACGGAGAGATGGAAGCGTCAGGCCTGCATAATATATAATCTACCGTAACGATTATTATATAGGTGACATCCAATGGTAATACTGAATTGATATAGTATAGTGCTAGTAGGTATATGTCCGACAATCCTATTTTAATTGCATGTGATATTAATAAATACATAAGAATATTAACAACAAAAATATTTAATATATTAAATAAAATAAATGAACTAATATCGAAGAGAAAAAATGACCAATATAATGCTATAATATCGGCGATAATTAACTGTATGGTTAAGCTAGCACGATTCGAATAGCGTACGCAGGTATATGTATACATATGATGCAAAATGATACATTTACTATATAAGATATCCTAAAAGTTAATATTATTTTATCAAAATATGTATTTGGTATTTGTGGGGAACTCACTAACTACACATATTTAAATATATTAAAAAACGAACACAATGTTTAACAATTATCGCTGTCACGTATAATATGGTTGATGTAACTCTGAATGATCGGTGTTACTGTCATGGTACTCCTCCGGTGTTGTATTTTTCTATGGTTCTAATGAACTTTAATACCGCAAACTCGTTACTATGTTTCTTGCAACTCCGTATTAATATGTGAAAATATTTTTATTTATTTATCACCCATTCAATAATGTCGAAAATAACTTTAACACCATATAATTAACTAACAAGCACTAGCGGTTGACCGATGCAGAGGAAAACAATAACATACAGTGTTTCATACGGTCATACATTCGTTAATCTTTTTTTATTCGTTTATAAATGGTAACGTGATAAGTTCAAACTTGAATTAGGCAGCCCTGTTATCTCCTCCATCATGTTATCTTTAGGAAAACAGTAAAAAAAAAAGCAACCATTTCGCATCATGAATTTACCGGCATAATATAATTTACTCAGATATTGTCACGGCATTTGAAAAGCATTTGTAGTTCTTATTTGTTGCTTCTTATCAATATCATATGGGTAAATGAATGGAACACCCTCCTCGTATTCGCGATCAATGTATTATGTGACTTTGATACTGTTAATTATTTACTATGATAAATGAATAATGAACTATTCTTGCATACGGTCAACCGATGGCTTCGCCTTCCAAGGTAGTTGTACTAGATGGCTCAATGTGAAATTACAAGTCTGGTTTATAAGAATACTAATTATATAAATATCTAATATATATGTATATATCTACTATACATGTACACGGTGTGTGTATATTGAATAGATAAACGGAAACAAGACAATTACAACTTGTAATATAATATACATGGTAATGCGAATAACATATTATCTATGTATACATATAAATTGATATATTACAATTATTGTTTCTACGTTATAATATTATGTGCGCGCATATCATTATATACATATATGTTGGACGGTCATATTCTGATTTCAAAGGACCAGTATTAAGTATATAGAAATATTATTACAAAGAACTGATAGTATAGAAATTTGATTCAAGAAAGTTGTCGCTAAAACTATGTGGAAGAAATCTTTCAGATGAATTATTTCATTCGACAAGATTATCAAATATTAATTATGTATGTTTCTTATCCATCGTAACGGGCCAGTAATTTTTTATTATCATTTATATATTTATGCTCTCATTTGCAAGAGATTAAATACTTGTTTGTCTATACCTATACAGTCATATCTATTTGCACAACTCAACTAAACTGATAGAATGTAGAAGAAAAAACAATTGTTAATAGAATATGGCCAGCTAAACAGCATAACTTACCTAATTGTATATTAATTAACGTCCGCTATGTTTTATTAGTGGAAAAACGAAGAGATAACAATTATTCTCACTGTCAATACTGTGTTTCATGCGTAAGGATTAATATTGTAAATGGAATTATTTGTCACTTGTAGCGTCTATTCCTTGACGCTAATATTTAGAATTGTACATATTAAGAAAAAAACACACATATTTTGGTTCCTTAATGAACCACTTCGATCCACATCGAATGCAAATAATCACAAGCCTAGATAAATTCAGGTTTACGAGCCACGTTTTTCTTTCATTTTTTCTCTTTTATTTATTTTTTTCCTGATATACCTACTTATATATATATGCCAACATTTAATTGATGATTCATTGTATGAAATTCGGTTCAAAATTTGATTCATCAGAATTATCTGCAATACAATGAATTACTAATGTTACAGCGTCAGGCAATGACCGTAAGATTTTAATGTGCTTAGGTGCTAGTAGCTGTGTTACTGACATAAGTATAAACGAAACAAATTCTTTGATAGGTTGTTAGAATCGTTGATATTATTGTCAATTTTGTAAATGTTTAATGTTTTCAATTGATATATTCAATGGCTGTATGTGAATATAGTGCAACTAGTAAGTTGTCGGGTAAATGTTAATTCTACGAAATAATCAGGCTTTAGGAATTCCTCAATCAAATTATCTGATAACCGGCATCTGTTGCCTGAATTAAATTTCAATTAAAGGAGATTGCTTTTATTTGATTTTCATAGTATTCAATACTCGAGTTATTTCAAAAATTCTATTTCGGCATGGAATTACCTCATCTTATTGTTAGCTGAAGGCGCAGAGACAAACTCTTAACCAAACTAGGTACATATAGATTCTTTCTGTAATAGTAAAAATTCCATTGAAGTAACAACAGTATATTTTTGTCAAAGTTGAAGACTGTGAGATGGTTATAATTACTGTAGAAAATTTTGGCAAGAATGATTTTGCATCGATATATCTATAGTTGAAGGTATACATAGTCTTTTTTTAAAGAAAAAAAATTAAAGTAATACTAAATACGTGGACCACTATACATATATTATACTACACAACGATTATATCACAATAATATAACAATAAAGTAAATTTTTTATAAAATATTAGAGGAAATATTTCGAAACTAAATTAAATATCGAAGAAAAAAAAATGAGAAAAAAAAAGTTGAAATAAAATATTCATTATATGTATGAAAATTTGATTGAGGAGCGCATAGTCAATCTCCGGTTTAATGGTTTTAAAGGAAATATATTTTCCAAGCACCTGTTTAAGTTTTAAATGATGATTTAATGTGCAATAAATGTATAAACATTATATAAAGAATTGTAGGGGGTCTTAGGTTGTACCTCACATCGATAGACAAGTTGCATAGTCAAGCCTAGATATTTGTAGTTTGCAGAATGTCAATCGATTCATATGTACCTATTATATATATATATATATATATAAATATATCTATTCTTTACGCATCTGTCCATTGTGCCCAACGGGTGTAGTATCTTGGGATAGTCATTATAGTGGTGAAACAGACTTAAATCTAAAATAGCCCACAGTATAATAACGGGCATGCAATAACGAGATACAGTAACTTTATTATTAGTATAGGTAACATGATATTATCTAATAGGCAGTGCAGTCTTAAAGACTGTAAAAATTTACCAGTTTTCTAAATTATTTTTTAAGCAGGTCGTGCAATAGTCACGACGGATGGATTACAATAGTTCGTAAATACCTAACTGGAGTGAGAATAAAGCTAAGAAATTTAGAACTGATTGGCCGTTTCTATTGCTTTATATAATTACTAACGATAATAAGTAATGGTTTAGTTTTTAGTGACCAATTTGATGCGTTATTTAATCAAAAGAAATGATTTAATGAGAATTCATAATTTATTTTTGGTGAAAGAAGCCGAATTTTACCTACTGTCAGTACCTTCTCTGATCCAAGCGAATAGAATTTTGGGTTTCCTTTTTTTTCTTTGTATATCATCATACTTATATCATTTAAGATTGATTTGTGGCGCTCGTCTGTGTACAGGGTTTTTAAATGAATGTAGACAATGCGTGAACCGTGCACGACCATGCGATCTGCTTTTATCGAATATGTAATAGAATATAGTCTTCGATGTCCAGCATTTAGGATATTTTTGGGTCTGCTTAAACACCTCAGTCAAACTAGATTAGTAACAGTTACATAGAATGGGCATTCCCATTTGCTATCATTTTTTCTTCGAGATTAGCAGGTGTCTTCTTAATTTGTTGTTAACATTTCTTATCTGTGCAGTATGCATCAATCCACTCAGCGAGTAGACTTGGGATGAAGAGTTTTAGACAACTGTAGGAATATATTTGGTCGGTAATTGAGATCAGAAAACCAAGTAGCAGCTGGAATATAGATAGTTCTAGTTTATTACTTTTAGATATTTGAATAATAATGTGGCATATTTAGAGAGTAGTTAGAAAGGGGGAAAAAAAAACAAAAATAACTAATTTACCAGTTCGAATTTTCGTTCTAGTCTTTTTCGTCAAAATTTTGTCCAAGTTATTATCATTCTTACTAGAAACGATAGTCTCATTTACCAATCGTTTAAAAAAATTGAAGTCTTAGACAGTCCCGAAGTATTTTAACTCTACTCAAGTTTAGACAATTCTTCTATATAAATTTAATGATAATAAATCGTATAAAAAAAAATGTTTTGTATATTGTGTTGATATACTATAATATAATACAGTATAATACGTAACGTACTAACTATTATAATATTATTATATTGTTGAATGGGCTGTGGTAGAAATCTTTGTATACTTTATGCACATCGATTCAGCAGTAATCTGTTTGAAAATATTTAACTAACTTTATGTATGTACACGGATATAGTCTGGATTCTCACCTGGAATTATATTATATCTATACGCATGTCTGAAAATTGAAATATAAACAGATTATTGTTATTGTTTATAAATTTTAGCATCGTCTAAATCTGACACGCACAGCTAGATAGTAAATCTGAATAATAATATCATATAGATTTTATGAAAATTTTTAATCCATGTGTCTGTGCAGTTTATTCGTTCGGATTGAGACGAGTTGCATTATTAATAAAAAATGATATATTATTAGTCTGCTAGCTTAATAAAGTGTAATTATATATTGTATACTTGCTCAATAACTGCTTTCACCTTAATACGGTGAAGCTGCAACAAGGCGCGTTAGTCAACTAAATATGATATTACTAAATACTACTATTACAATTATTATTACAATTATTATTATTATTATTATTACATTCTCACCAAGAAGTTTATGTACTAGGGTCCAGAGTAAAAATAATGAACAAAAAAAAAAGAAATGTCATAGATACAGCGAGGTGTAATTTGTAATTAAATTTTGACACGAAGATAACTGATTAAGAAATTGTCAACTGCTAAAAGTATCCATGAGTAAGTTTGAGCTTTGACCTATGTGTATGTATTAACGTATAACAAGTTTTGCAATGCTAGTCGAGTTGACTAATTGAGCCTTTGGTAGATAATACCTTTCTTGAAATTGATGTGCGCTCAAGTTTGTTGCAAATGATTCCAGCCAGCTAAATCATCCTGAATGAAATGTTTTCAAAAGTGGCTGAAATCGTTTTTTAGCGCAAACTAAATGTGCAGGTATGTTAAATAGCATTAAATAAATCTGGAGCTTAAAATAATCACCTGTAAAACTGAAATCTCTTTGTACCTTACTAGATTACATATAGCTTTGTCGCAAGTGCTGGAAGTTTGTGACAAATACACTTGCAGTCTTTACAAAGAGATGCTTGGGTCGTCATATCATATTTATCTAGGTACTTTTTAAGCCTAAGATGTTTCTAGGTATATTATGATCGTAACGCCGCAAAATGTGCTTTCTGAAGCCAATGAGCGAACAAGGAGATTGATTATAATGTAAACTGTTTTATGTAAATGTTTGGAACCTGCCAATATCAGCAGTCGCATTTTGTGAAAAGTGTCCTTTCTATGTAAACTTGTTTATCCCAAAAATGATTAATAAATGGTATCTTTCATGTTCATTGTGATACTATCAGCATTTTCTTAATCATTTTAGCCTATACATTATTTCAATGAACTACCCTATCCCTTGGTAGCACAGATACAAACGCTTATCAAGCATGAAATCAAAGAAGACACGTCATCCTCTGAAGTAAAAGGAATTCTGAGTTTTTGGTAAAGCTCTTTAAGTTCCAGTTGTTTTGTTTTTAATGAAAGGAGATCAAGTAACAGTGCAAAATAAATAGTTTTGAAATAGTATTGTTTTATTGTACGTAATTACATGTTTTACAGTCTGTAGTAGGTCAGATATTATCTTTTTTTATATTAACACACTTTTTTTCTTCAGATGTTCGGCAACCTTGTACATATACTATATGTATAACATCATACTGACCCTTCTAGACAAGTGTAAGAATAAATTTTCAATTTTCTGAAGAGTATTCTGAGATCTTTATTACAAGTACGGTAATAATTGCATATGGGAACGACTATAGTTCACATAGGTGCGATATTTAACTTATTGTTGCCTTGGGGTTTTAACATTTCACTTATCTAACAATGAGCCTCCACTTGCTATATCGTAGGATGTTGGGCGATTATTTCATTTTTCAACGTTCTCACCAACTAAGAAATCTATGTGTGTATCAAACAATCGACAAGTATAATAGTTTGATTGAAAATAAATAGGCACCCACTAATATGATTATCAGTTTGATTTTATATTACGTTATAAACAGAAGGTCAATAGTACGGGCGGTGTTATATTTGTCTGAGAAAAAAAAAAAACTTCGCGTTTGTACAAAAATTAAACTTTTTATTGATAAATTGTTAATATTTATTTTAACGTGAGACGTGGAGAATATAGGTTTATTTCCCTTCAAATTGATTCTTCTATGCTATTTGAGATTTATGCATATTAGTGTTGTTTTGCGACTGAACACAAATACGTGTTATTAATGCTTATCTCGCAAGCGCTAGGCTTGAAATCGAGATGGTAAATTATGAGCAGTAGCGTGTCAAAATTGTATAAACATTTCATCTGGATGTGCATTTTCAACAATATTGATCATCGCATGGGTATCAGGGATTTTAGTTTCGACAATAATAAACATCTTCTGCACTGATATCTGCTTAAAGCATGTCTTGTTAGTCTGAGTCTAACAAGTTTGGGAATTCGAAATGATTTCTGACTTGGCAAAGAACATGTCTTAATGTCGAATATGGATGTGGCCTGGGGAGATAGGGATAGTTTTATTTTATATTTTTTACATTAAAGAAAATAATAATTACAATGCTTAATTAAATATCTCATTAAAATCCCTACAAAGTTGTCCGCGTTTTCAACACAGGACAAATTGTATGCAGGCTTATTAACGGATTAGAACAATAGTACTAAAAAAAGATTGGAAAAGGGGCGACAGTGGACGAAT
Source organism: Rhogogaster chlorosoma (assembly GCA_944452935.1). Taxonomy (NCBI): domain Eukaryota; kingdom Metazoa; phylum Arthropoda; class Insecta; order Hymenoptera; family Tenthredinidae; genus Rhogogaster; species Rhogogaster chlorosoma. Next base: position 41,536,620 of record OX101797.1, on the reverse strand, counting down.
ATTCTAGCTAACGTGGTTCAGGAGATAACGCAGTTCGATTTCTCTTGTACATTCCCGTCAGCTTTCTCGATTTCAACCAGTAATGTATGAAAAATGTCAGCCACAGACTGAAACATTACAACAATACTATGTTCTACAAGCAGATAAATAAACATGACGCAGTGGAAGATTCTTTTTCGCATTGCTCCGTCGATTAATTGATTCAAATTGATCGAAGTGAATGATAAATAAGCAAAAAATACGCAATTCTGCACCAAGTTGAGAGGAAAATGGGGAAAACTAATGTATTCTACTTTACTGCATGTGAAAAATACAATTAGCCCATAAATCCGAGAAATTTGTCAATTACCTCATTTTGTTTTGCACTCGTTTCAAGAAAAGCAGCATGCCATGTCTCGGCCAAACGTTTTCCCTGTTCAGTCGATATCATTCGGTCCATGTGTAAATCAGTTTTGTTACCCACCAGAACAATTGGAACGCTAAAGAATCAGCTTGATTAAATTCATATGAATAAACGAGTTCTTATATATATCAGTTCAACAATCTTCATAGCTTTTAATTAACTCTTATCAATAACGGAGTAATAAAATAATAAAATAATAAAATAATAAGACTAATCACTCAAAAATGGTGACTAAAGAAAAAAGAAACAAACGACCTCTAATTGCAATGGATATGGTGAACTTAGTTATCTTTGTTTTTTCCTCATCCATTTACTTACTGCACTTTGCCCGTTATGTCCAATAGCTTGTCATAGATTATTTGTACAACTTCAAAACTTTTAGCGCTTGTTATACTGTAGACTAATACATATCCATGAATGTCCATAGAATATTGAGTCGGAAATATACTGTATTCATCTTGACCCGCTGTATCGACCAATTTCACTTCGTACTCCTGACTGTTGACGCGTGTGCTTTTGGTAAATGCTGAAATATATTTACGTGTCTGTGTTGGCATAATCAAATTGTTGGTTCAACGATACTTTTAATTTTCAATAAACAATGATGGTTGCAATTAATGCACATATAGATATGCGAATAAACAGTGGAGCAATGACAGACTTTGGGGGATTAAGGCTTTCAAGTAAAATAATAATTGAAATACGTATGTATAGGTAGTTCGATGATAGTCCTTACTGTTTTCAATTGTTGGGTCGTATGAGTCAACGAATTGTCCCTCAACAAACTGTATGCTGAGTGACGATTTACCTTGAAAAATAAAAGAACAAATAATCAAATATCGGAAGGGAATGTAAATATTGGTGAAATTTCGAGAATGGGAATAAAGTTTTTGTAACGTATCTTCGGCTATTTGGATGCGAAATAAATACCAGTGCGTAGATAAAATAATAAATTGATAAAAAAAAATTAAACAATTTGAACTCACCCACAGATCTGTAACCCATGATGGCTATTTTTCTCTGTTTTGATGGCATTCTTCATGTATTTTTATACTGACAATGGCCCATAACACGTTAAAATCTTATAAATAAACCCCCACAATCCTCGTAGTTAAGATATTAAAAATTAAACGAATGATCAAAAATTAATAATTGCAAATGTTGAATCAGTCTGGCGAACTATTCCGTCGTTGAAGAACTGAAGATTAACCTACACACTCTGACTCTTGCATTGGTAAAGTACGGATCACACGCGCAACACGGATACGGATAGTATCTTTGATGACGACGGGGATTTCGCCACCGATCAGGCCAAACAAGCGGGTCAATTTTTTGACAGATGAAAACTTCAAATTCCCTAGCTTCTTCGACCTTCTACTCATCCCACATTTAGGTTACGATATCCAAGTGACGCGGAAGTACGCGCCGAATATTTCCAGAACTTTGATTCGACGAGGCCACCATATTCTTTGTGTTACACGAATCACACTTCTGGAATTTCTTCGTGTAGACCGTCGGTAAAATAACTTGAAGTTCTGATCTTGATCAAGTTTCCCCCGATTATATTCTACGATCTCTGCTATGGGATTGCATCGTTCCATGCGTTGAATGCATTTTCATGTTCGACGTGTTCGATGCTCGAACTCCACGTGTTTGCGTCTCCCGTTATTTATATCTTTCATAAAGATATCAGTCATAACATTTAGGGATGTATTTCACGTGGTAACTTTGGATCGGAAATCATTGATTTTCTGAAATTCCACCTTTTTCTAATCTTCGATATTTGGTTGCCGCTCAATTACATTTGTAGGTTAGATTCAGACACTCGATCTACACGGCTCGCATTTTAAATGACAGTATCTTAAACCTATACACAAGAGACTGGATAAAATTATTCGTTAAAATGGTGTTCTTCACTTGTACCCACTGTGGCGAGGCGTTGAAGAAACCTCGTGTTGAAAAACACTTTCAGTTCCAATGCCGCAATTCAATTTCAGTCAGCTGTATGGATTGCTTCAAAGATTTTCGGTAAGATTATACTAGCTACCTCAATCGATTATAATGTGTTTACAAAAGAAAGTGAAATTTTTTTGTCGATATAAACACTTCATGACAATTTTGAAAGAAAATGATCTCTACAAATGTTTTTTTTTTTCGAAAATCTATCCAAAACTGATACTTAATTTAGTCAACAAATTTATATTTCTTTAGGCAAATTTATTAACGCCTGATTTCTACACAGGGGTCAAGAATATGTAGCACATACCAAGTGCATTACAGAGGCAGAGCGATACGGAGGAAAAGATTTTGTAGCCCGGCCAAGTAAAAACAAAGGAGAGCGGAAGCAGCAAGACTGGATATTGGTGGTACAATCTGTGATTGAGACTTCCAAGGATCTTACCAGTGCGGAAAAAAACATTTTAAACATTTTGTCGAGCCATGAAAACGTGCCGAGAAAAAAAGCAAAGTTTATCAATTTTATAAAAAGTGTATTAGCTGGAAGAGTTAATATGACCGTCGTTGAAAGTGTTTGGGGAAAGCTGGAGGAGGCATTTAAAAAAGCTTCGGAAAGTAAAACTGTCGAAGCAACCTCTGAGGGAGGATTTTCAATCAGGTTTTCAGCCACGGAGGAATTGGTAGTGCCATTGAATCAGGCTGATGTGGTAGAAAATGAGAATAATGAAAACCTTTCTAAGGAATATGCAAGAGCAGAATCTAGCGCCAAAGAAAATGGCAAATCTGACGATATTGAGAATGGTGAAATGATTTCAGAGGGAATAGATAACGGAACGAAACGTAAATCGAAAAAATGTAAAAAGAGAAAAATAGAAGAGAGCCTTGAAACTTTGGAAGAAAGTTCAGATTTTAAGAGTAAGACTGCAAAAAAATCGGAGAATGATTCAACTTATTTAGTGGAGGTAGAACAAAATGGTATGGCGAGGAAAAAATCAAAGAAACTTAAGACAAACAATGAATCAGAAACTTTGAATACAACAGCTGCTGATGAAAGTAAAAATAATTGCGAAAATATTGCAGCTAATGGTGATGAGGCATCATTTAGAAAGTTCGACTGGAGTGATGCTATATTAAAGTTTGTCAGATCCAAGGAAGAAATTTCTCTGAAGAAACTGAGAAAAAAGATTTTAGCAGAGTATCAAACCTCAAGCAGTAGAACGATAACAGAAGAAAAGGCTACTGCTAAATTTGATAAAAAGATTAACAAAATGTCGCAAATTATTGTGGCCAACGGAAAAGTGAAGCTAGTATCTTAACTAAAGAGTAATACAATTTGTAAACAGAAAAAGACGTAAATAAATGTGAATTTAACATTTCATTGCATATTATCTGTATTTATTATACAAGTACAAGCAAGCAGAAAATAGTTCTCTGCTGGTTTTTTTAAATTATACTGCCTCATCCTGGAAGATATTTTGGTAGTAAGGAGATACCAGTTTTCATCTATAATACGATATTTATCATTTATTCATTATGAGCAGAATATGAAACTAAGATTACATGTATTTTTCAGTATAAAAATAATTTTTGGTCCTTGTGATTATCTACTAATCTAATGCCTATGTACAGCCAGAAGTTCCGAAGTTAATCATTGGCTGTTCCAGGTTGTACGCTTCTTTTAACATCTGAAAGGAAATATGAGGATGTTGGAACCATTAGCGGTTTTGATTTCGCCTCATTTTTAATTTTCTTTAATTCCCTGCACAGCTGATACTTACTTCCCATTGTTGCAAACTTATTGACATCACGTTTTGTACGCTTGCATCGTTTCCCTTCGCCTTAATCTGTGCCAGTTCTTCTTTGGGAGTTGGTTTAATGATCAATCTTCCCTCATCACCTGTTGAACAAAGCGTAAATATATCTTTCGCCTCTCACACAATTTTGAAATGTAGGAATGGTTTATTGGGACAAAAATTAATAGAACGCGAATTTCTACCTTTCAATAGTTTGAACCATCCATCTTTGACTAAGAATGAAACATGTAACATGTTTTCCACCGTGCGTCCAAAGTCCATCGGATTTAAAACAAGCTTTAAGAAATCAAGGGGCTCGGCATTATCTTTGTAATACTGTGAAATGAGACCTCTTATCTTCTGCACAGTTTCTTCCACTCCATCTTCGACCTTATCCACAGCTTGTACATTCTCGGGCCGTTTAGTAGCTACTTGAGCGTCCCTGGGAGCATGTTTTCGTTTCACTATTTTTTTTTCTAATGGTTTCAGGGTACCTGGATTAAAAGAAAAATTTCAACAATTTTACAAGTTTCTATATTCACTCAACGATCGTAGACTTAAAATGTTAGACTCAACGCACCCAAGAGATATGAATACTGCGGAGTAATGTTTAAACATTTGGAAATCTCGTCAGTCAAAATAGGCCAGTTCGGTTCTTCCATAATTGTATCCGGGCCCATTTGTAAGAAGGATAGCTGAAAGAAAGAGTAAAGAGTGAAAATAGACTTGTACAGCCAGTGGAATAAGTTCAATATGAAAATATAACAACAAACTATTTTGTCCGCAAATTCGACGTGGTTGTAGGGACTTGTGTTTTTTGTCAAAGTTTCAGTACAACGTTTTAGTACGACGGAAGACTCGCTCATCATTTCAGAATCCAAGAGTAATTCATCGATGTGTTTTACTAAGCAGACATTAGTTATACGAACAATGTTACTTAGAATTTCGAATATTGAGTTCATAATTGCATTGTATTCAATAACATTGTTTGTTCATATACCTTTTTCTGCAATTGGTTCATCCGAGTTTATTGTATCTGTGTCTATCATTATATTTTGAAGCATAGCGATAGTCCCCTCATCAACATTCTCCTCTAGAATACGATTAATCCAAATTATGTAGAAGTTACATTGTTATAATTGAATGAATCAGTGAAGTATATTTTAGTCTACTGTATAAAGTCGTTCGTTTTTATACGTACGAAGACGCCTAGTCTTTCCCAACATCGTTCGGTATAATATCTTCCGCTCTTTTGGAGAATAACTCGATTCTGTTGATACATTGCAGTTCTCATCTTCAGACATTATGTCGGTTTTATTGTCGACGATAGTATACTCTTCAAAATAGGTGTGTGTTTATCTTATACGATCGCGAGAGGCGGTTCCTTAACCTCCGACGAACACTTCATAGGAAAAACTCTGAGTTAGATTTAGGAACAGGAAATAATCGCTAGCTCAATTAGGAATTAAAATCTCGACTAGGTCCAGTAGCTCCAATCTGTCATTGGCGCGGGTGAACCAACACTCGCGTCCGCCAGCGGTTAATATTGAAAAGTTAGGTTATCTCGACAGTAATTTTTTGACAGATACGTACGATACGTCAATTTGAGATACGGATATCTTTTCTCAATTATTACTACCCAGCCTCGGAGATATAACTGTTGAAAATATCTTTCTTCTATATATTCTTCTGCGGTTTTATCATATTTCTGTTTATAGCGATAGTTAAACCTGACAATTCTCGATTTCAGTCTTTTTCGGACTCAAAATTCAAACTTTTCCGGTAGCTCTTATACCTATAGAGGTCACTTCTCTGCTTTTTCGAATCTACGCACTTTCACGCGACCAACTGCACGATAATAATAACAACAAATTAGGAAATGCTTCATCTGTCGAAATCAGGATAACTCGTTAATATTACTTCATCCTCATGAGTTGTATTATTTTCCCCTCAATTTTGATCCGTACTCGATTACGAGAGGTAGAATTGATGAAGTTTTCATTAATAATAATCACTAGACACGCAATGGAGTATTTTTTGTTCGCAGTGGTGTGACTTCTCGCATGTGTCATGGGTATTGCAGCATCTAAAATTTCATGCGAATTTATTAGACATATAATCGCAATGTTGTTAAAACGGTGTTGAACAGTACTTCTGGTTTGGTAATACTGTTGAAAGCCGACATAATAAAAGAGAAAGTTGCATTAGTTGTGAAGTTATTTCCGTCCCGGAGCATCGCGAGCCTTCAGAAACATCGGATAACCAATTTTATACGGTGAGTAGATCTATCGCAAAATTCATCTCACGAGATGGGATACACTCTTATTACGTTATTACATCATTAATTGCTAAACACTTGTCGATAGTCTCGACCCTGCCTTGACACCGCATTGCGTTATTACCGCAGTCCGAAAAAATTCGCCAACACATTACGAGCTGTACAAGAATCAATATTTCTCACCATTTCCTCATCTTATTCAACAACTATTCGATTACTCAGTATCTTAGACTCATTATCTAACCATCGAACGTGTAAACATTTCTCTCTCCTTATTCAACAGCTTTGTACAATGTAACAACGGAGATTCAAGCCACTGGGAGGATATTAAAGTATTGATGTATCTCAGATGGAGAATTCCAATGCAGGAATTGTGTTTAGAGAAATCCACAAAAATGGTTGGCTACGGCGTACGGATACGATGGAAAAAGAAGCGACCAAGTTTTGGGTTGTTTTCTGCGTCCACGATGACATCGAACCTCACTTGGAAGCCTATGCAGACCAAAAGCAGGCAGCGAGTCATACGTTCTTGTGGAATTCCTCTCTGAAAAACGCACTGCATCTGTCTCCCACGCTCTGCGCTACAGAACAACAGGACTTTGAATTCTGCGTCAATTTCTATGACCACAGAGCCTTGAGACTCGCAGCTCCGACTTATCAAGATATGTACGACTGGGTTCATACTGTTAGCAGGAAGTTAACTGACATGAAGATTTTGAGCCCTAAAGAAAACTTTTACTCCAAAGGCCCAGGAGCCGATAGACTACCCACGCGAGATCCGACCAGTCCTCTTCCCCTCCCGCCCCGTCCCCCGTTCTCCCTCAGAGTTCAAGCTCAGGCTCCGATCGCGAATAATGAAACAACCCAGACGCAAAATCTGGCTCAAATATCTGAGCCGGAAGCTATTGCCTCGTCACTTAATCAGCCAGGTGTCCCAGCTGCTGGGAATAACGTCCAAAGGTTTGAAACTGTGCCGAATTTTTTTACCTTCGATGATATACCGGAGGATAATAGTCAATCTACACAGCCGAGATCGATTCCTAGCGGGCGAGGAGATAGGAATATTGAAAATGTGGTAAATGTTGAGAATAATAACTCCAGCTATGAGAGCCTGTTTCTTGCCTCTTCTTATTCTCCTACTGGGCCTAACAGCTCAGTAGGAAGCAGTAATGGTCAAGAGGCAGAAAGTAGCCACTATGCAGCTCTGAGAGAATACAGAAGTCAGGCTTCGGCTACACAACTCAGACCTAGTAGAACACAGAGAGCTGCTGCGAGAGAGGAAAATGGAAGGCAGCTCACACTGAGGGAGCAGCAGGTCATGCAATTGAAAAAAGAGATGAGTTACCTCGCCGGAGTTAGACTACAGCTCAGAAGAAGGGACTGCAAAGACGATATTGCCTTTGTCGATGCTTTCGGGGCTGTATGGTAAGAGCATGGCAGCACATTTTTGATAAATAGATTTACAGCACTGTTTATACTCGATTCAAACCCAAAAGTGGTCTTATGCAAAGAAAGAGATTTCTTATACACATTGATATGTTTTATGATATTCTAAATCAGGATCGCTGGATGGAAACAACGCGAACATCCGATGCTGTACAACGTTCTTCACATAGGGGATCAGGTGCTTAGTCTTGCCGGTACACCCGTGAATAGTGCAACAATTGCACGTGATATCCTCAAGGGTTGTGTAACTCCATATGTAGGTTGAAAATTTCTCATACTGTGCTAAAAAGATAACTGTGTATCATATCCGTTAGCTGAGAGCCGAGCAATTACGAACTGTAGACTTAGGGTGGTATTAGGACTTTGTTAATTTATTACCTATTTATACATAATATTTACTTTCAAATCTGCATCAAGGCTTGAATGATTTTGCTTGAAAATTATATCTGCACACATGGAGACCGTTACTGAATTCCTATTTATTGTATTTCAGGTAGAATTGATTGTGAGGAGATTACCGCAAGGTAGAACAATGACCCTGATTAGGGGAAGTGAACGTGAAAACGACAGCGAAGGATTTGGATTGGAATTGCATGGTAACGAAGTGACGGGAGTTGGAGGCACCGCGTTGACCTATGGGTTACCGCCTGTGGCTACTGCAGCTGATCCCTCAATGCCAGCTGGAACTTTTGTCAGCTGGACGTTGACAGAGGTGAATGGGAGACCGCTAAACCTGCTGGGACAGGGAGGCGGGGCGCGAGAACGACTCGGCGCTGTTGGACTGGATATTTCTGTCGTTGTTCAACCAACGGACCTAGTGTCTTCCTTGAGAAAACGATTGCGTACCCTTAGAGGGTACAAGAATTACTTACTAAATTAACAAATGATAATTAAAGTGAGATCATAGCGGCGTCGATATAGCATAAGATCCCTATTCCAAACTCAGCGCAGCATAATTGTTTTTAAATAATAAGATACCCGTGAAATTGACTCAGCTAAAGGCCTTACAGTCTGTTTAAAGATAAACTAAAACTCTAAATCTATTGCTGAATACGTTTTACCGTAATAATTGAATCTCGTAAATTTTTCTATAGGGATAACGATTGATATTTATTTTTCTAAAAATGTACAGGCTTGATATATTGTCTACCTGAACATTCTACAGCTAAACAGCTCTTAACTTATAGTATTAAAGTATGGTGTATAAGCCGTAGCGTTAAGACTAGAGTCTCTGTGATAACTGATAATATACACGATTAAAGGAGATGAATGAATCTTAGCATTGAATAAAACTATCGGACAATTAATTGTTCGTAAGTATTTTTAAGTGTTTACTTTATTTTTATTTTCTTTCGATTCCTCAATGAGTCAGAGCTTCGCCCACCTGACACCTCTGACAAGATAATTAGGTATCTATTACTACTGTACAATGTTGTTAGTCTCGGTTTTCTGCATCTAACAATATCTGTGCTCGTTAATTACAACTCTAATAGTGATTAGTTATTATATATTCATAATAATTGTGATATATCCATTAGCCATCGATGTAGCAATACCATTGATAGAGTAGAAGTTTTTAAATACTGATTAACTTTCAAATATGTATATTTGAAAATGAAAATATTCAAAAATGCTTCGTTATATTGTCGGCTCTGCATTTTCAGTTTTTCCAATCATTTTTTTCGTTAAAAAAATTTTCGGCCCGGGTTCGATTCCCGGCCGATGCAAGTTTTTTTTTAAATTTTACCGTATCGCATCCTATCGAATTCCTAAATGATAAATTTCAACAAATTTCAAGTCCTCGGTAATATATATTGATTTTTATTGAACAATTTAAAATTTTACATATCTATACAATATAACTGCAAAAATTATATTAGACTCTGCAAACAGAACTGAAAACAGAATCAAATTCATAAGCCATCTTCGAAACGATGCTGATGGATAGGAAGTGTTTATAAAAATACGCATTCAGGATTTTATTAAGTTCAAAGTTTATTAATTTTTGCGACTAGTCGGAGTCGTCGTCCGTGGACTCCTCGGATAGCTCGATATGGATTTCCATCAATTTAATCAAGTTCCGTTTCTCGCGCATGGTCATGTTGTCCGCGATTTCGCGGGCCCATTCATTTGCGATGTTGCCTCCGTGTACAGATTTTTTAACGCTGGTCAGGACTTCCCACATCACGAGCCGACCGCGGGCCGTCAGGCTGTTGGCGAAGTCCAGCAGGTCCTTCTTTTTCTTACGTCGGTATTCGGCCTTGGTGTCCGCCCGACAAGGGACCGTCTTTCTTGTAGCGGAGGTGCCAGCGGCCGCGGAGCCGACCGCCACGAACGCCTCCTCGCCAAAACCGCTTGCTTCGTCGCGGAACAGTCGCCACCACCTCCACCTGCGCCGCTACGTCCCACGTGGCCTCTTATAACATCTCGACCGAGGTGTCGGACACCTCAACCACCTCGGACTCGTTTCCTTTCTTCTCGATGATCTGCAAAAAGAAAATCGTCCATCGGAGAGACCGGTATTTTTCTCAGGAAAGAAAACTACGAAATTGAGAAACCACCGAAAGACAGCCAAACAATACGCGAAATCATAGACAGACAGATTCGGTACTCGGTCGAGGTTTTTAAAAGACACGCTTACCTCTACACACGTTTCACCGATCCCCCATCCCTCGCAAAGAATTACTCGACTCTACCGCGACATATTTATCGGGGTATATACACGTGCCAGGAACAATCAGGTACTCACCAATATACAAACTCGGACGCAGAAAATTATTTTAGAATTTTTTGGAAATTTGACGTGGAGTCGGCAGCGTAGATTATTGCAGAATGTACAATATGGCGGAAACCGGAAGAAACGCGCGCTTCGGACATGGACCAACAATTTGCATTAACGGGAAGCTGACTATTGGGATCTGACAAAATTCGTGAGACATCTGGTGGTGCATTTAAAACTAAAACCGGGGTGCATTTCGATGACTAGGAATTGAACCAGACCATTCGCAAATATCACGAATGGTTAAAACTACCATTGCCGGACATCAATATTTATAACTTATATTATATTTACTTGGTAAGCCTACTATCACGCGGTTTTCACAGGTGACTGCACCCCGGTATGCGCCATATTGGGTGCTTTCCATTTACTGACTAAAGTCGACACAAGTCGACTTGTGTCGCCTAAAGTGCTTTCCATTTGATTCGTGTCGCCGTGTGTTGGCGACACAAGTCGACTCGGGAAGACTCTGCTAGAATGGTGAGTTTATGCAAGTGGAACGATGTTCGATTTATTCATTTTCGAGAGTCGACACGAGTTGACACGAGTCGACACAAAAGTCATGTAAATGGAAAGCACCCATTATGTATCAATGCATGCGTGCACATACTTCTACTCAAAATCTGATCCTGTTCGTGCAATGATGCAATTTTAACAGATTTCTCGCAAAAAATTCTCTACCTTGCTTCATTCATTGTCCCTAGCTTTCCCCCTAGCATAGAAATAAATCACACTGAGGCCTGGGTAAATTTTCAACAGCGTGCAAGTTGCTTATAGTACTCTTTCATTGCGCGCGAAAGCACGATACTATGCTATAGTAGTATGTAGATTCAGGATTTGAAATGTGCGCATTGATGAATGACTCGAATACCTAAATAAGAAGGAAAATACTCCGAAATTCTTTGTCCGAAGGTCAGAACCAAAGCATATGAGTCATAAAAATGCATGAAATCAATCCGGTTAACGATCAGTGTCATCTCGTGCCAGCTATATAGTTCGAAGTTCAATTACGGTCCTTATCAATATAGTCAAAATATTATAATACTGTTCACCATGATATTTACAGTTCTCGAAACGTTTGTCATTTTCTTGACAGCCTTAAATGTGAAACTAACGCTTAGCTACGCGGACTACGCATCAGGTTATAAGCAGTTGTATATTAGAAATTATTAGTTATATTATCTATCGTTTATATCATTATATGCCTGAAAACGGAAAATAATAATTAAAAAAAAATATGATAAAAAATATAATTAAATAATAATTTAAAGAATAAATATATGAGGCATTCCACGCCAACTCGACTAGTGTTAAATCCCGTTCATCTCGAAATCATTCCAGGCTATTTTTCTAACATCCTACTCTGTGAAAAACGCTCCCAGATTTTTTTCCAGATTTTTTTATCAAGCCGTTTATTTTATAAATTTTTAAAGTTGATTGAGAATAAGCCTATTTTTAAAAGTCTGAAATCATTCTCAAAAATCCAGTGAATGATATCTAGAAAAAGTGAAAAAAAAAAAATAGAGAAATTTTTTTTTCACATTTTTGATAGTAGCACGCTGTTTTGTATCTGCTGGATTTTTGAGAATTATTTCAGTTTTTCAAAAATGGGTATAGCTATTCGAATCAACTGTAAAAATTTATAAAAAATGAATGGCTTGATGAAAGAATCTGAAAAAAAAATCTGGAAGCGTTTTTCACCGAGTAGAATGTTAGAAAAAGACCCAGAATGATTTTGAGATGAT